>CM062820.1:1027957232-1028322232 GCA_031772625.1 Pinus tabuliformis | reverse complement strand
GGATCTGATGATGCTTCTTCTGTAGAGGTGAAAACCACCTCAGATGAAGGTGGGGATGTGTACTTGGCTTCTTCAAGTACACATGTAGATCATGATGCATGTTTGATTGACTCGGGTGCATCCTTTCACTTCAGTCCCCATAGAGAGTGGTTCTGCGAGTATGAGAAATATGATGGTGGTGATGTGTTCTTGGGGGATGACAAGAAGGCTAGAATCGTTGGTTGTGGAAAATTAAAGTTGAAGTTGCAAGGTGTAAGGGTTAGAACACTTCCAGGTGTTCTACATATTCCCGCATTAGCCAGAAATCTGATTTCTATAAGCAAGCTGGATGATGCAGGTGTAAAAACAGTGTTCGAGAAGGATACCTGCAAGATGGTTCAGGGGGCACTGGTATTGATGCGGGGAGTGCAAATTGGAACTCTGTACAAGCTGAAAGGTAGCACTGTTGTTGATGGGTGCAACAGTACTGTGGTTCCTGAAAGAGGAGCAAAAACTCTAGTGGTTTCTAGAGAGAAGACCATGCTGTGGCATCAAAGGCTTGGACATATTGGAGTGAAGGGACTTTGAATACTTCATGGTAAAGGTATGGTAGAAGGTATGAGTAATAGCTCTCTGGATTTTGATTTCTATGAAAATTGTGTATATGGGAAGCAGAATTGGGTGAGTTTCCCCTCTGGTGGTAAGAGGGCCAAATAGATATTAGAGCTTGTGCATAGTGATGTGTTTGGACCTGTGAAGGTTCCATCACTAGGTAAGTTTGTGTACTACGTATCATTTATAGATGACTTCTCAAGGAATACATGGATATATTTCCTTAAGAATAAATCTGAAGTCTTTGACAGGTCTAAAGAATTTAAGGCTCTAGTGGAAAACCAGACAGAGAAGAAGATAAAGGTGCTGATGACAGATAACGATGGAGAGTTTTGCAGTAAGGAACTTGGAGAATTCTGTTAGAAGTGTGGTACAACATGACAAAAGACTACTCCATATACACCTCAGCAAAATGGAGTTGCAGAAAGAATGAACAAGATGTTGATGGAAAGGGCAAGAAGCATGCTTAGTGGTGTCGGGTTAGGACAAGAATTCTAGGCAGAGGTGGTGGAGACAGCATGTTACCTGGTCAACATATCACCTTCATCAGTGTTGGAGGATAAGACTCCATAAGAGGTATGGATTGGTAAGAAACCCTCTCTTTCACTTCTGAGAGTATTTGGATGTGATGCATATATCCATGTTCCAAAGGAGAAACAAACCAAGTTGGATAGTAAATCTGAAAAGTGCATCTTTATTGGGTATAAGGATGGTTTAAAGGGTTATAAACTTTGGAACCCAGTAACAAGGAAGGTTATGTACAACCAAGATGTGGTGTTCAGAGAGGTGAAAGATGTTATTAAACATGAAGTCCAACCAAAGGAACCTAAGAAGATAGAGTTTGAGCTAAAGGAGGAATAATCAGACTCTACAACGGAGGATGAATCAAAAGATGAAGAGCCACAAACTCCAAGTGTGAGAAGATCAGTTCGAGAAAGAAGACAACCAGAAAGGTATAGTCCATCTGCTTTCTGTTCAAATTTTGCTTTATCTATTACTGTTGATGATCCTAGAACTATGAAGGAAGCAGTAGATTTAGAGGATGGAAAACTCTGGAAAGAGGCCATGGTTGATGAAATGGAATCTTTGCACAAAAATGAGGCTTGAGATCTGGTGGAGTTGCCAGCTAGCAGGAAACCCATTGGCAGCAAATGGGTGTTCAAGAGGAAGAAAAATGCAGAAGGAAAGGTGGAGAAATACAAATCTCGGTTGGTAGCAAAAGGTTATTCCCAAGGTCGAGAATTGATTTTGGTGATATTTTTTCTCCTGTTACTAAGGTAACTTCTATTAGATTACTTTTATATGTTGCTGCTACTTTTGATTTTGAGGTAGAACAGATGGATGTGAAGACAATATTTCTTCACAGGGATCTGGAAGAGGATATCTACATGAAGCAACCTGAAGGCTTTGTGGTGAAGGGTAAGAAAGAACTGATATGCAAGTTAAAGAAGTCTCTGCTTGGGTTAAAACAATCACCAAGGATGTGGTATAAAAAATTTGATACATTTATATGGGGACTTGGCTTCACTAGAAGAAACACAGATCACTATGTGTATTTTAAATTAATTGGTGACTGTGTTATTTATCTGGTCTTGTATGTGGATGATATGTCGCTGGTTGGAAATGACAAAGAAATTATCTAGGATTTGAAGACCCATTTGTCCTCCAAATTCAACATGAAAGATCTTGGTGCTGCAAACTATACTTTGGGCATGAAAATTAAAAGAGATCGAACAAAGAGGAAGCTCTGGTTAAACTAGAGGAAGTAAAGGTTCTTATTCCTGTAGGTGTAAAGTTATTTGTTGAACAGTGTCCCAAGACACAAGAAGAGGAGGAGGACATGTCCTGTGTTCCATATGCAAGTGCACTCGGTAGCCTGATGTATGCGATGGTCTGTACTAGAACATACATTGCACATGCAGTGGGAGTATTGAGTAGGCTTATGTCAGAACCATGGAAGGAGCACTGTACAACAATGAAGCAGGTTTTCAGGTATTTGCGTGGCACTAGTGATTATGGTTTGTGCTACCAAGGAAGACCAGGATTGGACAAAGTGTTGGATATTCGTGGCTTTGTTGATGCATACTAGGCTGGAGATCTAGAGCAGAGAAGATCTACAAGTGGGTATGTGTTTAACCTATTTGGAGGTGCAGTCAGTTGGATGAGTAAGAAACAATCTGTAGTGGCACTATCAACTACAGAGGCATACTACATGGGAACCACTCATGCAAGCAAGGAAGCAGCTTGGTTGCAAAGATTGTGTTCAAGTATGGGGTTAGTACAAGGAGCTATAAGGATAGACTGTGATAGCCAAAGTGCAATTTTCTTGGCAAAGAACCCTGCATATCATACAAAGACAAAGCACATTGATGTTCAGTATCACTTTGTAAGGAATATGATAGAAGACAAAAAGGTGTTTTTGGTAAAGGTGGACACTTTGAAGAATATTGTAGATGCATTGAAAAAATCAGTGAGCTTTGAGAAGTTCTCTTGGTGTAGAGAAATAATGGGCATTGCAGGGCTGGATAAATAACTAAGCTCTCTTGTGGCCCCATGTGGAAAGAAAACAACAAGCGGGAGAATGTTGGGTTGTGTTATATTCTTTCCACGACTACCTGCGTAGTTAACCGGGGGGTTAGAAGGGGGGTGGAGCCCCCCCTTGGTTGCGCTGATTGTGTAGCGGGGGGAGTCACAGGGGTTTGTGGGCTGCAAGTAACCCCACTCTATGGGGTTCGGGGTAGCGCCCCAGATTATTTATTTATTTACAGATTATTTATTTATTTATTTATTTTTTCGGATCCTATATTAGGTTGGGCAGACCTACCTATGGTTTTGTGCATGATTTTTCGCACATGGTTTTGGACGTGATGGTTTTCGGTCCATGGTTTTGGACATGATTGTTTTTGGTCCATGGTATTGGATGCTTTGACATGTATAAATATGTATTGTAACATTGAAAGGAACATAATGAAAAATCAAGCTGGTAGTCCCGGTTTTGGGATCCAGGGGAAAATCTCTGTGTATATGTGTTTTATGTGTTATTCTCTCGCATTGTTTATTTTCTGTGTTTTAGAATTCGTATGCAGGTAATTTTTGTGCGGGGTTAAAACCTACAAAGCCGAAAAAGCTACCAATTTTATTGAACGAATTAATCACATTTGCCAACAGGTCCATGCTATCTTGGAAAAATGTAATGCTAAGTACAAACAATGCCATGATCAACACTGAGTGCCACATATGTTTTAGCAGGGAGACAAGGTTTGGTTACATTTCCAGAAGGAATTCCTTGCAGGGGCCTATTTGAATCTTTGACCAATCTGCTATGGAACTGACACCATCAACAAGGATGTGGGGGAAATACTTTCGAACTAAGTATATCACCCCTTTCCTTGGCCTTCACCCAGTTTTCAATGTGGACTGCCTTCGACCATACCATCCGCCATTGTTGGACACATTATAAATCTCAGAGTAGCTGACATCGACATAGATCAACCTAGATTGTTTTGAATAGGCCACAATTGATAAGATCGTGGACACATAAATTAAGATCACTTAATAAGAGAGGATCTAATAGTATCGAGTTGTCAAAGCATGCCAAATTCTACACCAAGGCAAGTGGCTCACTAGTGACCAAGTTCAACACAAGTCTCCTCACCCTATGGAGGCACTCAATGCAATGGAGACCATTGATTCCTAATGGGGGAGGAGTGATATAGGTGGATATTGGCGGGCAACCACCTATTCCACCTAGATTAATTTTTTTTTTCCTATTTTGTTGTACAATTTTAGATTTTGGTAGTTTCCTATTTTTGCCAGTTTTTTGGTCCACTTTTGGATCCATTTTGAATACCTAACAAAGGTTTTTGGGGAAACTAACCAACATAAATTATAAAATACTACCGATAATCATACATTATACTCCCTATATTGAACTTTCCAACAAGCTATCATGCACACAAAACATAGATCATATGCCAAATTTATGACCTTGGTAAGTTGGCATCTTAACTTACCCCATCGAGGTTGATAAGCCTTTGGAATTTCATCACCTAGTGTTAGGTTTTTGGATGTTTGTGGTTTTCTGATTAGATGTTATACTTGGGATACTAACCCTGTTTCTAGGTTGCGGGATTGGATTTATCACCCTTATTGGGATTAGGATGCCAACCTTGGCTCCTTGGGTTTCCCTTAGATGGTTTATTCTAGTTACCTTTCCTCTTGTTCCTTCTCTTCGGGTTGGGAGGAGGGGAAACATTTTATTGTGTATAGAATTAGCCTTGAGGAGGATGTTGTTGTGGAAACAAAGGTGGTTGAGGCATGGGAGGTTGAGGTATTGGTACTGATGGGAGGTTGAGGTATTGGTATTGTCTACTCAAATAAGTCCTAGTTCTATTATTTTAGATGGCCTTCCAAAAAAATTCTTACTTAATAGGGTCCAGTATCCACAAGTAGAGTTGACTAGAGGAAGGGAGGGTAGAGGGATGATTTCTACCCAAAACCACCACCATAAGGTTTTTTCCTAAGACTGACCACTAAGGTATCTCTGTCCCACGGGGGCACACGGATATTGGGCTTTTGGGTAGTCAACCACCGACAGGGGATTCTCTACCACAAGTTGGGTAGCCTAGAGGAGAATCACTCACACCATGACCTAAGCCTAACCCCCTCTCAAATGAGTTTCTGACATTCTAAGGTTTTTACCTTGGGATGGTGGAGGATTTTCAAGCTCCCTACAAGGACAACCTCTATGTCTTAGTGTAAAATGATCAATAGGTGTTATTGGAAGCCTATCCAACTGATCCTAACTTAGCTAAAATATTTTTTTTCCCTATTTCCTAAGTGGGATTAAATCTATGTGTATTTGTTAATTTATTAATGTGGAGTGTTTAAAAGTCTTGGCTTGGCAGTGCTAACCAAGTTCTCATTTGCTTAGGGTGTGAGTGTGTGTGTAGGAATGTGTGTTTCGATGGGTTAATTTAAAGCATGTTTTATGATGCCAATGCTGCTAATAAATAAAGTGTAAGAACTGCAAATGATATTGAAAATGAACAATAATATAACAACAAGATTAAACACATGATTCCCCACCCAAAAATGCCATGAAGCAATAAAATAAATGAGGACAAAAAAAAGCAACCCAAGGAAACTAAAAGACCAAAATATCCAATATCTATTGTGACTAGGATCTGAGGCTAAAGCTATTGAAATGGTGAAAAAAAACCAACAAAGACAAGTGGCTAAGTGCTGGAAAATAACAAAAAACAAACTACAAAAAAGGGGGACACTTAAGAGGATCCTAGAGAAGAAATGCAACACAGGTATGAAGGGGAAAAAAAGTGATTAAAATATGGGCTTTGAAAGACTAAAAACATGAGGGAAACAATGTTAGAAAAAAATTCTCGAAAGTTATGCAAACTAGACTCATCAACGCAACAAATTTTCTACTAAATGGTGGAGGTGTACTCTAAACCCTAAGGGGTTATTTACTTCCTCTTAAAGAGAAAAAAGACTACTCAGGAAATATAGGCCTAGGGATGAACATGAACAATGAAGAAACCCTTCCTGACACACAAACAAAACTCTATTTTTTTTTTTTATGAAAAAGGCATAAATCTGGAGAAAAGGAGGGAGGACAGATTTTGACCTGTTTCCTGCACAGTAGTGTAGGTTTTGACCACAATCCTCTGTTGGCCAATGCAAATAATCCTCCAAAGGGTGTGTTGGGTCCCCGAAGCTCCCACTCTACAGATATAGATTAGAAGTTGTTGTCTCTGTGACTAGTACCTATGACCTGCAAAAAAATGAGCGAAAAATCCAGAAGTAAAAAAGTGTTTGCAAAAGACTAAAAATAAAAAAATTGAAACATAAAGTGAGAGAAAGAAAAATGTTGTAAAATGTTGAAACAATAATCACCAAGGTTCTAAATTTTTAAATTAGTGGAGTCACCATTTGTTGATTACTAAGGACCCAATGGATTCACCATCTATTGATGACTAAAGACCTAATGGAGTCATCATTTGTTGACGACTAAAGACCTAGTGGAGTCACCATTTGTTATCATGAAGATTTTCAGAAGCTGTACCAAAAACCCTCACTCTAGTATGTATATATATATATATATATATATAAAGGTTTTAAGCCGATGGTTTTTAAAGGGACTTGACCCTTTCCCTTTGGCATGTTATATGTATGTCTTGGGCCCACGTGGTGGTTTTGTAATAAGTTTTGAATTTGATGGTTTTGACAAGGAAATGAACCCACTTGGTATGAAATTGTTAAATGAATGAAAAGGGGATTTATTCCCATAGTTGGGTTGAGGGAAGCACCTTCCTCCCATACCATGGAGTAGGGAATTTTCTTGGCGTCAGTTGTTGTTGATAGATTTTCCAAGATGGCCATTCTTATTACCTGTAAGAAGAGTATCATAACATAAACCATTGTTGAGATTTTCTTCGAACGGGTATGGGTACATTTTGGAATCCCACATATCATCATATAAGATTGGAATAGCAAGTTATTAGGAACATTTTGGTTAAGCCCTTGGTCATTGTTGGACACCCATATCATAAAATAAACTAGCTTATGTTGTCACCTACTATAAAATGTGTTTTTAGCTGTCAAAAGAGTGCAAAAGAGAAGAAAAGTTTTCAGGCATATTCCAAGCCTCAAAAGGACTCAAAGTCTAAATTGAACCCTCTCCATTGGAAAGTGCTTTGAACAAGCTTTCCAATGATATGCATAATTCAAAAAATGGACTCCTAGATCAAAAGATATGGCCTTTTGAAGTTTCAAGGATTCAAGGCTTAGGAAAGAGGGAATGTTGGAGGTTCGATATTGAAGATCACATATCGGAGGTCTAGCGACGTTTGAGATTGGCGATTGCACATCAGAACCACATCGTATATTAGTGATCACACTTCAGAACATCATGGAATATCAACATATCGCATATCATAGGTTCGATATGATCAGAACATCGACGATCGACAATTGGAACTGTTATCTCCTAAAATAAAATTGTCAATTTTTATTTCATTAGGTGATAGAAGGTCTTTTTAGGAAAGAGTTTTATTTAATTTTTACACTCATTTTACTGATTCTTAAGCTTGTAATCATGTTAATAAAATTTCTAGTCAGCTCATTTTTGAAAAATCAGCTTTCGATAGCTAACCCGCATTCTCAGCAGACCTCTTAGCTACCGAAATCGTAGGTTTTTCAAATGATAAACGGCTTTGGGAAAACTCAATTTTATTAGTTGTGGAGAGGCCGTTTTACACGGTCAAATAGTATATTGACAGCTAGACATCCTAAAATTTCCAATGGTACTTTCAGATCTAAATTTAGAGCTCGGGAAGGCAGTCAAAAGTCCCCCTCAAGATGAGGCAACGTTTTAAAAAATGTGGCGTTTCTATTGTGCTGAGTCATCATTTTCAAATGATGATTTTGAGTGACCGGAGGATCATTTTGAGAAATGGTCGGAGGCTTTTATGCCTAACATGTCAAATAACAATAACCTCTTTGGGTTTATACACAGGTGTCACAGATGTGGAGAAACGAATCCATCTCTGAGCCCCAATTTTTCAACACTCAAGCCAAATTTTTGTGGCAGACAGTTTCAGAAATTGATTGTAACTGATTGTTATCTTTAGGATTTGGGAATATTTTGACCTCATCCACAGATCTTGAGAAATTTGCAGCTATTTAAGATTATAAAGACCATTTTTACAATAATTGACTAGTTAAATAGGATCTATTCCTATCTATTTTAACTTTTCTATTTTAGGTGTTTCAGATCCATTTTTATAGGATCTTGACTTTGATGTAATGGTAAAGCCTAGAACTTTAGAGATGAGAAGAGGTTCGACTTTGGAGACATTTCATACTTCGTAATCTCAAGCTTCTCATTTTCATATTAGTAATACAAGCTTCTTTTGTTATTATCTGTTTAGATTAACATCTTCTTATCTATTCTCTGCTTGCACCTGAATATGTTATTCATGTTATTCCTATTTGTCTAATGCCAGATAATTGTCACCTTATCTTTGTATTGATGAATTAGAATTGCAAGTTTCATTTACCTTTTGTAATTGGCCATTCATATGTGTTAATGTATGATTCTACTGGTATAGTAAGGATTCTTCATACATCCACTTATTTATAAACCCTCTGAACAGTAGTAGTTGAAAGCCTTGTCAATCTAAGAGTGTTTATTTAGATTGAAACATTGGCAGTCGACAATCAGTGGATGTATGAATTCAAGCAGATCAAAACATTGGCGGTCGACAATCGAAACTTCTGAACGTGACAACCTTTAAAAGTTGCGATATCCATAAAGTTATGATCTAGTGTAAAATTTCTGGGGGATTCAAAAATAAGTTTACAAAGGATTTCATCGTAAAACCAAGGGCAGGCAGGCTCTTTCTCTCTCCTACAGTAAGACATGTGGTGGCACAGGATTGGCTCCGATAATTACGCATGGTGGCACAAGGATGGCTCTGATAATGACGCATGGTGGCACAATATTAGCTCCGATAATGACACGTGGCAGCACATGATTGGCTTCAATAAGGACATGTGGAATCTTATGTCAGCATGATGTGGTTGTACGAAATGACACGTGGCAGTCAATTATGGATTTTTGAGGGGGCCTAAGGGGGTGAATTTGGGTGACAAGTGTCACCACTAAGGAATTTCCATGTGGAAATTATGACATCATAATTAGAGATCAACAATCAGAGAATGAGCATGTCGCAACTCCAATGTTAATCCTTTGATTGCAAAGTTCTGATAAACTGGTGCTTCGATATTTAGCTAGCACAGGGTCGCTAGAAGAACTTAAATGAAAGGGGTGCAAAGCACTTACAAAGGAAAAAGGAAAAGTGCCCCCCTAGGTAGGAACAAAAGACCCTAGTTCCTTAAGGCCAAGCCTTCAGTCATCAACCCCGGTATTATGAGTTACACTTTTCAAGGGGCTAAACAAAAGGGGCCAAGGAACATCAAGACATTGTTTTTGTAATGTTTTTAAGTATAAAAGTCTCGATAAGCTTAAAGATCCGATATAACATTATGGCTCTATTACAGGGCATATGAGGCTCTGATAGTGTGATACAGATATTTAAATAGATGGATGATTCAACAACTATGATTCCTCAACACCACCAAGGCCACCACTATTAATTGCTCCTATCTCTAGAAAGTGAGAAGTTTAACAGTTAAGGGGAAAGCGATAGGCAAACCGGCCAAGCGACTGAAGAGGCAACATTATGTCAGAGACGTGGCCTAATCAGAGGCCATCATAGAAATGACAAGGAGATATTTTCCTCCATCATCATTCAATTTTCCTTTATTTCTATTTTTCTGTAATCTTTGTATTTTAAAGAACAAAATCAAATCTGATTGCAATGATTTGGGTAGTAGAACTTCGCACGTCGAGACAAATAGTCGATCAGATAGCTAGAGATCAGTCTAAGATATTTTTGTAACTATTTTAGAAAGATCTCCATCTCCTTATAAAAATAGGGAAGAAACACTTAAGAAAGCTCCCTGAATTCTGCACCCAAGAGGCCCGAATTCCGCGGTTCCACTTTGGTTCTATTTGCCTATTCATGAGGGACTTGAGCTATGCAACTACTAAATGTAATGGATTGGTGATTGGGACTGCATCTTGAAGGTTAATGAAACTATTTTGTTGATTCCTATAAGAGAAATGCGCAGTATGTTTCCCCCTTTGTTTATCACTTCATGTATGTCTTTCCTCCTCTGAAATAGTGTAATGAAGCTATTGGTATCACTCTCATTCATGGTTGTATATTTGCTGCTAAGTAGTAACAGTACTTGTGTTAACTACATATTTACTTATGTACCTGTAATGTGCACATATTTACTTAATGTTATTTGGTGACAAATGTATTCATGATGCATAGATCTTGGGACCTTAATTAGCACTCCACTCTTTCTGCATTTTCATCTCCTCACCCTTCCATATCTCTGTTGGATATTTTTGCCTAGGATTCTGTGTTATTTCCAACCCTCTGCATCGATTTCCCTCCTTTCCTTCCTCCTATTCACCTATACTACAACAACAATGTTAAGCTGCCTATTGTTGTTTGTCGGCCACCAAAACCAAACATTTCTCTTTGAGATTAGCCATATTCACCCCAGTGTATTTAGATCTATGTGTTTGCTTGAGTTTACTTTGATGAGGGACCATTGAACCAAACCCCACTGAATTATCTCTTTTCTAATTATGTGACATATGGAGTGCAATGGAAATCCCTCAGATAATCTTCAAAAGCACTTCTCTCTTTAAGATGTCCTAAGCACTTGTCTCCAATCAACCAGAGGATGTCTCTGGGAGGATTCTATATCTTCTGAAGCACTTGTGCGACAGGTGATACAAAAATATACAACATCTTTCTGGCGCCGTTGTCAGGGAACAAATTAGAGAAAATTTTCCCCGAGTACGACAAATTTTTACATTCCCTCTGTCAGGTGAGCAAGGGAAGTGTGGGTTGAAGATATCTCATCTTGTCGAATCCACTGTTTCAATATTAGTGTAAACAACCTGGCGACTCGACTGTCTATATATTTATTTGATCATCCTAGCTTTCAAGAGGCCTCATACTCACTCTGACGCTAAAAAGTAGAAAACTTCCCCTACATATAAACTTGAGATTACTCACCTAAATAGGTTTCTCAATATGGCCATTCCTTCATTCTTGGCCAACAAATTTGCCCCATTGGATTTTTCTTTTGTTGTTGGTTATCCCAGTCATGTCCCTAATTTTCATGAATGGTGTACCTATTTGTCTATATTTAGTGGAAACACATATAGAAGGTTAGACCAACACCTTAAGGATTTTCATGAATGCACGAAATAACAGGGTATTGTTTTTGAAGATGTGAAAATGAAATTGTTCATGTATTCTTTAGAATAATATGCTAGACTTTGGTACAAAAAAATACCTCGTGGCAACCTATCTTCCTTAAAGAGCTTTCACATAGCATTCAATCATTTTTTCAAAATATTATATCCACCGGGTGCTCTGTTTGAATACTGTTGTGCACATTGTAATGTTGAAAATATTTATGAGATTAATGATCGTGCTGAAGATATTTGTGGCGCTCCACTCCAAGAGGATATCTACTCGCATCAAGAAGCATCACCCAATGATCAAGAAAGAGAAGAAGGATACATTATCAAGTTGAAAATAAACCCTCAAAGATCTTATTCTTCCACATTTTATGATTCTCCTTCTTATGACATGTATGACTCTGATGGGGAGTCGAGTGATGCAAAACCACTATAGTCTCAGTCATGGAAAGATGCACAAAAAGAGGAGGCCCACCAAGAGGTTGACAAAGAGGCTCTAGTGTACAATTCACATCCTTTAAATGGAGAACAACCCCAAGAAACTAGTATTCAAGTTAATAAAGATTCTCCAATCTACGATTCAGATGATTTAGAGGAGGATGAGACTGTTGCAGATGTTCAAAGGGTACTTACAAATAAGTAGGGAGAAGAGTATCAACAACAAATCATTCAAGGGAAGCCCAAAGTTGAAGAGACAAACAATGACTGTAGTTGCCTGTTGCAGAAATATTCCCCCTTGGAAACTATTCAAGAAAGGGAGACAACTATAATTTTTTCACATCAGTTCCATGATCCAGTAGCTAAATACATGGGATATTTCTTTGGCCTGAAACAATATACATCAATTCCAAGGTATGTGTCAAATATTTGGTCTGAAGTTCTTATGGGGTGCATGCCTATTTTAGTCACTAATTTTCAAGAACAAAACTCCATTAGAAGGCTCATGGAGGAGATTAAAAGAGATGAACATCAACAATCAAGTTGGGGGCACATATCAAAATTTTTGTCCGAATTTTTTTCATGGTGCATGCTTGTTTTGATTTTTAAATTTCAACAACATGGAGGCATTAGGTCCATCATCCAAATGCTGACCTGGTACCATTGGAAGGCTGACCTCACTTGGGTGAATTTATCCATATCCATAAGTAGGAGTTGTATATAAATAATCTCACTAGCTGAGCATTTAATTTCAAGTGTTAGTTTCTATTTCTGCATTTCAGTATTGTGAGGAAAGGATTCCCAAAAAATAAAGTTCCATGGAGATTTTATGCTTTTATAGATTCGTTATATTTTTGACTCCATGCCCAATGGTGAATACTACTAGTCTGCAGGTTCTCAGCATCTTGCCAGCAAGGCACTGTCCCTAGTTGGAGTCAATGTTTTCACCTACTACAAAATGTGTTTTCCTTTGTCAAATGAGTGCAAAAGAGCATAGAATTTTTCAAGCATCTAATAAACCCTAAAATGACTCAAATTATAAATCAGAACCTCTCCATTGGAAATTTCTCTAAACAAGCTTTCCAATGATATGTAGAAGTCCAAAAACGGATTCTTGGATCAAAAGATATGACCCTCTGAAGTTTTAAGGATTCAAGCCATATGAAAGAGGGAATATCATAGGTCTGATACCAGAGATTTCATATCAGAGATCTAGCAACATTGAAGATCAACGATCACACATAAGAGACACATCACATATCAGTGACTGCACTTTAGAACATCATGGCATATCAGCGCATTGCATAGCAGTGGTCTGATATGATTAGAACATCGATGATCGACAATCAAAACTTCAAGCAGATCGAAACATCGACGGTTGGAAATTAGAACTTCTGAAAGTGACAACCATTAATAGGTTTCAATACGCATAAAGTTCCAATATAGTGTAAAATTTTCAGGAGACTCAGAAATATGTTTACAAAGGATTTCATCGCAAAACCAAGGGTGGACGAGCCCTTTCTCTCTCCCCCAGTAGGACACATGGCAACACAGGATTGGCTTCGATAATGACATGTGGTGGCATAGGATTGGCTATAATAATGATGCGTGGTGGCATATGATTAGCTCTGGTAAGGACACGTGGCATATGACGTCAGCATGACATGGTGGTATAGAAGGAGACGTGGTAGTTAGTTATAGCGTTTTGAGGGGGAATAAGGGGGCGAATTTGTGTGACATGTGTCACCACTCAGGAAGTACCACATGAAATGATGATGTCATAATCAGAGAATGATCATGTCACAACTCCAATGTTAATCCTCTAATTGGAAAGTTTCAATAAAGAGGTGCTCTCGTATTGGGCTAGCCCACGATCACTAGAAGAACTTAAACGAAAGGGGCACAAAGCACTTACAAAGGAAAAATGTCCCTTGGGCAAGAACAAATGGCCCTAGGGCCTTAAGGACAAGCCTTCAATCATCGCCCCTGGTCTTATGAGATACATGTTTCAAGGGGCTAAACAAAAGGGGCCAAGGAATTGAGATTTTGTTTTTGTAATGTTTTTAAGTATAAAATTCCTGATAAGCTTAAAGCTCTAATATAACATTATGGATATATTACAAGGTATATAAGGCTCCGTTAGTGTAATACAAATATTTAAAATAGATGTAAATTCGATAGCTATGTGTTGACAGGGAAAATGTTCATTATGCCAACAAGGGGAACTAACCTGATTGCATACCCTAATCAGATTTGCTTTAGTTTGGAATGGCTAAATCCGACGGGTTTTAGAGGATCCCGTAAACTGTTATATGTGTTGAAAGATTTCTTCTTGGAGGAAGACTTCAATTAAATCAACAAACGAAACATCTAACCTATATGTATCAGATCTTATCTACACTAATTCTAACTACTTACGCTAGTCCTAACTATTCTAATCTATCCTGCAGGAGTATAACAAAAGGAAGTTAAACATCATATATAAATTCCAAGTTCTAATGAATCAATTACTGGTTCACAATTGAACAAGGCTATATTAAATCTTAATTGCGATCTAATTACTTATACAGGAATACACATTCCTTTCCATACAAATAAAACTTGCAACTAATGTTTAACAAGGTCTCAAATCAACAATCGCTCATGAATTAACCATGGTAACAAATCATATTTGAATATCCAAGACTAGTCACGAGTTGTCTGTTATCAATATGCACAAAACAAATCACATTTATATTTATGCCAGCAACAACATACTCATTCTAAACCCATGAAAGGAGAGGCAAATGAATCTAAAAAAGGCTCTTTCTCAACGAAACAATCTTCTTTATTCACAATAAATCAAAACTGTTCTGCCCCAAAAAAAGTCCTCCTCTCATCTTCGGAGGTAATACTTATGCAGAAGGAACTGACCCTCGGTCTTCCCTTAACCTTTCACCTCCCTTCTCTTTTCGATATACAAATTAGAGTATACAATCATAGAATAGTCGGTGTAACTGCTGACACATAGAGGGCATATCTGTTGGAGCACTTCATTCCCTATGGAAACAAATAGACGTTGATTAACAGAGGATGACTGCATGTCATCCTTTCGCACCTGTATTGAGCGGACGTTATTCCCCATCATTTCCTGAAGGAAACTAAAGACACTCTGGCGATCATCATCCCACATCTGGCATGATTGAAGGTGTGTTTGGAGGTAATAACATCTTGATGTATCAACGCTGTGCCTCCTCTTGTCATGGCGCATGCCTCCATTATGCACTATGGTGGTTCATATCCCTTTCTGCAGAATATGTCTTTGCAATCTCGACACGGTGGTGTAGAGGTGTCATCTTGATATAAATCGCCTTTATCCACTACTGGGTCCACTCGAACTCGCTTGCAGAAATAATTCATATTAGCTATGATTATGAGAACTATGAAAAACATGCTCACAAACAAACCTTGCATTCAACCACAGTTTCCCTTTAATATTGCAACGCAGAGCAACTATAATTATCAGATCATCGAACCTGCTGTGACATGTATTCTCGTTGCCCACAATATGCATTTTACTCAAGGATTGCTTTGACAATGCTTCATAAGCAGACCATTCACTCCATGGGATTTTCCTTTGAAAACCCAGACCAAAGCCTTTTATCACAATACACAGGAAAACATGGGAAAACCCACGGCTGAGCCATAAGGCCAGACTTCAAATAATATATACCCGGGCGTATAATTATCACTGGTTCCATTAATCACACAGTGCCTTGTGTTTAAGCTTTGGGCTTTGCCGATTGCGACTTGCGATTGGCCGGACCCGAAATATATATGTGCCACGGTTCATAATCCCTTCGGATCCACCACATAAGATTTCCTTTGAAAACCCTAACCACAACGTATTACTGCAATACATGGGAAAACACGGGAAAACCTACGGCCGACCATAAGGCCGAACTTGAAATATTATGCACTCGAGTCTAAAGTTATCGTCACGTCTGCTAATTGCATCGTACCTTGTGTTTAAGCCTTGGGCTCTGCCGATTGCGGTTTGCGATAGGCCGGACCCGAAATATATATGTGCCACGGTTAATAATGCCAGCGGGTCTGCGATATTGCATTGCGTTCTATATATAAGCCCTGGCTCTGCTGATTGCGACTTGCACTGGGCTTCGGAGCCGAAAATGTATATGTTGCGTTTAATAATATCGGTGGGTTCACCATATCGGGGAATGCCTTGTATATGGGCCTCAGGTTCCACAGATCGTGATTTGTGATTGGGGAAGCAGACTCGATAAATGTATGTGTTGCATTTAATAATTGTGGGGGGTTTGCCATATTGTGTCGTGATTTATGTATATGCCATGGACTTCGCTGATTGCGATAATCGATGTAGCGGAGGACCCGATATATATATGGATGAGATTAATTGTATTTGGCGTCTGGAAAGTCGTCGCATATCGGATGCAAGAGGGGAATGCGTAGTGTGACTATGGAAATTGCGATAGCTATAAAGGCAAACATAGGGAAATGTGTAAAGACTTGAAAAGGCACAAAAAGGGTAAGTTAAGGATGTTTGTAGAGTATTTCCATTACAAAAGCATTGAGATAGAAATAAGGATGCGATAGAAGGTTTTTCGGGTTGGATCCCAAAAAAACCATAGTAGAGAGTGGGAGGTTGGTGAAGGTTTATGAGGACTGAAAAGGTCCCGATGAAGGATATGAATGAAGGGCTAGAAAGGGTTATAGATGAATCATGCATGAGAGATTTGTTAAAGGGGGGCCTAACCATTAAGAATTGAAGATTTGATTCGACAAAGAGTTGCAATCCTTGAGATAAAAACAGATCATTTGGAGAAGTGAAAGATCAAACTTCTAGGGGGCCCATTCAAATTTGATACCAGAGCATGTTTTAATAGGGTGGTGGTTGTGGCCACAACAAATGGCAAGCCGCTGGGTGAACTAGTTATCTCTGTTTCCAAATAAACCTTGGATCAATAGAACATCAGGGTGTTAAGATAAACTTGAAATGCAAACTGTATAGATGGACAAGCATGGGTTTCACTTCAACATTAATTGCTTCAGGCGGGATAAAGACAAATATCTTCCACTTATAGATAGGGTTTTGACAGGCATTTTCCAATGGTAGCATTATGGGATTTATTGAACCTCTTTTACCTATTTTCCACTTTAAAAAAATCCTTTCGGGGCCATCACTAGTCTATCAATACTTGTTTAGGTGTGTACCTCAGCTCTTCATCGCTCATCAAACTTGATGTAGATATGTTTATCTGCACTTTATGTAAGAGTTTCGGTGCTATATTTTCGTATGATTGAATGGGGTGCAGTCATCGATCATGCCATATTTTTAAACCACTTAAGCAAGGTTGGGCTTGCTGTGTCAACTAGTACTCTGAGCCCAACAATAGTCCCTACTCTAATCGGCTTCCCAAACAACTTGTCCTTCCAGATTGGCACAAGGACTCAACATTTCATTTTCTTTTACATAAGTCCTTCCGGTTTCAAGCACAAGGACTAGAGCACAATTGGATTTGCCACAAGATATATGACAGTGAGCTTAGCCCATGAAAGGGGGTTTACTTGTAGACGACAGGTATTGGAAAATTAGTGTGGTGGATGGAACCAATGGAGAATGACTGTAAACCTTATAGACAAGTATAGGCTAGGTCTGGATGGTATTTTAAAAATGCATCATTCCACCATGCTAATCCATTTGTGGTTCCACACTTTTCATTTTATAAAGATTCCCCTACATGCTCCAGGTATCCAAGTTATCAACAGATCTTACCTAGTTCCAAACAGATGCTAATGAGTGGCTTTGATTTGAATTCCACAACTAATTTTCGAGTTCTCATAGGATCATTGAAATTTTGCTTGATTTGCAAGGTAATGATGAATTTAGGATTGGCAGACTCATAACAGGTTAATGAGGGAGGCAAAAATCTGAAGGTGGTGAATGAGGGAAATTTGAAGAGAGTTATAAAGGTGAAAATGAGATTGAAGGACCGAAATCAATTGGCTGAAAAGGACTGAAATTCAGAAGGAAAATAAACTTTGTGTAAAATAGGAAAGGACAAGACAAAAATGTAACTAAGCTAACAACAAAATAAAATGAATCCTAACCTACTCAGGAGGTAACCACCATGTGGTGGTTACTGGAAGTACCTTTTAAGATGTTGGCCATTAACAGGGAGTTTTTCAGTTTCTCCCTGTAAAGTTTCCAATCTGTAGGTTCCCTGACCAATTTTTTCCTCAACTTGGAATGGGCCCAGCCATAAGTGTTGGAATTTCGTGTGCTTACCTTTTGGCTTCTTAAATTTATCATGCAGGTCATAAAAGTGTTCCATCTTGACAACTGACTTAGGGATTATATTGGGCTGATCATTTTCCTCATCTTCACTCCCATTCATAAGCTTGTCATGCCCCTTTTCATTAATGAGTGCATTTTTGAATGTATTTTCGCAATGCAGGAACTCCAAGATTTGTTCATCACCTTCAAATACCTGTCAATTCGAGATGTTATCAGGCACGAATGGTCTGAAAATCCATTCAACATAATATTTATTCTTGTTTAGTCTATGATCAGGCAAAAGTTTCGCAGCCATACCGGCCATCAGATCAGCATTTCAGTTTTTCCCTTGAGGTATGTATGTGATATTGAAAAAATCAAAACTATCAATTAAGCTACATACCTCATGTTGGTACCTTCCTAGGTGTGGAAAATTGCAATGTATCCTTTTCCTTACCTGGTCCACAATTATTTGCGAGTCACCAACAACTTTAAGACTTTTCACCTCCATATCAATGGCCTTTTTTAGGCCCTGCAGCAAGCCTTTGTATTCTGCCATGTTTTTGGTGCATGCAAACTCCACCCGGTTGGCCATCAGATGTTGGTTCCCTTGCGGGTCAATGAGAATGCTCCCAGCACCTGCACCTTCAAGGCAGTTAGAGCCATCAAAGTAGAGTGTCCACAATATAGAGTCTAATGTTGCATTAAATGACCTACTTCCTACACAATCAGTTCTATCATCTACTATATTATAGGATGGTTCATTAGTTGGACTATGGGGAAGAGCTTCCAACCATGTGTTTATTGTAGTTTCTTCAATTATCTTTGCATGGAATTCCCCAAAACAGGTTTCTGTGGCACAAATATCGAAACTATAATTCCCAAGGATAGAGTTGGTAAACATTACAGGTTCATTGGGGCCATTTAGTTCCACCAAATACTTCATGTATCTTTCTCGGTCAACCCTCAGCATATCACCTTTTCCCTTCTGAGACAGCAAGAGATGGGACCAATTAGTTGAGAAATATCCATTCAGTTTTGCTGACCAGCCCCTAATAAGCAGCATTCCATAAGCCTCGGGTATGTCGACTACAACTATATCAATGACTTGTGTGTATTGTGGTTTATTAGCCATCTGAATCAACACATATTTCAATTCCCCAATTACTTTCACACTTGTCCTATTCAATTGCATGATTCGAGTTCCAGTTTGCTTGGGTATCACATGAAGTCTTTTAGCAACAGCATAAGGCATCACAGTGGACAAGGAACTTGAGTCTACCAAGCAATTGTGTACTTTCATGTTGAATATTTCAAATGTGATAAGAAAAGGTGGAGTCATGGATTTTGATTTCCTTCCTATCATGGCCGCACTGACAGCTTGGGGGGTTCGATTCATTTTTGACAGAGTGGATTCCATAGCTGATGGTGTTTGGGCTGTACTAGGGGTACTAATAGGTCTGGACGACGGCTTCTTGGCTTGGCTGCTCGGGATGTTGGGAGTTTTGCAATTCGTTCATTCATAGCTTTCAAAAGCAAGTCTCTTTGCTGCGTTAACTTTAACAAATCAAAGTATGTAATATTAGCTCGAGATTTCTTAAGATCATCCACAATATTGTAATCAATGTTATAAACAGGGTAGGGTAGAGTAAACATACCTATTTTTCCATTCTTAGATGGGAGTTTACCATTTTGAGTCGCCTTCGTTGCAGTTAGATATGTATTATCTTTCTGTGGATAATTCACAACTGGAGTACTCTTGGAATCACCATTAGGTCTACCCTTCTCAACAGGATCTTTAGGGGCGGATGCCTTCAAAGGGAAAACATCTTTCTTTGCCTAGTCTATAGGCTTCATCACACTTGCAAGTGGCCCTTTACTTCGTGTGTGGATTTCATTAGTGTGGATTTTTGCCATACTAACTCCTTCATCGTCATCGTTCTCATTTGTATAGAAATCCCATAGTACATTGATTTGATATTCTTCATCCAAGGGCTCTTCTACTTGGTATTCTTCCTCATTTTCTTGTTCTGGCTCCAGCTCCACTATAGGTTCTTTGTTGTTAAGGAGCAATCCGTAAGATCTAGCTCTTCCATATTCAAATTCCCTTCATTGGGTGGAGCAGGCAGTGTGAGTTGACCATGACCACCTTCTATCTTCTTATGATATAAAGGTTTGAAAGACTTCCTATTGTTATAATCTCCTCCATTCTTGCTTGTACTCTCTCTAGAACTCCTTTTCATATTGATGACTGTATTTATCGAATTCTTAATGATCCGATGCAAACCTTCCACATCTGTGGTATCCTTTTCTTTGATTTCAAACCCTTTTCTATCACTCCCATTATTCTTCTTGGATGCTTGAGAGGCTTTCTTTTCTTTGGTTGTATGATGTCATGCTGTGAGACTAATCATTTCATTCTCAACTTTTACTGCTTCATCGATAGCACTCTGTAAGGTTTGTGCATTACTCCTTTTGACCCACATCACAGTAGGGACAGGGAGAGCAGTGATGTAGAATTCCATGAGCACCTCCTCAGTAGGTCTAGCGTTAGCCGAGATTCTGTTGAACAAAGTGTTGAACCAGATGTTAAAATCCTTGACCTTTTCTTTGGCTTCCATTTTCAAATGGGATAGTTCTAAACTAAGGTGACCCATGAGGTGATCGATCCTATTCTCAAGCTAAAGTACCATGTGGAGATTGCACCAATCAGAGTAAAAGGGAATAAGCGCAATACTCCATCTTCATCGACTACTCCCCACATGCGCATGGCCAGGAAGAAAGCGTGAATATGGCTATCAGCAGTGTCTCCTCGCTCAGGGTTGAATTTAGGCAATACTCTTTCTGCATTCTTGGGTAAGGGATGCTGCTGTCCAGGTACCGCTATGACATCCTGAGCGAGGGAGGGAGGGAGTGCTCCCCAAGGAGGTGGAAGTTGGTTCCCACCCGGTTGAAGCTGATTCCCACTTGGAAGAGGAACGTTAGCCATATTATGGATAGGGAGGTTCTGGTTGAAGGTTTCTTCGAGGCGTTATTTATTAGGATTTCCCAAATCATGCCAGGGATTACCTTTAGAGAGTGGATCTTCAGGAATTTCTTCCCAAGGAGTGTCAATACTTTGCAAGGACTCTAGCACAATATCTTCAAGAGACGGGGTCGAAGATGTCTCTTCGTTTCTGGAACAGATCCTTGGCTTTCTTTTAGTTGTCGGAGGTATAGAGTGAAATATGGGGAGCTGAGAGAGGGAACGAGAGTAAGCCCGAGTAAGTACTCTGACTGGTTGTTCTTGAGTGACAGGATACTCCCACAGTGTCTCTTCCAAATGGGAGGAAGGATCTTTTCGACCTTTATGATCCATGCATTAATATTTTCGAATCCATGCGCAACATTTGTAGATGAAATCATAAAAAGTTGTGGACAACAATTCAACTCTCCTTCTAGTGCCAATTTGTTGATAGGGAAAATGTTTGCTATGCCAACAAGGGGAACTAACCCGATTGCATACCCCAATAAGATTTGCTTTCGTTTGGAATGGCTAGTTCCGATGGGTTTTAGAGGATCCAGTAAACTATTATACATGTTGAAAGATTGCTTCTTGGAGGAAGACTTCAATTAAATGAACAAACAAAATAGCTAACCTATATGTATCAGATCCTATCTACACTAATTCGAACTACTTACGCTAGTCCTAACTATTCTAATCTATCCTACATGAGTATAACAAAAGGAAGTTAAACATCATATATAAATTCCAAGTTCTAATGAATCAATTATTGGTTCACAGTTGAACAAGGCTATATTAAATCTTAATTGCAATCTAATTATTTATACATGAATACACATTTCTTTCCATACAAATAAAACTTGCAGCTAATATTTAACAAGGTCTCAAATCAGCAATCGCTCATGAATTAACCATGGTAACAAATCATATTTGAATATCCAAGAGTAGTCACGAGTTGTCTGTTATCAATATGCATAAAGAAAATCACATTTATATTTATGCCAGCAACAACATCCTGATTCTAAACCCATGAAAGGAGAGGAAAATGAATCTTAAAAAGGCTCTTTCTTGACCAAACAGGACCTTCTTTATTCACAATAAATCAAAACTGTTCTGCCCCAAAAAAAGTCCTCCTCTCATCTTTAGAGGTAATACTTATGCTGAAGGAACTGACCCTCGGTCTTCCCTTAACCTTTCTCCTCCCTTCTCTTTTCGTTATACAAATCAGAGCATATAATCGTAGAACAGTCGGTGTAACCACTGACACGTAGAGGGCATATCTACTGGAGCGCTTCATTCCCTATGGAAACGAATAGACATTTATTAACAGAGGGTGACTATGTGTCATCCTTTCTCATTTGTATTGAGCGAACGTTATTCCCCATCATTTCTTGAATGAAACTGAAGACACTCTAGCAATCATCATCCCACATCTAGTATGATTGAAGGTGTGCTTGGAGGTAATAACATCTTGATGTATCAGTGCTATGCCTCCTCTTGTCATGGCACGTGCCTCCATTATGCACTATGGCAGTTCATATCCCTTTCTACAGAATATGTCTTTGCAATCTCGACACCGGTGGTGTAGAGGTGTTATCTTGATATAAATCGCCTTTATCCACTACCGGGTCCACTCGAACTTGCTTGCAGAAACAATTCATACTAGCTATGATTATGAGAACTATGAAAAACATGCTCACAAACAAACCTTGCATTCAGCCACAATTTCCATTTAATATTGCAACGTGGAGCAACTATAATTATTAGACCACCTAACTTGCTATGACATGTATTCTCATTGCCCACAATATGCATTTTACTCAAGGATTGCTTTGACAATGCTTCACAAGCAGACCATTCACTCCACGGGATTTTCCTTTGAAAACTCGTACTAGAGCCTTTTATCGCAATACAAGGAAAACATGGGAAAACCAACGGCTGAGCCATAAGGCCAGACTTCAAATAATATATACTCGGGCATATAATTATTGTCGGGTCTATTAATCACATAACGCCTTATGTTTAAGCTTTGTGCTCTGTCGATTGCGATTTGCGATTGGCCGAACCCGAAATATATATGTGCCACGGTTCATAATCCCTTCGGATCCTCCACATAAGATTTCCCTTTGAAAACCCCAACCACAACATATACATGGGAATACACGGAAAAACCGCGGCTGACCATAAGGCCGGACTTGAAATATTATGCACCCGGGTCTAAAGTTATCGTCGGGTCCGCTAATCGCATCGCGCATTGTGTTTAATCCTTGGGCTTTGCCGATTGCACTTTGTGATAGGCCAGACTCGAAATATATATGTGCCACGGTTAATAATGCTGGCGGGTCCACCATATCACATCACATTCTATATATAAGCCCTGGCCTCACCTATTGCGACTTGCGATGGGCTCCAGACCCGAAAATGTATATGTTGCATTTGATAATATCGGTGGGTCCACAATATCGAGGAATGCCTTGTGTATGGGCCTCAGGTTCCGCCGATTGCGATTTGCGATTGGGGAAGCGGACCCGATAAATGTATGTGTTGTGTTTAATAATCATGGCGGGTCCGCCATATCACATCGTGCTTTATGTATATGCCATGGACTCCACCGATTGCGATAAGCGATGTAGCGGTAGACCCGATATATATATGGATGCGATTAATTGTATTTGGAGTCCAGAAAGTCGTCGCATATCGGATGCAAGAGGGGAATGCGTAGTGTGACTATGGAAATTGCGATATTGTGATAGCGATAAAGGTAGGCATAGGGAAATGTGTAAAGACTTGAAAAGGCATGGAAAGGGTAAGTTAAGGATGTTTGCAGAGTATTTCCATTGCAAAAGCATTGAGATAGAAATAAGGATGCGATAGAAGGTTTTGCGGGTTGGATCCCAAAACAACCATAGTAGAGAGTGGGGGGTTGGTGAAGGTTTATGAGGATTGAAAAGGTCTCGATGAAGGATATGAATGAAGGGCTAGAAAGGGTTATAGATGAATCATGTGTCAGAGATTTGTTAATGGGGGGCCTAACCATTACGAATTGAAGATTTGATTCGGCAAAGAGTTGGAATCCCTGAGATAAAAACAAATTATTTGGAGAAGTGAAATATCAAACTTCTATGGGCCCATTCAAATTTGCTACCAGAGCATGTTTTAATAGGGTGGTGGTTGTGGCCACAACACTATGATTCTTGAACACCACGAAGGCAACCACTGTTAATCACTCCCAACTCTAGAAAGTGGGAAGTTCAAGTGGTTAAGGGGAAAGCGACAGGTGAACCAACCAAGTGACTGAAGAGGCAGCATCATGGCAAAGACATGGCTTGATCAGAGGCCATCACATGAATGGTAGGGAGATAGTTTCCTTCATCATCATTTAGTTTTCCCTTATTTCTATTTTTCTGTAATCTTTGTATTTTAAAGAACGAAATCAAATATGATTGTAATGATTTTGGTAGCATGCCTTTGCACGCCGAGACAACTAGTTGATCAAACAGCTGGAGCTTACGCTAAGATATTTTTATAACTATTTTACAAAGCTCTCCATCTCCTTATAAAAAGAGGGACGAAACACTTAAGAAAGGTTCCTAAATTTTGCACCCAAGAGGCCCGAATTATGTGGTCCTACTTTGGTTCTATTTGCTTGTTCATGAGGGACTTAGCTATACAACTGCTAAATGTAATGGAATGGTGATTGGGACTGCATCTTGAAGGTTAATAATTTTGTTTTTGTTGATTCCTATCAGAGCAATGTGCATTATCCCCCCCCTCCCCCGTTTTGTTTATCACTTCATGTATGTCTTTCCTCCTCTGAAATAATGTAATGAAGTTGTTGGTATCACACTCATTCATGGTTGTATATTTGCTACTAAGTAGTAATGGTACCTGTGTTAACTACAAATTTACTTATGTACCTATAATGCACACATATTTACTTAATTTTATTTGGTAAAAAATGTATTCATGATGCATAGAGCGTTAATTAGCACTCCACTCTTTCTACATTTTCATCTCCTCACCCTTCCATATCTCTGTTGGATAATGTTGCCTAGGATTCTGTGCTATGTCTAGCCCTATGCATTGATTTCCCTCCTTTCCTTCCTCCTATTCACCTATACTACAACAATAATGTTAAGCGGTCTATTGTTGTGTGTCAGCCACTAGAACCAGACATTTCTCTTTGATATTAGCCATATTCACCCCCTATGTATTTAGATCTATGTGTTTGCTTGAGTTTACCGTGATGAGGGACCATTGAATCAAAACCCCCTGAATTATCTCTTTTCCAATTACATGACATTTGGAGTGCAACAAAAATCCCTCAGATAATCTTCAAAATCACTTCTCTCTTTAAGATGTCCTAGGCATTGGTCTCCAATTAGCCCAGAGGCTATCTCTAGGAGGATTCTATATCTTTTGAAGCACTTGTGTTCCAGGTGATAGAAAAATCTACAACACCTTCCACCCTAGACTGATGGCCATATAAAGGTCATCAACATGATGATCGTACACATTTTGCGCATGTACAACTCCAAGCATCAAAACACAACTACAATAGAGCTCTCCATAGCTCAACTGGCCACAACCTCTTTCACGTGGGCATGGGATTTCAACCATTGGGTCTCATCGATGTTGCACTGCCCTTTGCAAAATATGCACATGTTCAATCTAAAGTCGAAAAAGCTACCAAATTTATTGAATGAATTCATCACATATGCCAACAGGTCCATGATATCTTGGAAAAATCTAATGCTAAGTACAAATAATGCCATGTGTTGGCATTGATGATGCAGTTGTTTGTTGCAATGATTGATAGTTTGAATTGATGTCAATCTGGCATGTGTTGTAGTTTGTTTAAGTATGTATGAGTGTGGAAGATGGTTCTGGTGGAGTTTGGCTTTTGAGATATTTTCTGATGTGCAGATGCTATGTATTGTTGCCATAGTTAATGCATTTATGCATATGCTCATTTGACAATTATGCAGGAGGTTGGAGTTGTGGATCAAATTGGTAGAGGTTTTGTGCTAAGTTTTGTTTTTTTATCCTATACTCTTCAACAACTGGATGGAGCCAATCTTATGCATGCGATTGGAGGCTCTTAAAGACACAAATGTAGTTTCATGGGTGCGGTTGCAGCTAAGTTTTTCATGTGTTGATAGTGCAGCTATGGGATTAGTCATGAGTATTGGTATTGGTATTACCCTAGTATTTGGCACTTGGTATTGGTTTGAGGTTGATTGCTATATGTTTGTGTGTGTGGAGTAGGATGGCACTTGGGTTAGAGATTACCATGGTACAAGTGTCCTAGGTATTGGCATTACCATGGTATCTTCCTTATATGGTATTGGCTTGGAGATTACCATGGTACAAGGGTCCATGGTATTGACATAAACATGGTATTTACCTGTGGTATTGACATGGATATTACCACGTACATGTGTTTGTGGCATTGTGATAACCATGGTATTTTCCCGTTGTATTCACTTGGAGATTATTGAGGATATTTTGGCATATACTTTGGTGAGTGTTTTAAGTTATTGATTTCGGTGGTGTGAGGATTGTTGGGGTGAGAGTGAGAATATGCTACAATATTTTTTCTTGTGTATTGCATCTATGTAGCAATTTTGAGTAGAGTGGGTATGTCAATTTATCATTTTCAGATTTAGATTAGTGAGGCTGTTGGGTTGCTCATGTTGAGCAGGTTTGAGAGCCTAGTTTGAAAATGCATGAAACATGGTTCACATGGAGGTGTTGATGGCATTGAGGCTTGTCAGGTTATGGTATGTTCTATGCTTATAACAATTTACTTCTTTTTCTTATTATATTCCACAGATTAGCAATCACATGTACATAAAGTAAAGTGCAGATAAAACATTAAACGATCGACAAAAAAAAAGCCAAGACAATAGACACAAGATGTGGCGGCTAGCTAGGGACAAACCCCACAATGTGTGGGGAAATACTTTGATCAAATCTTCTTTTATCTTCAATAATTCAACAGAGAGAAATAGTACAATAAATCTTATTTATATCAGCAGTAGCAAACCCTAGATCAGTAGCATCAACATTAGCGGCTTCATCATCAAAACTAGGGCAGTTGATATCTCACAAACCGACCGTCGGATCGGCTTGATTCCACCACCAAAAGTTGCAGCCTTCAGAGGAGGTTCAGATGAACCTACATCGCAGTTCAAATGAGGAGATCATTCGGTCCACATAGGTCAAACTTCACTTCTGCAGTTGCAACTTCAGTTTCAGCAGCTTCCTTCATACTAGGGCAGTCGATATCTCGCAAACCGTCCGTCGGATTGACTTGATTCCACCACCAAAAGTTGCAGCCTTCAGAGGAGGTTCAGATGAACCTATAGCATAGATCATAAGAGGAGGTTTGATGGTCCATGCTGGTCAAAGTTTAGATCTGTAGTTGCAGCTTCAGTTTCAGCAGCTTCAGCTTCACATGTGAGAGAGAGAGACCCTTTTCTGCGTAGTAGAGAAGAGACTCTTTTCTGCGCAGTAGAGAGAGAGAGAGATGTGATGAGATGAGTGAGTGCGAATGAGGAAAAGTCCTCATGTATTTATACAGAACTGTTGATGTTTGAATAGATGCGACTGTTAGGATTTTGAGCCTACATGAGCTGTAGGTCGGCTTGATAATAATTCCATAATCAAAATAAATTCATATATCCATGAATACTTATCGAAATCAGATGATCTTTAGATCAATCCTACACCTCTCGATGAGAGGAATCTAATGAACATATTATCAACCATGAATAAGATGACCCACATGAAGTTTGGCCCTAGTTTCCAATTTTAACACTCCCTCTCAACTAGGGAGAACTTCATCTGCAATCTGTTTGTTGGTCGCTACTATTCATCCACCAAATGCACTACCTTGTATAGCCTAACCCTTGCCCTGCTCTGCTCTATTCTTCCTGTTCTCCTTTGTCTTTTTCTGCCCTGTACTGATCTGTATAGCTCTACTCTATTATGCTCTACTCTGCTTTTGTCTGAATTATAAAGAAGAAGAAATGATCGAGGATGTATCATACTAACTCAAAGTCAGTCTCAAAGTATGTACCACTGGTCCCAGACCAGTCTCAACCAACCCGAAGGCAGCGTCATAGTGAATACAACTCCTACCACTGGTCCTAGACTAGTAACATCCTCCACTGACTCAAAGTCAGTCTCAGAGTGCATACCACTGGTCCCAGACCAGTAACAACCAACCCGAAGTTAGTGTCATAGAATGTACCACTCCTACCACTGGTCCCAGACCAGTATCATTGATCCCAGATCAATGGAGGTCATCCTGGCATAGGGAGTACGGTAGATAAAAAGATGCGTCCATCGGTACTACTATGGTCCCTAACTTCATTTCCCTGCTCATTGATCAGATGAGAGGTACTTCCCATGAGTCCTAGACTGCATGGGTAGGATGTCTAGACAGGAGAACTTAATCAATCCCGTCTTCACAGGAGAACACATCAATCTTGCTACAATCACCATGGAGAACACATCAATCTAGGCCGCCATGGAGAACACATCAATCAAGGCCTCACAGGAGAACACATCAATCCTGCTACAATCGCCATGGAGAACACATCAATCCAGGCCTCATAGGAGAACACATCAATCCTGCTACAATCGCCATGGAGAACACATCAATCCAGGCCTCACAGGGGAACACATCAATCCTGCTACAATGTCGCCACGGGGTGTACCTGTATACCACCAGGGGATAGTGAATCATCCTGTGGTCATATGTTGCTCTAAGAAGTACCCCACACCCCCCTGGAGCTCCCAAAGCTCAATGCATCATATAGGACCCTCATTTCAGGGTCTTTGACAACTCCAAGTTGTTCTCGAAAAGTCAGGAATTTTACCTTCCCAAGGGGCTTTGTTAGAATGTCGGCGACCTGTTCATCTGTACCAATATGTTGGAGCCTTATAGCTCCCCGCTGCACCATATCTCGAATATAGTGGTACCTGATATCGATATGCTTGGAGCGATCATGAAATACAGGATTATCTAACAAATGAATCCCACTCTGGCTGTCACAAAGGATCATGGTGGTATCCAATGTAAATCCAAACATCTCACTAAAGAGCTTTCGCAACTAGACTGCCTCACAGGAGGCCATGCTAGCAGCAATATACTCTTCTTCGGTGGTGCTCAAGGCCACCTACTTCTGCTTCCTGCTCATCCAGGATATCGAAGTAGATCCCAAGGAGAAACAACACCCGGAAATTCTCTTACGGTCCTCCACATTGCTTGCCCAATCAGCATCTGTGTATCCAAATAGTCTCACCTCTGATAGTGTATCTTAACCCATAAGTGATTGTGCCACGAAGATATCTCAACAGATTCTTGGCACCAATCCAATGTATGTGGTGGGGTTCAACCATATGTTGACTCAACATGTTGACTGCGAAGCATATATCTGGATGGGAGTTAACTAAGAACATTAATGCTCTGACGAGTTACTGATACTCGGTAGCATTTCGTAAAATAGGTCCAGCAGCACTATCGGTTAACTTCTTGAAGTCAAGCTCCATCAGGGTAGTTACAGACTTGCAGTCCACCATACTAAATCTTTCCAATATCTTCACCACATATTTTCCTTGAGATAGGAAAGTTTCCCTTGGCTTCTACCACACCTCAAGTCCTAGGAAATAGTGCATCAGTCGTAGGTCCTTCATTTCAAATTTAGAAGCCAACTCCCTCTTACATTTGAGAATGAGAGGGTCTACACCTGTTAGAAAGAGGTCATCCACATACAACACCAGTATGAGAGGTTTTTCATCTTCAACCTTAAAGTAAAGGTTAGGATTGGCTTCACTCCTAGTGAATCCCAGCTTCATCAAGTAGCTATTGATCCTCTCATACCATGCTCGGGGTGCTTGCTTCAGCCCGTAGAGAGCCTTCTTCAACCTGCATACATGAGATTGTTTATCATGAATCTCAAATCCTTCGGGTTGCTCCATGTAGACCTCTTCTTTGATCGAACCATGCAAGAATGTAGTCTTGACATCCATCTGATGTAGTTTCCATCCTAGTGAAGCTGCAAGGGCTATGATCAAGCGGATGGTGGTATATCTTTCAATAGGTGCAAATATCTTGTCATACTCCTTTTCTTTCAGTTCCTTGGTGTTAGCTTCTTGAGAGCTCCTCAAAGCAGGAAGATTGCTCATGTTACTGAGAGCCATATCTTCGTCAAAGGTGACATCATGACTAATCATGACTTCCCTTTGATCGGCTACATAGATTCTATAGCCCTTAGTATTTTCACCATAGCCCACGAAGATTCCTTTCTTTCCAGATGCACCCAATTTATTCCTTTTCTCTTTCAGCACATGAAAATATACAGGGCTTCCAAAAATTATAAAATTAGATATGTCAGGTTTCTTACCGGTGAACATTTCTTCAAGAGTCTTGGAACCCAATGCTTGATGAGGGCATCCGTTTTGTACATATACGACGATGTTTGTAGCTTCGGCCCATAGAAAATTCAGAAGTCTTTGATCATGGAGCATAGCACGGATAGCTTCCACAATCATACGTTTCTTCCTTTCTGCCACACCATTCTGTTCAGGAGTGTACTGTGTAGTATTCTCCCTCTTAATGCCAGCCTCTTTACAAAAGTCATGAAACTCATTAGATTGATATTCAGTCCCATTATCAGTCCTTAAGATCTTGATCTTCTGTTCGGTTTGATTCTCGATCAAGGCTTGAGATGTGTCACAAGACATGACACCTAGCGGACTTCCTCCGACCTGATATAATGAATCAACTTGAAACCAAAGAGTGAAGGCATCTTTAATATTGTTTTTCCATGCACGTACCTTGCCTTCGTTGAAGGTCACCTTGTAGCCTTTGTCTTCCATTGCTGAGATGGACACCAGGTTCTTTTTGAGGTGAGGTACATATAATACATATTGTAAGTGGATCGTATTACCTTGATTCAATTTAAGAGAGACATTGCCTACACCTTTCATGGGTTATTTCATGTCATCTCCAAGGACAATTTCCAGGTTAGTTTCTTTCTCTACCGGATTATGGAGTACTTCTTTGTAACCAATGAAGTGCCTTGAGGCACCACTATCAACGAGCCGAATTCCCATTGAGTCCGAAGGAGCAGAGGTAGATAGGGCAACTGGTAGATAATATTCAGCCTACTTATTGTCAACAATGTTAGTTTCATACCTGGAATTTCTAGACTTCTTGAATGGTTGTCCTCTTCCTTGATTTCCAGCACTCCTTTTACATCTGCTATTAGATTTGCCATTCCTTTGATTGCCATGGGAGGGATTTAGATCATCATCTCGGTGAGAGTCCTTTCTATCAGGGCATTCCCTTGCATAGCGTCCTTCTTTATTGCAAATGTAACATCATCCTTTTCTTCCACCCTTAGGTCCAGCCTTTCTTTTTGATTTAGACCCGAAATTATTTCTTTCCTTAGCATGAGAAGAAAAAGCAGTTGGAGGACCTTTAGGCAAGGGCATTTCTTGCTCTTCTACCCTTGTTTCTTCTTGAATGCATCTAGCCATTAATTCCTCGAAACCAGGAATTACATTATTGTTCATAAGAGTAGTCCTGAACACGTACCATTTGCATGGTAATCCTCCAAGAGCTGTGAGTGCCATTTCCCTGTCAGTAATAGTTTCCCCAATAGATAGGAGATCGTTCTTGATCTTGGTGATTCTTAAGAAGTATGCTTGTATACTCTCATCTTTACCCTTCTTGATTTCCCTCAGCTTATTTCTAAGAAACAAAACTTGATTTGCATCATTGACTTTAAATAAACTCACCAGTCTATCGTAGATTTCCTTGGAGGTGTCCAGTTCAGAGATGTAGGCCACCAAGTGCTTGTTGATTGAGTCCTAGATGATCTTCTTTTTTTTGACTTCTCCATTTTTCCATTTGTTTCAGGAAGCAACAGATGCATTTGATGGAGGCTCAACAATATTGCCTCTTACATGGTCCAACACTCCTTGATCTTCTAGGGTTAGATTGATAGACATCTTCCATCTGTGATAGTCAGCTTTCTCACGGAGCTTGTCTTCGGCAGGAAAGAGTGTTGAGGACCCCATAGTTCTTTTAGGATAGCCTTGCCAATCTTCTCTTCGGTCATTGCTCTTGCTCTTGCTCGGGCTTTGTCTTCACCTCAGCTCTGATACCATGTTAAGTTAGGGTATGTTCTATGCTTATAACAATTTACTTATTTTTCTTATTATATTCCACAAATTAGAAATCACATGTACATAAAGTAAAATGCAGATAGAACATTAAACAATTGACAGAAAACAAGCTAAGACAATAGACACAAGATGTGGCAGCTAGCCAGGGACAAACCCCACAATGTGTAGGGAAACCCTTTGATCAAATCTTCTTTTATCTTCAATAATTCAGCAGAGAGAAATAGTACAATAAATCTGATTTATATCAGTAGTAGAAAACCATAGATCAGTAGCATCAGCATTAGCGGCTTCATCATCAAAACTAGGGCAGTCGATATCTCACAAACCGACCGTCGAATCGGCTTGATTCCACCACCAAAAGTTGCAGCCTTCAGAGGAGGTTCAGATGAACCTACAATGCAGTTCAGATAAGAAGATCTTCTGGTCCACACAGGTCAAACTTCACTTCTGCAGTTGCAGCTTCAGCTTCAACAACTTCCTTCAAACTAGGGCAGTCAATATCTCGCAAACTGTCCGTCGGATTGACTTGATTCCACCACCAAAAGTTGCAACCTTCAGAGGAGGTTCAGATGAACCTATAGCGCAGATCATAAGAGGAGGTTTGATGGTCCACGCTGGTCAAAGTTTGGATCTGCAGTTGCAGCTTCAGTTTCAGCAGCTTCTGGCTTCACATGTGTGAGAGAGAGACCCTTTTCTGCGCAGTAGAGAAGAGACTCTTTTCTGCATAGTAGAGAGAGAGAGATGTGATGAGATGAGTGAGTGAAAATGAGGAAAAGTCCTCTTGTATTTATACACAACTATTGATGTTTGAATAGATGTGACTGTTGGGCTTCTGAGCCTACATGAGTTGTAGGTCGGCTTGATAATAATTCCATAATCAAAATAAATTCATATCTCCATGAGTACTTATCGGAATCGGATGATCTTTAGATCAATCCTACACCTATCGACGAGAGGAATCTAATGAACATATTATCAGCCATGAATAAGATGACCCACATGAAGTTTGGCCCTAGTTGCCAATTTTAACAAGGCTCATGGTAGACAATGTGCAGAGAAGGTGGAGGCCTTTTAGACAACAAATCATAACAAGAAGAAGATTTATCCGAAGGCTTGTTGGTCATGGTGGCTTCCAGTAAATGAGTGGTCATAGAGTCGTGAGAGAAGAGTCTCTCCATCTGGTGTTGTTAGTAGAACTGTCTTAGTAGAGTCGTGAGAGAAGAGTCTCTCTATCTAGTGTTGTTAGCAGAACTGCCTTAGTAGTCAAGTCTTTCATCTACTGGGTGGTAGCTACTCTATGTAAAACGTTTTTCAACATAATAGAGATTTGAGTGGAAACAACGAGTGATTTTTTACCTTGGAGAGAGTTTTATGCTAGAAACATCGAGTGTCATCTTGTGCATGAACTTTTGATCGTTTTATGGTTTTCATGTGATGATCATGGTATTTAGATCTAATATTTACTTAGTTGGTTAATGCATTATATGATATGATCTACTAATGGCTTAATGTGAGGTTGTGATTTAGTAATTCAAAAAAGAATTTAAAAGTATATATAAATATTGTCATTATGGATTCACCCCCCCCAATGGTGAGCTCAATTCCATCAATTGGTATTAGAGTATGGTTCTCTCAATGAAGCTTGATCGCTTGAGAGCAGATCGTGGGCCGTGGCGAAGAATAAGAAGAAGTATTATAAAAGAAGGAAAAGCGTTAAACAAGTGAGCAAATTCAGAAGAACCCCTCTTCTTGCTGGTAAAAACTAATGAAGGTAAATGTTATGATCATCTTATATCTCGTAGTACATTTCCTTTTACTGATGATGATTTTCTTGAGATCAATGATTTAGAAGATGATAACAAATCCATTTATTCATATCTTCTAGAGAGAAGTGGAGGTAATTTTTTTGCAGAAAAATCAGAATCTGAAGATGAAGAGCTCAAAATATTAGTAACCTTTGACGCTGAAAACAAATCTCAAGCAAGGATAATTGAGAAGATGACTTTAGAGAATAGAGATCTGAAGAAACTACTATAGATTCTTGAGGAGAAATAATATGCTTTCAACGAAGAAAATTCAGATGTGAAAAGTTAGTTAGAGAAATCAAGGATACCTGAAGAGGAGATTGGAAGCCAACTCAAAGAACAAATAAACAATTGTGAGAATCTAAAAGCAGAGACTTCCAACAGAAATTATGGAAACCGACATCATAATCAAGAGCCAAAGAATGTTCCAAAGAAAAATATGAAAAATGTTAAGTGTTTTAACGGACACATTGTTGCAAATTACAGAAGAAAGAGAAGCAGTCGAATGTTGAGAAATCTCAAGCAGTCGGTCAAGGAAATGCAACGCTGACCTCCATCATTCTCTAGGTACAAAAATGTGTTTCATGGATATTATTATTTGCGTTATGAGTTTGGGCATAAATTTGTTGATTGTAAAGCTCATGGAATAAAAGGTACAAAGCAAATTTGCAAAAGATCTGATTCAGTTCCGTTATTGCGTGGGCACATTATATGTTTTTTCTATGATAATTTAGGCCATATGGCCAAAGAATGTATATTGCCCTTGGTCATCCTGGACTCTAGACGGAAGAAAAGGAATCAAACATGCATCAAAACAATCAACGAGTGAAAACAAAGAGAATTTGGAAGAGGAAGGAGCAACTATCAGAATAAATTGAGATTGTTAATGGGAAGAAGCAAAAAGTGGTTTAAAAAAGGAATTGACGCCAACTCGACCTCCGGGGGAGCTTGAAGTAGCAATTGCTGAATTTTATGGGGAGCTCCTCCAAAGAATGAAGCGTATGTGTAAGGTTTATTTTTTATCAATTATTTTTGGGAGCATGTCGGTTTAATCTACTCATTTTTTGCATGTGCAATGATGAGGAATTACCTACACAAATCAAAATCGATGATTATCTATTGAGAATAAAAAAAATAAAGCAAGAAAAGAGAGATCGATCTAGCTTGAGATCCTCTTCGTAGCTGTTGTTGCTCCAGTCCAAGAGGTGTAAGCACAATTGTCGAAGTTATGGCACAATATTAATACATGATATGCACACACATTGTTGCGTTTCAAAGGGAAACCACACGGATAAACAATAATCGCCCATGGTTTTAGTCAACAAATGTTCTATTGATTTAGTCTAATACGGCACGTTGATGCACGTTGCATTAATTTCCTTGTTGTGGAGGTGATAATGTTTATGGAACATGTTTATTATTTTATCTGATTTATTTATATATCTACCTAGCTGGTCCATAGCAAATGTGAACACATTTTAATATTGAAGTAACGGTGTTTAATGGATCGATCTAGAGTATTGAGCTTCAATAGAGAGTTGAATCTTGTCCAAGGGTTGATTAGGTCATGTTGTAAATGCTTTCATTTATGTGGCACTAGAGTATGTATGCATAGTGGCTCGTCGACTTTGTCAAACAATATAGTGGACAACTATTTAGTTTTCAATTCATTAATTAATTCAGTTATGGATTTTGTTATGATCTAGTCAATTATGGGCATTCCACAATATACAATTATGAAGACATATGATTGCTATCCCAAGAATTCCAGAGAAAAATGTGTTCTTTGCAATGAAATTATAATTGTTCTGTTATGGTTTGACTAGGTTTTGGTGAGAATATGCACTCCTATGAAATGAAATTCAAGAAAATTGTCAATCTACGTATGGAGAAGAAATGGGTATGAAGAGTTGTGATCCGTGTATCTCTACTTTTATTGTTAGTGAGAGTGGGAGAATTCGAGATGGCAAAGATGAGGATGTCAAGGATGAGAACGTTGCCAGCGACTGGTTGAAATTCGTAAAGGTTGTCCATATTTGGATACTATGAATAGATGGTTGGATTTATCGTGAGCACTCGTTGATTTTAGTTGGGTTCTAGCATAATATAGGCAATGGAAATTCTGATGGCATTACGCAATGTGGTTAATTCAATTGTCTGTTCATCTAAACTCTTGCATTCTGCCTGTTAGCACCTAAATCTGCCCTAGGCTGAAGGAAGGCAAAAATTAGGGTAACCACAAACCACGCTCAGTCTGGTAGCTAGCCCTACCAGAGTAGGAGAGGGCTCTCTCCGAGTGACGCTCAGTGAATAGATAATCGAAAACGGTATGAGATAACTTACAATGAAATATTTACCTTAGGCTAGTAAGTGAATAGGGATTCTGGAAACAATTTTCATGAATGACAGAGCTTCTGGGATGTTATGGGACCGACGCTCAGCAAAGAACATAGAATTTAATACAAAGGCACATATTATTCCGTGAGGCAAGGTAGGCAGAAAATGTAACAATTTAGTTTGAAGTACCGCGACATGAATAGATTGTTGAAGAAAGTGAAAATGGCATAGTGACATGAATCCTTTTCAACAGAAGAATAACACTGAACATGAAATTTTACCACAGGCAGAGCAATAAAACTGAATTCTACCTAATCTCACTCAAAAAATTTCACGGGAAATGAACATGAATTTAATTATGAAACATAACGAAATACATATGAAAACATAAGAGACACATTTGCTACACTCACAACCACAAGAATCTCATGCAACAGAGCCTCTGCCTTTCATTTATTCTCTGTCAAAAATATGCAGTGAAGAAACAAAGTTTCTTTCCCACAGTCTCCCAAAAGTTACAAGCCAACCAACCCTTTGCAAATAACTTGCATACAATATATAGAATGTGTGAGGAAGAGATAGAATGCCCAAGGGTTGGGGAGTTACTTGAATCATTATAAAATGGAGATGGAGAGCCAACCATCAACTACAGCTATAGCGCTGCAAACATGACATTTGGCTTGGGGTGACCGTTTGCCTTCCTTCGCCACTTGGATAGAAGCCAATCTGGAGAAAAAGCTCTTTAAATGCCACCTTTGGTGCCGAAAAACAGAAGTGTAGATGAGCGGGCCCACTTGGAGAAGTCGCCAACCGAAATTTCGCGAAACGAAAGCAAATTGGCAATTTTTACCTCTGTGCGCCGCGCCATATTTTCTGTGCGTTGCGCTACTTTGGGACCTATTTTGGGGCACTTGCAGGTCTCCAAAATGTGCCCAAGTGGGCTTGCTGGAAATCCTGTCCTGTCTACTTCCTAAAACAACTGGAATTTTCAAATTTGGTGCTCATTTTCCCCTCCAAATCTTCATTCTCCCAAGACTGCTTTCTGTGTGTCAAAAAAGTGGCAGAGAGGCCATTTTTGAGTGTTTTTTGACCTTTAGGAGACCCAGATCTTGCCAAAATCTCTTTCCCGGACACCAATAGTCGTAATTTTCCATGTTGAATCCAAATCTGCAAGCCATTCCTCATTTGGAGCTCTAGAATTTTAGACAAGGAGAAAATCCCTGTTTTTAACCCAAAAAATTACCAAGTGACCAAAATTTCCCCAAATTTTTTGAAATTTGGGCTGGAGGATCTCTATGGCGTGTTATCATGGGCCAAGGAAGCCTCAACCAAGATTCGAAGCTGATCTTTCTCTTTTTCCTTTTTTGCCCTTCTTGTTGCTTTCCTCAATTTCGCTTTCAAACTCCTTATTCGGGCCTGTGCACTCATGTATCGCACCCTGTAATGGAAAGCCATGTGTCTCAGTAGAGCAAGGTCCTGGTCGGCCTTGTCTAGCAGCCTCTCCAAATGCATGTTGACCCTCTTAAGGTTGGCCTCCCGATCCTCATTTATTGCTTGCTCCAAAGATGTGAGCGCAACCCTTCTTCTTTGAGCAGCTTGGCGATGCTCACGAATGTTTTGCAACTCCATGACCGTCTGTTGGTATTCAAGCTGTTTGTTTCTCTGCTCCAGGTATTTCATGTTCCATTTTGCCCTCTCCAAGTCAAGGGATAAGGACTCAATCGCTGACTCTTGCTCCTGGATGATCTCTGTAAGCTCCTCATTTGTTGGTTCTGCATCTGTCTCATCATCCTGGAGGAGAACAAACTCGGTCTCTCGCTCACCTGATGGTCCTTCCTCCTGCACTGGCTCCTTACCCTTACCCTTCTCCTATGATGCTAATGTCAGAAGCGAGGCCCCTTCCAACCCGGGTGGAGATAACACTCGCTTTGCTGCTGCAAATAAGGGTCTACTGCCTTTCTGATAGGTGATGTATACTGGCATAGTGGCAGTCTCATGTCGCTCATACTGATGAGATGGGCCCCCTACCTCATGCTCTGCCTCTGAAACCACCTGTGGAGCGCTGAAGAAGTCACAGGAGATGAAGTCCTCCCAAGTAATACCCTGCAATCCCAACTGATGGTCCACCAAAATCCGGATGAGGGCAAAGTGATACACACTGTTGAGCTGCTGTCGAGGGGTCTTGTGTTGCATGAAATTTCTCATTCTCTCTATGTTCTCGCAGATGAAAAGTGGGAGGTTCATCATCCGCACCCTGGTAAAGTGAATGAGCAACCTGATGTGGTAGGAATAAAGGCGAGAAAACCTCCCCTCGCAAATGAAGTATTTCATGATCAATTTCATGAGCGGGGCATACTCATCTTTCAAAAATCTGAATGGAAAAACTCTCATGAGGTGGCTCAAACAGCTGTTTTTGATGTAAGGCTCATAATGATGCCTCTCTACCTTCTTCTTCTTATGCCACTGCTCTCCAATGTTTGGTATGCCTGTTGCCACTGATATGGTTTCGGGTGTCAATGTGAAAGTGACCTCAACCAAGATAGACTGTCCTCCATGTAGGTGACGTGCAAAAAGACAGGCCAACTCATGATGAACTCTGACATTTGCCACCCTCTGACAAAATTCAAAACATGCCAAGTGCTGGAAACAAGACATAGCAAGAGGGCATGCCTGCAACTCGGTGAGGGTGTTTGGCTCATCTCTAAGATGTCTGCCACTCCAATGATGTCTCTTGTGGGCCCTCTCTCCTGAAGCTGTATCACTGTGGGTCTCCTCCTCATATTCTGATGAAACTTCGGATGCCATTACTGTTGTTTGTACATTGAGTTTTATGCTGCCCTTTGATTCCAATGAAGCTGGTAGTTGCTCTGAAAATCCGCCACCAAGGGGACAATTAAACAGGGAGTATTAGGAGGGGAATGATGAATGGGGAATAGGGGTTAAAGGGAGAGATTTGTCAGCGATTTGGGAGTAGTTTGGGTATAGTGTTGATGAGGTAGGGTTTGAAACACCTTGGCAGCACTATCACTGTAGCATAAACCCTAGGATCACGATTTCTTTGTGTCTTCTTTTGTTTGCTTTATAAAAATTTTTGCATTTGATTTATACTCCTAAAACCATGCTATTCCTTTCAAGTTTGATGCAAGAGTGGAGGTAGGTTTCCTACCTTTCAAATTTGGTGAGCATCCAAAAAATTTTAGGCAAATTGATTGGTTTCTAGGCTTTATATCTTTGCGCGCCGCGCGCAATGCCCAGTGCACCGCGCACTGGGTATGCACCACGCCAGTGGCGGATTTACACAGTGGACGGGCTCTATGTGCGCCGCGCCCAATGAGTGCACCACGCTCCTTGGTGTGTGCGCCGCGCGCCCTGAAATCACCCTAAGTCACTCCTAATCGTTTGACTCTTCAACTCTTCGACCATGCACCTTTCTTCCACAGCCTTGCTTGCACAATGAGCTGGTCTTGTGGTGATTTTGAGTTGACCAAATAGTGGAGGAATAGGGAGAGGGTTTGGTAGTGATTTAGGGCAGTGTTTTTAGGAAAAACGATCAAGGGGAGATGGGAAAAATGATAGGTGAGGGGAATAGGTGAGTGGAGTGAAACCTTGGCACTAACAACACATTTTAACAACCCTAGCCATCATTTCTTGGTGATTTCTTATGGTTGACCTTATGCATTTGGGTGACATTCAAACATCTCCATAAACACCATATCATTGATAAAATTTGATGAACCGGTGATGTCATAAGGCCTACCTCCTGATTTGATAGCATCCACCAAAATTTGGAGTGCTTTGGCAATGATTTCCAGCCCCTGGTCTGTGTGCGTCGCGCATAAATCCCGTTGCACCGCGCCTGTGTAAACCTTCAACTGCGGGCTGGCTGCATGTGCACTGCGCCCAGTGAGTGCGCTGCGCTCCTGGGTATGTGCGCCTTACCCTCTAAAACCTGCTCCCACTCACTCAAACGCTCCAATCTCACACTCACACCTTTGCAATGTCTTCTCCAAGTCTTGTAATAGCACAATGCCTTTGATTTGGGTAAAAACATGTATATATAGCCTTGGAAGAGATGGGTTTAATTTTTGCTTCCTTGAAAACCCATTTTTCTAATGTTGTGTTTTGCACTTTTTCATTGACTTTAAAACACACTGATTTTCACTTTCCCTTTGACATTTTGGCTCAAATGATGAAATTTTCGGCACATCTTTGCAGGGACTGTATGACAGAGCATTTGGCCACGGAAACCATAACTGCATCTGAAAAGTCAACTGGTGATTTTTTGGAAAATTTTGTCATAAATGACCTTGTTTGACTTTTCTTCAAAACAGAGTTTTGAAGAAGAGTCGAAGTCTATCCGTGACGATGAAGCTCTCTGAACCATAGCTGTGTAAGGGCCTCCCTCTGGCCTGCATGGCTTTTCTGGACATGTTTCAAAGACCAAATTTATGAATTCCTAGACCCAAACATAGAAAATGATTTTTGTCCTGTAAAGGACCAGACCTTGATTGTCATGGACTTTGGCGATTATTGGCAAAAGACCTGAGCCAGCAGGAGCTAGACATGAGGGGAAATGATTAGCATGACTTTCTCTGTCAGATCATGGCATGCCCCTAGCGAAATGCAGCTGAGTGAATGGAGCGGGACACCTAAAATTGAAATGCACAAAGAGTTTTGATCTCTGATGGAGGGCTGACCAGACCGACTCTAACATTGGCTCCAATGGGGGATGGTAGCTCCTTGGAGGTGCCAAGAACATCAGATCTCTAGAGGAGCTAGACAGTGCCTTTTTTCCATTGGGCTATGGAGTCATCATTTCAATAAACAGCACAGGACTCTGACTTATTTATGAAACTGAAATGACCAAGAAATTGACTCAACTTGACATTGAAATAACTCAAAAACTAACTTTACAGACTGAAACCAAACTGAAATAAAAATGGTATTTACAATCACAGTGGAAGCAACGTTAATAGATCAGCAGTGATACTGCTTGAGCAACTGACCATTGATCGGCCCTCCAGGACAATCTTCCCCGTTCATTTCCTTCAGAAGAAAGGCATTCTAACCCTATATGCTACAATCTTGAAAGGACCTTTCCAAAGATTTTCAAACTTTCCGTGCTTGCCTTTCTCTTCATTCCTTGCATCCCTTATAGCCTTGCTGAAGAATACAATGCGTCTTTCATGATCATCTCTCTTCTGCAATAATGCCGCTGCCATAGTGTGCTCAGAAGCAAATGAAAACAATATGAAATCCTGAGTGTAGTCCGAGCTGACTAGAACTAGAGCTGAAGAAAGGGCCAATTTGACCAAGTTGAAATATTTTATAGCCTCCTCTGTCCATTTCATGTGGCTGTCCTTCTTAAGCATGTTGGTCATTTCTCTCAAGTGTTCTGCAAGATTAGGCACAAAGCGACGCGCAAAATTCATCTTACAATTGAATGATTGAATCTCTTTTTTGTTCCTAGGCAGATCGATTTGCTGAATTGCTTGCACACGTGCTGGGTCTATACGAATGCCATCCTTTGAAATGATGTGCCCAAGTAATTTGCCTTCCTCCATGGCGAAAAATCTCTTCTTAGGATTCAACGATAGACCATATTTCCCGCACTTTTGAAAGACAATTTTTAGGTGATGCATGTGCTCTTCATCAGATTTGGAAAATACTGTCAAATCATACAGGTACACCACCAAAAACACATCCTTCTCATTTGCAAAAGCCAAGTCCATTTCCCGCTGAAATGTGGCCCTTGCATTCTTTAAACCGAAGGGCATTTTGGCGTAGTGAAAGGTTCCCCATGGAGTGGTGAATGCTGTCTTGTCTCTATCATCTTCATGGATGGAAATTTGGTTATATCTGGAATAACCATCAAGCAGTGACATACGAGATGCCCCCACTACTCGCTGAAGTATATGGTCCATCTTGGGCAGTGGATAGTTGTCCTTCAATGAGACTTTATTTAGATTTCTGAAATCAATGCATAGGCGGATCTCATCGGTCTTCTTGCGTACAGGCACTAAGTTAGATATCCAATCTGAAAATCTGATGGGCACAATGATACCTGACTTGTACAACCTGTTTACCTCCTTTTCGATAGATGGCAGCAACTTTGGATTTATCCTTCTCAGCTTCTGTCTAAATGGTTTTTGATTGGGCTTGATGGGTATTGTGTGCTGAATAATATTTGTATCATAGGTCTTTAAATCAGAATAGTCCCAAGAAAACACATCTGCAAATGAAGCCATCAAACTGATGTATTTGTCCTTGATCTTTGGCGGTAATGCTTTGGACAATTTTACCAACTTTGGATTGGCAGCTGTACCGATGTTGACTTCTTCTACACCCTTCTCTGTTGGCTGCAATGTTGGCTTGCGGGCTACATCATCCCGCTCAAAAATTTCCTCTAGAGGTATCAAGCCTTTAGGAATGATGTTATTCTTTAGCTGCAATACGTCCATTTCATTGATCTGCACTTCATCTATACCATTCCCTTTGCCCTCATCGTTTTCTACATCAATTGAGGTTTCTTTGAACTTGCCTTTGTTTAGCAGAAAATCCTTAATCTCCTCATCATCTTGAAACACTTGCCAATATCGTTGATTGTCTGGAATGGTTGGACGATGCTTGACATGGATTTCAAATTTATTGTTGGAGTTCATGGGGATCTTCAAACTGCTTGCTGCCTTGGCAAGAGCATCAGCAATACTATTTTGTATATGAGGCACACATGTCAAGGTGTATCCTGAAAATAACTTCAAGATGTCTAAAACTGCATTACGATAGGCCTGCATCCTAGGGTGTTTTGCTTGATACTCACCTCTGACCTGTTTTATTACCAACTCGGAGTCACCATATACCAAAATCCTTTTTGCATTTAGCTTTCTAAGAATCTTCAGGCCAGCAATCAGAGCTTCATACTCAGCTTCGTTGTTTGAACACTCAAAGGCCAGCTTGTAAGAGCAAACCCTCACGTTGCTAGGCACTTTGTTTGGGGTGGAGAAAGGACTGCGTACCCAAATTCCAATTCCATCGCCATCATTTCCTACTGCTCCATCGAAATCCATGGTCCACAAGCCTTCTTCCTCCTCTTGTAAGTGCTGGAAATCTGTTTGCCGTGCCTTGTCTGCTTGCTGTCCATTACTTTCAGCTGATTGCCCAACATTTTCCTACTTTTCTTGTCTTTATTTCTTCCAAATTTCTATGAAATTTTCTTTTATTTCTGGAATGTCATCTGCTTCTACTATCTGACTATCTATCTCATTTAAACTATCTGAAAACAAAACAAAAGACTCTAAATCTGTATGTACATAGTTAATAGGACGATTTATAGGTTTCTCCTTGCTGGTGATCATATATTTCATTTTTTGTTCACGATATAACTTCCTCATTTGTCCAAACACCGGGATTGTTGCATAGGAGAAATCCAGCTGTAGTGTCCCTTTCAATTTCGCTACTCAAGACCTGGAAAGAAGCATGCCAAACCTTGGAGGAATATCTGCTACCACCACATCCATCAAAACATTTTTCATAGGAAGCTGATCTAAACTCACAACTAAGTCTTTGATGAGTCCTATACATCTTACTCTGCTGGAATCGAATGAATAGAGATCATGATATTTCTGGGTGATGTCCAGACCGAGCTTATCCATGATAGCCTTGGGCATGAGATTGTGAGAAGCTCCGGAATCGAACATGGCATTGTGTAACACAAAATCATGCAATTGTAAACTGATATAGAAGGGTGGCACATCGCTATCAGGAGACTCACCATTCGATGCTGGTCCAAAAATCATTTCAGGCTGATCATCTTCTACATTTACCATGTTGGACATTGGGTCCAAATTCAACATTTTAGAAATCTGTCCTCTATAACTGCTGTTCTTCATTATTTCAGTCAAGGGGATGGATACCTTTAACTTAGAAATCTCATTCTCTAAGCTAAAAGCGGGAGTCTTTTCTACCTCTTTGATTGGGATCTCTTTCCTTTCCTTTTCTTTTGATGTGGCTTGTTGCTGTGATTGTTCTGCTGATTTTGATTTGCTGCTCTCCAGACCAACCGCCTCCTTTCCTTTTCTTTGTGTAGCTGATGAATCATTTTTTGCTGTTTCAACCTCCTTTTTCTGAATTGGTTTGGCCGGCACATCTCTGTTTCTAAGTGAATATCACTGCTGTTGTGCGGACAGAGCATTCATATACCCCCTTTGATATTCTTCTGATTCTTCTTCCAACATAGTGTCGCTAGCTAGAATAAAATCAGTGTCTTGGTGTGCAGCTGAATTCACTGCACATTATTCCTCTTCGGTAATGTAAGTAGGTAGCTCATCTGGAGTAAAGAGGTGGTTTTCTTCGCCTATTACATTCCCGTCCTCATCTGACTCCGGTGCATGCACAAAATTCTGCTGCAAAGGTGTTTTTACCGGCTGTTGTGCTGTTTGCTCTTGAGTTCGTTGATCTCTCTGTCTTATTCTATATTGTGGCTGCTGTTGGCCACAGAAGTTACGATTCCGAACTTGTGGCTCTAGCTTGTCAAGTTTTACCCTTTCAAGCATCTGCTCTACCTTTTTGAGAAGTTGATTCATTGAAGAAGATTTTTCTTTCACAGTGGTTTTCTTCTCTGCTTTCGATCTAGCTCTTTTGGAGAACAGATTTGCTTTAACGCTGACCACAATTTTCTGCATGTCTTCCATTGTGGCCGGTTCTCTCTCTCTTAATTGGTACGCCATGTCAGCGCCAAAACCATCTGGAAACTTCATCATTGCTAGTCCCACAGGTGGCTTTAGATGATCTGGAATTTCGTTATAGACAACATTAAATCTAACACAATAGTCTTGGACCGACTCACCAACGTTCTGTTTGATTTGTTCATATTCGGCCAGAATTTGAAGGGGATTCTTTTTCACTTCCCACCGTTCAAAAATTGTCTTTGTAGTTCAGCCAAGGTAGTGATACTTGCTGCCGGCAAACCTCTGAACCATTTCCTCACATCACCCGCAAATGTCTGTACAAAGAGCCTCATTGCCACGTTCTCTACATCAATCTCATGAAGTTCATAGAAGTATGCCATTTTGTCTACATGTTGCTGAGCAATAATGTTGTTAGGAGTGCCATCAAAAAATGGGATTTTACTTTGATAATCCATTGGCATATCATCTAGAACTTGGGGTAGAACAAGGGGTGCAAAACGGGCAGCCATCATTCTCGGTGGATTTGGCCTTGGAGGTGTTGGAGGAGTGTGCACAGTTTGCAAGGGGCTTGCAATTGGGGTTTGGGGCTGTGTTGCAATGTAATTATCAATTAATCTATTAGCTCTTTCTGTTTCGAGGTCTACAAGAAATTGCGGATTGGGGACAGTATAATCAACAACCCTTTCGGATTTAGACTCAAACAATGATATCTCAAACCGTTCATCAAACTCAAGCTCTTCAAGATACTCAAAAATGTTGGGACATGAATGGGATTTGAACACGGGAGTTATGGTGCTTTCTTGACGAAGGAGTCTTGGGATCAAATTGGGGTTTTCGTAAATATGAGGAGGATCCGGGTCTGGATTGGCTCTGGTATATCGTCTCGAAGCCAGCGTGCTATTGAGAAAAATCACAGGACACAACCAACTTACTCAGCCTTCCCAATCCTAAGCTCATCATCCATAAGCTTAGAATTATTATGAAACGAGAGGATTTGATTTCAACTTTTTCCCCAGTGGAGTCGCCACTATGTGAGCACCTAAATCTGCCCTAAGCTGAAGGAAGGAAAAAATTAGGGTAACCACAAACCACGCTCAGTCTGGTAGCTAGCCCTACCACAGCAGGAGAGGGATCTCTCCGAGTCATGCTCAGTGAATAGATAATCGAAAACGGTCTGAGATGACTTACAATGAAATATTTACCTTAGGCTAGTAAGTGAACAGGGATTCTGGAAACAATTTTCATGAATGACCGAGCTTCTGGGATGTTATGGGACCGACGCTCAGCAAAGAACATAGAATTTAATACAAAGGCACATATTATTCCATGAGGAAAGGTAGGCGGAAAATGTAACAATTTAGTTTGAGGTACCGCAGCATGAATAGATTGTTGAAGAAAGTGAAAAGGGCATAGTGACATGAATCCTTTTCAACAGCAGAATAACACTGAACATGAAATTTTCCCACAGGCAGAGCAATAAAATTGAATTCTTTGTTGAATTGAGACTTTTGTGATCCATAATAGTTATAAGAAGAGCTTCGGCGCAAATCACATATAGAAAGACCTTTGTCGACGCGTTTCGAATCAGCAAGTGTGGCTCATCGTCAGGACAAGTTGAAGAAACAGATCCAGCTTTGCATGTTAAATAGTCTGAGGAGGGCCTCCAACAACTATCTAGATCAACGGCTAGTTTTGACTCAGGGACAGTAAAAAAGTCAAAATGATTATCTAAAGGAAGATAGTTAATGACCAAACCTATATATAGATATATAATTATATAAATGGAATAATTTTAGAAGGGGTTTACGTTATTAATTAGTTAAAAATGTATAATTTAATAATAAATTTATTTATTTATTTATTTTTTTAAATGGGAATTAGTTAAATTGAAGACCAAAAAAAAATAAATAATAATAATATATATTCGTTAATAGATAAATAAATAAATCGATAAAAATATATATGAAATTAAAAGTAATAATAATATATAAAAATTAGTTACGAAAATAATAATAAAATAAATAATAATAAGAAAGTAAAAATGATAATAATAATAATATATATTTGCTAATAAATAAATAAATTATAAATGATAACAATATATAAAAATGAGTTACGAAAAAATAATACAATAGATAATAATAATAATAATAATATATATTCGTGAGTAGATAAATAACTAAATTAATTAAAATATATATAAGAATAATAATAATATATATAAATTAGTTACGAAAAACCATTAAAATAAATAAATAAATAATAATAATAATAATAAAATAAAAAAATAAAAAAAATAAAATAAATAAATACACATTTACGAGGTACTGACCTAAGAGCTCCGAAGATGAACCCTAGATGCTCAACCGCCGCCTCCTCTCCTTCGGCCGTCGTCTGGCCCTGGATCGGCCCTGTCGATGATGGAGAAGCGTGTCTCAGACAGGGATTGCAAGTCCACGCTTTCATTTCTATTCCGCCTATCTTCAAGCTTCTTTCGAGAGCTCCTCGCCCTCTGTGTTACTCCGCTATGGACTTTGGGGCAGCCAGCTCTCAGCCCTCTGCCGCTGCATCTGGCTACAGCTACCCCCATCAGATTGTAGATGCATTGGCCAAGAGCGAATTCGCAGAACATGCTCTCAGTTTTCCCCAGGCAGCGGCTCTTGGAAATAAATTCTTTACCCTGGAAGGTCGCTCATTTCTATTAGCTTCTTCTCTGTCCCCCCAGAACAGCCAATACTCTGTATTTGACCTTCAGAAATCTTTAACCTTCCTGGATCAGCCCGGACGGAGCATCTGGACGCTCTTTTGGGCGGAACGCAATGTCAGACTCGGTGACCCTAGGACTCTCTCCTCTTCTCCTCACAATCCCCTGCGGCAAATACAGGAAAAGAAGGCCCTTCAAAGTTCCAGCCTCCTCTCGTCTCAGATCTGCAGAGGCAAGCAGAACTCTGGTCTCTCTGCCTCATTCCAGATCCTGATCAAGCTTATCTCTGGCAAAACTCTGCTACAATGGGTGAGAGCATCGGATCAAGTGCAAGACCTCAAGCAGGCTCTGGAACTCAAGCTGGGGATTCCCTCTGCAGCACAACGACTTCTCCACGAAGGTAAACAACTCGAGGATCTTTGCCCCCTGTCTTTTTACAGCATTAAGAGAAATGCCTCCATTGCTCTTACCCTTCGTTTGAGAGGGGGAGCTGCAGGACAGTCATCCTCAGCTGAGGCGTTTTCATACAAGGACGCTGTCCATGCTAAGCCGCCTAAGAGAACAGCTCCACCTGCTCAGGCTCCCAAGCCTTTCCTGGTGGATAAACTGGAGGAAACCCCCTCCATTGAAATAAAGCATCCAACGCTGGATGAGCAAACCCAGCATTTTGCGGAACATGGCATTATTTGCAGGTTTAATGGGCTATGGCCACGCACAGCAGACCTCTATCAATGGATTCACTCTAACTGGACCAACAATTGCAAGGTTCTGTTATGCTCAAAGGGATTCTTCATCGTAGTGTTTGCTTTCGCTGAGGACTATCAAAAAGCCTTAACTGGTGGCCCATGGTTCTGGGGTGCAGCTGGTTTATTCCTCACCCCTTGGTTCCCAGATTTCGATCCCTCTACAGCAGTCATCACCAAACTCCCCATCTGGGTCAGACTTCCAAACCTCCCAGCGCATCTATGGCACTTTGCTGTATTCCAAGGGATTGGCAACTCTCTAGGCCGCTTTTTAGACACAGACATCTCTAGAGGGGAAAAGGGCTTATACACTTTTGCCAGGATTTGTGCAGAAATAGACATGAGCAAAGGTCTCCCGGACCAGATCAATCTCAAAATTGGAGACTTCCATTGGACTCAAACTTTGGATTACGAGAACACAACCTTTCGCTGCCGAAACTGCCATCATACAGGTCACCTTCAGAGCTCTTGTCCCACGATGCCAGCCCAAAAGAAGAAAGCCAATCCTAAGCAGAAATCCAAAAGCTGGAAGCCTCATGATCCTCCCCCCATGGACGATTTTGATTTCAGCTCCGATGAAGAGGAAGAGAATAAGGAAGGTGTGGCAGCAGCGTCGGAACAGGATCCGCCCTCGACAGGTCCTGTGGATTCGTCCGTCCTACCAGTCTCACAGAAAAGGAATCATGAATCCTCCACCTCAGACTTAGACAAGGAGACCTCTCCGTCAGCTCATCTTAATTTGCAAATCATGCCAGCTTAGCAAAGTCCTCTTGAGTGGGTCAAAGTTGGTAAAAAGAAAGGGAAAAAATGCCGAATAGTGGATTCTACACATGTTGGGTAGAATCCTCGGTTCTGTTCTTGCTCCTCTGTTCCTCTTGTTTCTTCTAGCTCAGCTCAGCTCTCTTCTCATTCTCTCTTAGGAACCGAGTTGGATAGCCTATCCTTTCCGGCTGCCTGTGTTCTTGCTTCTCTTGTTTGTAATCTCGTATTGTACCATACATTCTCATAATAGAATTAGTTTTTACTGAGAAAATAAAAAATAAAAAAAAAATATTTGTTATGACTATAAATACCAATATCAATCAGGGAAAAGGGAGCGACTCAACAATAAAAGTAAGCAAGTAAATAAATAATAATAATATTAATATTGTATATTCGTTAATAGATAAATAAATAAATCAATTAAAATATATATTAAAATTTATATAAAATTAATATAAAATAAATAAATAAATAAATAAATAGTAATAATAATAAAACTAAGTAAATAAATATTAGTTATGATAATAAATACCAATATCGATCAGGGAAAAAAGGAGCGACAAAAATAAACAGGAGAAGGACTGGAAAGAGTCCAGAGCAAGAAGGACAAACCCAAGGAGATAGGAAGGCTCCAGGGGAACGACGAAAGCGAAAAAGACGAAAGAGGGGGGGGAGACTAAGATGAAAGGGCAGGGATCCAATATCTACTGATCTTCCAGCTGTCATCTCTATTGAGATTGTTAGGCCTTCTTTCGATCTCAATAGCTTCCCTGAGTTTACGATGATGGAACTGGGCAACTTTGGCAACAATCTTAGCCTCCTCAATACAAACGTGATGCTTGGTCTTATCCACATGCTCTGCTAGCACTGAAGACTTGGTTCTCCCATGTCTTAGGTCAATTGCATGTTTGCTAATCCTCTGATGGATGGAGCGCCCTGTTTCCCCGATGTAGGGGGTCCCACAAGAACAAGGGATCAAGTAGACACCCTTCATGTCCTCAGGGTTCACAGGATCTTTAACCGATCGGAGGGAATTACGAATAGTTTTGAGGGGTCTAAATGTAGAGGGAATATCATACCTCTTAAGGATCCGAGCAATCCTGTCTGTGGTTCCTTGGACATATGGAAGGTGGACACCTAGTTGGCGCTCCTTAGGTTCTTTCCTAATAACTGCATTTCTACAGGCTTTAAGGAAAGCCTTCTGACCTAGGCGCCTACTAACGCGTTGACAAAGGTCTTTCTATACGCCGAAGCTCTTCTTATAAAATTAAATTCTACCTAATCTCACTCAGAAAATTTCACTGGAAATGAACATGAATTTAATTATGAAACATAACGAAATACATATGAAAACATAAGAGACACATTTGCTACACTCACAACCACAAGAATCTCATGAAACAGAGCCGCTGCCTTTCATTTATTCTTTGTCAAAAATACGCAGTAAGAAACAAAGTTTCTTTCCCACAGTCTCCCAGAAGTTACAAGCCAACCAACCCTTTGCAAATAACTTGCATACAATATATAGAATGTGTGAGGAAGAGATAGAATGCCAAAGGGTTGGGGAGTTACTCGAATCATTATAAAATGGAGATGGAGAGCCAACCATCTGCTACAGGTGCAGCACTGCAAACATGACATTTGGCTTGGGGTGACCGTTTGCCTTCCTTCGCCACTTGGATAGAAGCCAATCTGGAGAAAAAAATCTTTAAATGCCGCCTTTGGTGCCAAAAAACCGAAGTGTAGATGAGCGGGCCCACTTGGAGAAGTCGCGAACCGAAATTTCGTGAAACGGAAGCAAATTGGCAATTTTTTCCTCTGTGCGCCGCGCCATTTTTTCTGTGCATCATGCTACTTTGGGACCTGTTTTGGGGCACTTTCAGGTGTCCAAAATGTGCCCAAGTGGGCTTGCTGGAAAGCCTGTCCTGTCTACTTCCTAACCCAACTAGAATTTTCAAATTTGGTGCTCATTTTCCCCTCCAAATCTTCATTCTCCCAAGACTACTTTCTGTGTGTCAAAAAAGTGGCAGAGAGGCCATTTTTAAGTGTTTTTTGACCTTTAGAAGACCCATATCTTGCCCAAATCTCTTGCCCGGACACCAGTAGTCATAATTTTCCATGATGAATCCAAATATGCAAGCCATTCCTCATTTGGAGCTCTAGAATTTTAGCGTCACGCCAGTGGCGCGACGCATAGGGAGAAAATCCCTATTTTTTACCCAAAAAATTACCAAGTGACCAAAATTTCCCCAAATTTTTTGAAATTTGGGCTGGAGGATCTCTATGGGGTGTTATCATGGGGCAAGGAAGCCTCAGCGAAGATTCGAAGCCAATCTTGCTCTTTTTCCCTTTTTGCCCTTCTTGTTGCTTTCCTCAATTTCACTTTCAAACTCCTTATTCGGGCTTGTGCACTCATGTCTCACACCCTGTAACAGAAAGCCATGTGTCTCAGTGGAGCAAGGTCCTAGTCGGCCTTGTCTAGCAGCCTCTCGAAATGCATGTTGACCCTCTCAAGGTTGGATTCCCGATCCATATTGATTGCTTGCTCCAAAGATGTGAGCGCAACCCTTCTTCTTTGAGCAGCTTGGCGATGCTCACGAATGTTTTGCAACTCCATGATCGTTTGTTGGTCTTCAAGCTGTTTGTTTCTTTGCTCCAGGTATTTCATGTTCCATTTGGCCCTCTCCAAGTTAAGGGATAAGGACTCAATCACTGAGTGCTGCTTTTGGATGATCTTTGTAAGCTCTGCATTTGTTGGTTCTGCATCTGTCTCATCATCCTGGAGGAGAACAAACTCAGTCTCTCGCTCACCTGATGGCCCTTCCTCCTGCACTGGCTCCTTACCCTTACCCTGCTCCTGTGATGCTAATGTTGGAAGCGAGGCCCCTTCCAACCTGGGTGGAGATAACACTCGCTTTGCTGTTGCAAATAAGCGTCTACTGCCTTTCTGATAGGTGATGTATACTGGCATAGTGGCAGTCTCATGTCGCTCATACTGATGAGATGGGCCCCCTACCTCATGCTCTGCCTCTGAAACCACCTGTGGAGCGCTGAAGAAGTCACGGGAGATGAAGTCCTCCCAAGCAATACCCTGCAATCCCAACTGATGGTCCACCAAAATCCGGATAAGGGCAAAGTGATACACACTGTTGAGCTGCTGTCGAGGGGTCTTGTGCTGCATGAAATTTCTCATTCTCTCTATGTTCCCGCAGATGAAAAATGGGAGGTTCATCATCCGCACCTTGGTAAAGTGCATGAGCAACCTGATGTGGTAGGCATAAAGGCAAGAAAACCTCCCCTCGCAACTGAAGTATTTCATGATCAATTTCATGAGCAGGGCATACTCATCTTTCAAAAATCTGAATGGAAAAACTCTCGTGAGGTGGCTCAAACAGCTGTCTTTGATGTAAGGCTCATAATGATGCCTCTCTACCTTCTTCTTCTTATGCCACTGCTCTCCAATGTTTGGTATGCCTGTTGCCACTGATATGGTTTCGAGTGTCAATGTGAAAGTGACCCCAGCCAAGATAGACTGTCCACCATGCAGGTGAAGCGCAAAAAGACGGACCAACTCATGATGAACTCTGACATTTGCCACCCTTCGACAAAATTCAAAACATGCCAAGTGCTGGAAACAAGACATAGCAAGAGGGCATGCTTGCAACTCGGTGAGGGTGTTTGGCTCATCTCTAAGATGTCTACCACTCCGGCGATGTCTCCTGTGGGCCCTCTCTCCTGAAGTTGTATCACTGTGGGTCTCCTCCTCATATTCTGATGAAACTTCAGATGCCATTACTACTGTTTGTACCCTGAGTTTTATGCTGCCCTTTGATTCCAATGAAGCTGGTAGTTACTCTGAAAATATGCCACCAAGGGGACAATAAAACAGGGAGTATTAGGAGGGGAATGATGAAAGGGGAATAGGGGTTAAAGGGAGAGATTTGTCAGGGATTTGGGAGTAGTTTGGGTATAGTGTTGATGGGGTAGGGTTTGAAACACCTTGGTAGCACTGTCACTATAGCATAAACCCTAGGATCATGATTTCTTTGTGTCTTCTTTTGTTTGCTTTATAAATTTTTTTGCATTTGATTTATACTCCTAAAACCATGCTATTCCTTTCAAGTTTGATGCAAGAGTGGAGGTAGGTTGCCTACCTTTCAAATTTGGTGAGCATCCAAAATTTTTTAGGCAAATTGATTGGTTTCTGGGCTTTATATCTTTGTGTGCCGCGCGTAATGCCCAGTGCACCATGCCAGTGGTGGATTTACACAGTGGACGGGCTCTGTGTGTGCCGCGCCCAATGAGTGCGCTGCGCTCCTTGGTGTGTGCGCCGCGCGCCCTGAAATCACCCTAAGTCACTCCTAATCGTTTGACTCTTCAACTCTTTGACCATGCACCTTTCTTCCACAGCCTTGCTTGCACAATGAGCTGGTCTTGTGGTGATTTTGAGTTGACCAAATAGTGGAGGAATAGGGAGAGGGGTTGGTAGTGATTTGGAGCAGAGTTTTTAGGAAAAATGATCAAGGAGAGATGGGAAAAATGATAGGTGAGGGTAATACGTGAGTGGAGTGAAACCTTGGCACTAACAACACATTTTAACAACCCTAGCTATCATTTCTTGGTGTTTTCTTATGGTTGACCTTATGCATTTGGGTGACATTCAAACATCTCCATAAACACCATATCATTGATAAAATTTGATGAACCAATGATGTCATAAAGCCTACCTCTTGATTTGATAGCATCTACCAAAATTTGGAGTGCTTTGGCAACGATTTCCGGCCCCTGGTCTGTGTGCGTCGCGCGCAAATCCCAGTGCACCGTGCATTGGGTATGCGCCGTGCCTGTGTAAACCTTCAACTGCGGGCTAGCTGCGTGTGCGTCGCGCCCGGTGAGTGCGCCGCGCTCCTGGGTATGTGCGCCGCGCCCTCTAAAACCTGCTCCCACTCACTCAAACGCTCCAATCTCACACTCACACCTTTGCAATGTCTTCTCCAAGTCTTGTAATAGCACACTGCCTTTGATTTGGGTAAAAACATGTATATATAGCCTTGGAAGAGATGGGTTTAATTTTTGCTTTCTTGAAACCCATTTTTCTAATGTTGTGTTTTGCACTTTTTCATTGACTTTAGAACACACTGATTTTCACTTTCCCTTTGACATTTTGGCTCAAATGATGAAATTTTCGGCACATCTTTGCAGGGACTATATGACAGAGCATTTGGCCACGGAAACCATAACTGCATCTAAAATGTCAACTGGTGATTTTTTGGAAAATTTTGTCATAAATGACCTTGTTTGACTTTTCTTCAAAACAAAGTTTTGAAGAAGAGTCGAAGTCTATCCACGTGACGATGAAGCTCTCTGAACCATAGCTGTGTAAGGGCCTCCCTCTGGCCTGCATGGCTTTTCTGGACATGTTTCAAAGACCAAATTGATGAATTCCTAGACCCAAACATAGAAAATGACTTTTGTCCTGTAAAGGACCAGACCTTGATTGTCGTGGACTTTGGTGATTATTGGCAAAAGACCTGAGCTAGCAGGAGCTAGACATGAGGGGAAATGATTAGCATGAATTTCTCCGTCAGATCATGGCATGCCCCTAGCTAAATGTAGTTGAGTGAATGGAGCGGGACACCTAAAATTGAAATGCAGAAAGAGTTTTGATCTCTGACGGAGGGCTGACCAGACTGATTCTAACACTGCGATTGACAACAATACCCAAGGTTCTTCTTCAACTGTCTTGTGGAGTTTCAAGCGTGGATCCTGTTACTATTGCCCAGTTACCTTATGGCATGCCATCATTAGTTGCAGGCCCAAAGTTATTCGACGCTGTCCTCATCTCTGGGTGCAAGTGGCGAAACAAACATTCTCATCATTTGATGACATGCTTCAAAAATGAGATCAACCAGTCATGGTTGATTTTTATGTAACCTAGTGTGGCCCCTATCAATATATGGTCCCCATTTTGGAAGATGTTGGTCACAAAATGAAAGATAAGATTTGTATGGTAAAATTGATACAAAAAAAGTATCCAAACGTTGCTAGTCGGTATGGTGTATAGGCATTACCCACTTTCATTTTGTTCGGAAATGGGCAGCCTTTTGATCGACTTGAACGGGATATACCTGCAAATCAGCTTATTGAACGTATTGAATAGACAAGAGTTGAACTAGGATGTGCATTGCTTAGTTTAATTGAAAATGTAGCGTGCAAGGTGATTGTCAAGGAGCAACTGTGTGCAACAAAACCGCATTATTTTATGGACTTGGATGTTCTTAATACCGTTGAATTTTTTTATTGAAAATGTTCCAGATTTTTTGTTCGTCTGAAAAATTCAAAAAATCTGTACAAAATGAGGCATGGCGGGCTATGCAAGAGTTTCTTTTAGAAGATTTTTTTTTTTTTTTTTTTTCTTTATCAGCGAATTTTCATTCCTCTCAGTGACATGGAACTTTTAACATTACTAAATGTTGTGAAATAAAACAAAAAAAAAAAACCGTTCCCAAACATGATGCTACCTCGAGTGATCAAAATTTTAGAATCTATGACTGGTTATAGTGTCTTACATTTTGTTTTCAGGATTCTATGTCTCATTGCTTTATTTCCATCTCAAGAATGAACATTGCATCGATAGGAAAAATGCAATGTCTTGTGTGCACAACAAAAGTTGGGAAGGATATGGTTGAACATACTTATTTTGTTGATTCTATAGTTGCACATTCTTCAGGAGTTATTTCATCTGGTAGTGAAGACAACTAGTCGAAGTTGTGGAGAGATGAAACATGCGTTCAAAGCATTGATCATCCTGGTTGTGTGTGGGATGTAAAATTCTTTCCAAATGGAGATATTGTTACTGCGTGTTTTGATGGATTTATAAGGATATGGACAAAAAATGCACAACAAAGTTTGATGGTATTCTTCGAAATATTGCAGAATTCAATATTGCAATGGCATCAAATGAGGGACAGGTAAAGGCATCGGTGCTTATAAAACCAGGAAGCAGATCAATGATGTGTTTTGGGAACAATTTCTTACTAAGAGTCACATGACAATCTTCTTACACACAAAGAAACTCAGAGGTTTATTTCTGGAAAATGGTGGAACAATTGTTGATTGTCTACTATGAAAAGAATCCGTGTGCATGGGATGTGCGTATATGTCCAAGGTGATTGTTTTTGGTTCAATTAATTTTAGAAATAGTTCTCATCGTTGAAATTAATTTGATACATGTTCTTTGGATTCGAGATTTCTTATGAAGTGAATATTAAGGAGTGTGAGATTCGAAAAGATGTGTATTAGATGTCGAAGGTGGATGAATGTAGCATTGGACAATATCTATGCAACCCATGTATGGAGGATTAATGTCTGATTTACATAGAAAGTGGCACAGATAGAGTATGGCATGCATCGGCTAAGGACCTTAAAATATGTGGTGATCTTGATTTGGCATGTCATGAATCCTTGTATGTATATACTTTTGAGACAACACATGTTATTACATGCAACCCTATACTTCATGTTTTTAGCCTTAGTACACCATTTTCATTAGTAACAAGAGAGTCATGTATCTTTATGCATTAAAGAGCCATTTTTGGCCATGTAAAAGTGTATGTATTGAGTCATCCATTGTCATAGAAATAATTTTTTAGTCATGTAAGCACTATGGGCTCAATGCTAATCAGTCTATGACTCTAATAGAGAGAGTCAATTATATAACTCCATTGTTGTAGGAACTGAGTCCATGAAGTAGTTGGTCTCCATTGAATACTTCAACCATGTAAGATGTTTATAAATCCCTATAAGTTATAGTCAAGTCCTATTGGTCAATATTTAGTTCGTTGGTTCAAGGAGAAGAGCTTTTAACTTGAAAGCTTTGATTGTAGATTGATATTGATGGTGATGCTCAAGGAGAGCATGTCTAGTGCATGATTGATCTTGTCATAAATGGAGTTGATGCATAAGTTTGTTGCTGCTAGTGTATATAGATATATATATTATCAACTATGTTATTGTTGCTTGATGTTATGATGCTAATGGGGAGCATGTCTTGCATGTGCTTGTTGATCAAGCAGATAATATGTTGTTGTTTGAGGAGAGATGCTTGTGGGAGTATGGATGGCCATGATTGTTGCTTTGACCTTGTCTATATGTTACCGCTTGAGGCAACATGGCTGGTTATATGTATAACGCTGCTATGTTTTGATTAGGTCAATGTGCAGTGGTGAGAGTATATTGTTGTTGCTAATATTGTTGTTGATGCTCTTGTTGCTTCCTTGGTTGAGTTTGATGTTGTTACTCACTGAGTTAGAGATTGTTGATGGCTATATGTATGCTATTTCTTATTTTGTTGAGAATGTTTGATGTGGATGGAGTTGTTGGTTATTTTTGTTGTTGTTGATGTTTATGATGTATTGTCATTGATAGTTATGATGTTGTATATGAGGATGTTTTGTTGTTACCCACACTATGTTGATGGTTTTGTTGTTGTATATTGTTGGTGATGTTGATGGAGAGAGTGCTGCTACCCACATTATGCTATTGATGATGCATATCATTTTCTGCTACTTAATGTTGATGATCAACTTTGATTTTATATTACTACTTTAGGAGAGAGTGTTTGCTACTTGGAGGTGTATTACAGTTAGATCCATCTAATTTTCAGGGGGAGTTATTATATGTTTGTAGTGGAGTGTTTTGATGATTTTTTCCCTTTTCCATTGATGTCAAAGGGGGAGTGAGTGAAGAGTTTTCAGTAATAGTTGGATGGTTCAGCTAAGGTTGCCATCAATGCCAAAGGGGGAGATTATTGGAATTGATGATGCAATTGTTAGTGCATTTGTTGGTTGCAATGTGATGAGCCCCAAATTTGGTACCATTTTGGGCTCATTTGGCCTAACTACCTTTGCTCAATCCATCATTTTTCATAACTTATGCATCATTTTTTAGTATGTTTATGTCATTTGTACGAATAAGGGTAGTCACTATTCCTAGGTGGCTAACATGTGTTCATTCAGGTTTTTTTGACACATGATTGGAACAAAACTGAGCAGATAAGGATAGGAGACAGCCAAGATGGGGTTGAGGATTCGTAGGAGGGTTGTCCACAGCATTAAATGACCTTCCTCGGGATCTTCACCCCCAACTCCGAGCTCCAGCAGCCACCACAACCGGATTTAAAGACAGCCAAACAGATTTTGAGAAAGTAGCAGTTCACTCCTAGTTTGGTCAGCCAAGCCCCACTGATTTAGGAGGCCAGCTTGGGGCCTCGAGATGTATAAATGATAGGGCTTTAGCCTTCAAAAAGGACTTTTGAAACATTGTTGCACATCCTGCACTACGAGCTGCTAGCTTAGTTTTGCTCTTTTGTAGCCATTATTGGCATGCTATTTGACTTATGATTATTATTTTTTAATGGAAAGCAGTCGGATTTGATCTCAGTTCTGAGCTTTTAAAGGAGCCATAGCTCTCGGGGTTGGGCCCAACCTGAGAGCCTAAGGCCTCCTTCTTCTGTATTGTTATCCTTTCTTTCAGCATTATGGTTTTTATTTACATGCATTTGAAACACAGTTTGTTGAGTTAGATTTCTTGGTGTGGTTAAGTAGGTCATTGGTAGAAGATAGAGTTGCTTTAGCTGTTTAGAATAAATTGAAGAGATTGGAGTTGATAAAAGTTCCAGAAAAGGGTTGCTTGCACACTCATTTTCACCTCTTTCTAGGGGCTGGAATTGCAGACAGTGCTACCCACCAAAAACATTGGTTTACGAGTACATGCAATTTGTGGTGCAATATTTTTGTTTGTAGAAGTTGTCCATGTGTTTAGACCTCTTGGAATATCTCCTTGCTTTAGTACTATACATGGTTTTCCTTAAGAATAACGTTGTTGTTCATTGGTTCCATTAAACAGTTAGGAATGTTTTGATTATATGCAGGACGTGGAAGAATTTGATTCAGTTTGCACTGTGCAGTGCTACTCCCTCACTCTCTCATCCTTCTAAGCCGTGCCCAGGCCAACTACTCATCTTCCCATTAGGCCCCTTGTCTCTCAGCTCCTCTACCACCCACGTTATCCCACCTTCTCGGCCTTCCATTCCCTCTTCCCTCCTTTAGACAAACCAACTTAGCACACCCCCTCATCATCTCATCTCTCTGTCACTAAGGCATTACAAACCCCTCTCCTACCTCCCTATCCACCCATGCAGCCTCTTCCACTCACCCATCACCCAAAAATCCAATTGTAGAACATCCTGTAGGAATTACTGAACATCCTGTAGAAGTTCTGAAACATCTTGTAGAACCCCTGCAGACTTCCTGTAGAAGCTCATAAACACAGTTTCTTGGGAGCCAAACTTTGTGAGACTCTCTGGAAGGGTGTTAGGGACCCCTTAGACCCTCTCTGAACTTTCCCAACCTTTTTCAAACCTTTCGCCTCCTTGATCCACCTCTGCACAGTAAAAAGCTAGTTAAAAGCACATGCATGATAATTCTAATAATTGGAACAAAAATACAAAAAGTGTTTTCTTCAGATAGAGGTAGTCTAAACACCTGCATTTCACCTTCATAGAAGTAATGGCATCACTTTCAGTAGTTTGCATCCCCATATCTGCATCTGTAAGACTAGCTGGTAGAATTAGGGTTTGCTAGGGTTTGCGTTTCTTGTTGGCTTTCAGTTCCTTTCTGCAAATAGATTAGCTTCTTTTGATATTAGCTTTCACCCATCAGTTCAAAAGCTTCTTCTAAGAGCTCATAGAAGTTGGCTTGAGCCCCTAGCGGACTTGTGCCAGCTGACCAAGTGACAACTGCGACAAGAGCTAGTACTTGTGCATACAACACCGTCGCTTCCAAGTTTGTTACGAACTACCGGGTTGATAAAACTAAAGAAGGAAGCTCCAGGAGTTGTAGCATTATTGCTACAATACTGGAGCCCACCATCTTTTTGGCACCGTTGCCGGGGAAGCGTCAGAGTATTGGTGATTGTTGCTTTTCTTCTATTTTCTACTACAACCTTCTGCTAAGTAGTTTATTTCATTTCCATTCTGCAATTTCATTTCCGCAAAAGTAGAGTAGACATTTCCCGCTTTCATAGATTATCATTTCAATTCCGCAATTTCATTTATGCAAGTGTAGATTAGCATTTCAATTCCGCAAGCGTAGACTAGCATTTCATTCCTGCAATTTCATTTGAGCAAGACAGATTAGTCCTTTCATGCTTTCATTTCAATTCCAAATTTTCATTTTTGCAAGATAGTTAGTTGCAGTTCAATCTATTTCAGTTTTGCAGGTAGAAGTAGAAAAAAAAACCAAAAATCAACCAAAAATATTTCATTTCATGCCTTGTAGGAGTAGAGATAAGTTAGAAAAATGATTGCACAACACCCCCACTGCTTCACACAGCCAACATTCTCTCTTCTTCGATGGCTGTGATTAAAGATCCCTTAGGTGGATAGCAAGACATATTTGAAGAACCTCAAGGGAAGAAGAAGAAGAAACCATTCCTCTGGAGCAAATGGCTACAAGTAGAAATGTTGGGAGCAACACCTTGTCCAAAGACGAATTTGAAAATCAGATCGAAGATTTCAAGAGTGATATGAGGCAGTTTCTTGCCATGCAACTGGATACTTTGCGGATCCAAAAGAAGCAAGAAGAAGCCAAGAGGGCTTTGGCCATTTTTTGTCCTAGGTGCACTAGAAAGAATCCTAGGAACGAATGTACATTGTACTCCATAGAAGTGTGTTTTGTATGTGAAGAATACCATCCTATAGATCAGTGCCCTTCCTTACCCAAAATCAAAGCTGCATATCAGAGAGCCAAAGGAGCCACTAAATCACTCTATTATATGAACCAAAGGAGGCCGCATGGACCTAGATCTTACCAGCAGAAACTGGAAGGGACACCTGAGACCTATTATGACCCCTATCAAGCCACTTTCATGCCTTCTTGGGGTCCCCCTACTCATCCTTCCTGGTTCACACCTCCTCCTTGTTCCTTCACAGATCCATATTATGCCCAACCAGCTGCTCATTCATTTCACTCTTATGCTCAGCCACAGCCTCAGTGGAATGTAGCTCAGCAGGGGTGGAGGCCCCAATACAAAACTCCTCCCACTTCTTTTCCTGCACCACCTGCTCAACCACAACCATTACCTCTTGCTCCTCCAAGGCAACCCCAAATGCCTTCTCAACCAAACCCGAACCCCAACAACAGACAGGCCCAACAGGTATATACTGGGGAAACATCATGCCCTACCTATGCTGTGGAGATCCAGGAGATCAATCTGCGATCTGGAAAGACTCTTCCGGATCGCCAACCTCCTCCCCCAGAGGACGAGGAAGATAAACAGGAAAGTGAACAAAAGGCCATTCCACCCTTTCCTGAGAGACTAACGGCCACCACACAACCCAACCCAGAGGAGGATGAGCTTCTGGGAGAACTCAAACAGTTGTGTGTGAGAATACCACTTCTCCAAGCCATCAAAGATTTACCGATATAAAACAAGCTGGTTAAGGAAAAGTGTTTTAGACACCCAGGCAGACGAAAAAGAGATGCTTCAACCATCAATATCATAGGACAACTGTCTGATCTTATGTTGGGGCAGGCTACCTGCCCAAAGTATCTGGATCCTGGGAGTCCTGTAGTGGATGTCCACATCAATGGCACCATCATACCTCACACATTGATTGATTTGGGGGCTGCCATTAATGTGATGACCAGGGATACCATGCTCAAACTCAACCTTCAGGGTTCCCTGAGAAAGACCTCGACAGTCCTACAACTAGCAGATAGCTCCACTGTGACTCCCGAAGGGATTGTAGAGGATGTCTTGGTCTCTGTCGACTCTTGGGAGTACCCAACAGACTTTTTGGTTCTGCAACCAAAAGAAAATCTTACTGGATACCCTATTATTTTGGGAAGGCCTTGGTTAGCCACTGCAGATGCTTACATAAGCTGCCGTGCAGGAAACATGACCATCAAAAATGGTCCTATGTCCAAGCAGCTAGTCCTGTACCCTCCTGCCCAACCCTTATTAGAGCATGACTTACCACTTTGGTTGGAGGAAGGAGAAGAGGATGAGGTGTACTCAACACCTTTGTGCACCCTAGACACCACTAGGGGAGGCCTCCCAACAGAGGATGATTTGATTGAGACCTTGATCCAGACTCCACCTCCCAGTGCATTGTCCTTAGAGGAATTGGTGGAGGATGCCCAAGCTAGCACCTTAGTGGACCTTTGTGTGGCCGACCCTGTCACTCCCAGAGTCAAAAATGTGGAGTTCGGTCCTGGGAGAACGTTAAAGATCAGCTCCTCCCTATCTCCTTCCCAGGAAAAGGAGCTGTGTAGTCTGTTGGCCAGTCATCTAGATGCTTTTGCTTGGAGCTATAAGGAGATGAGAGGAGTCCATCCTTCGGTCTGTACCCATCACATCTACATCAAAGAAGACTGTAAACCGGTTAGGCAACCCCAAAGGAGAATGAATCCAGCCCTTAAGGACATCGTCAAGGAGGAATTACAAAAACTGTTGGATGTCGGATTCATTTACCCCATCTCTTATAGCGAATGGGTGTCCCCTTTGGTGTTGGTTCCCAAGAAAAACGGGAAGTGGAGAATCTGTGTGGACTACCGAGAACTGAACAAGGCCACCAAGAAAGACCATTTTCCTCTACCTTTCATAGATCAAGTGTTGGATGGACTGGCAGAAAAGAAGTTTTTCTCTTTCCTGGATGGGTTTAGCGGGTATAACCAGATCCAAATCAGCCCGTAAGACCAAGATAAGACCACCTTCACTTGTCCTTGGGGTACCTTTGCTTACCGAGTTCTTCCCTTTGGACTATGCAATGCTCCTCCCACCTTCCAGAGAGCCGTCTTGAGCATCTTTTCTGAGCTGGTCCATGATTCGGTGGAAATCTATATGGATGACTTCACTCCTTATGGGTCCAACTTCCAGGAAGCATTGTCCAATCTTGGAAAATTCCTAACCAAGTGCATTGAGATGAACCTATCCTTTAGTCCTGAAAAGTGTGAATTCTTGATGACTGAAGGGACCGTGCTAGGCCATACCATTTCTCGCCAAGGATTACAGGTGGATCCCAACAAAATTCCTCTCATCAAGAAGGTTCCACCTCCTCAGAAGGTAAGAGATGTTCGAAGTTTCTTAGGATTAGCGGGATATTATAGGAGATTCATTAAAGACTTCAGCAAGCTAGCCTCGCCATTGTTTAGCCTCTTGGCAAAAGATGTTGATTTTAAATGGACTGACGATTGTCAGAAGGCTCTGAATGAATTAAAGGACAAGTTGGTGTCTGCCCCAATCTTGAGAGGTCCAAACTAGGCCCTACCTTTCCACATCCATACTGATGCCTCAAACAAAGCCATAGGGGTAGCCTTAGGACAAGTTGAACAAAAACTTCCATATGCCATCTACTTTGTCAGCAAAAACTTATCCAAGGCAGAACTGAATTACACTGTAACTGAGAAAGAATTCTTGGCCGTGGTCCATGCACTGAACAAATTCCGCCATTATATCGCTGGATATCAAACATTTGTGCATACTGATCATGCTGCAATTAGATATTTAATGAATAAACCAGATGTGAATGCTCGTATTATTAGATGGTTACTTTTGTTGCAGCAGTTTTATCTGACTATCGTTGACAAACCAGGTAAAGAAAATGTTTTTGCTGACTTTTTGTCTAGATTGGATTTACCTGCAGGAGAGGATGGAACAGTGGATGACCGGATGCCAGATGAACATCTTTTTGCTATATCAATACTCTCGCCATGGTTTGCTGATATAGCAAACTACCTTGTCTCAGCACAGTTTCCTCCGCACCTATCTTCAAGAGAGAAGAGCAAAATCATACGGAAGAGTGCCTCATTCACTTGGATCGGGGGCAACCTGTTCAAGCTTGGCCCTGATCAGATCTTAAGGCGTTGTGTAAGGGAGGAGGAAGTCTTTGATATCCTCCTAACCTGTCATGACGGGCCTTGTGGAGGACATTTTGCAGCCAAAAGGACTGCCTTCAAAATCCTGCAGGCAGGCTACTATTAGCCCACACTTCATCAAGATGTCAGAAGGTATATTAGCCAATGTGACCGATGCCAAAGGATGGGGAAACCGACTCCAAGGGAAGAAATGCCTCTCCAACCTCAAGTGACTCTTGAGCCATTTGAGAAGTGGGGTATGGATTTTGTGGGTTCGATCAATCCTCCTTCGAGGCAAAGGTCTTACATCATTGTGTGCACAGACTACCTGACAAAGTGGGTAGAAACCAAGGCAATCAAAGAAGCAACAGAAGAAAAGGTGGCCGAGTTCTTAAGAGAAAACATCTTCTACAAATTTGGATACCCAAGAGAGTTAGTCACCGATCAAGGAAGCCAGTTCACCTCCAACTTAATTGAAGACCTACTCGCTCATCACAAAATCAAGCATAGGACTTCCACCCCCTATCATCCTCAAGCAAATGGGCAAGTGGAAGTCACCAATAGAGCATTGGAAGGGATCTTGACTAAGGTGGTGAGCAGTAGTAGGAAAGATTGGGCAGATCGCCTGGTTGAGGCCACATGGGCTTACAACACCACCTGGAAGACCACAACCGGCTTCACACCTTATGAGCTGGTCTATGGGAAGAAAGCTTTGTTGTCAATTGAGTTTGAATACAACACCTTGAGGATGGCAGCTCAGCTGGACCTGGATCTCAACCATGCCCAACAAGAAAGGTTATTGTAGCTGAATGGATTGGACGAGCACCGAATGCAGGCCCTTCTCCACTCAGAAGTGGTTCAACTTCAGAGGAAGGTGTGGCATGACCAACACCTCAATGACAAGCAATTTCAGCCGGGAGATTAGGCGTTGTTGTATGATTCCAGGCATAAGGATTTCAAGGGGAAGCTGAGAACCAGATGGCTGGGACCATATGCAGTGGAAAAATGTAATGAAAATGGATCTGTTCTTATTCGGACCATTGATGAGGAGGCCATCCCTATGCTTGTCAATGGGCATCGCCTAAAGATCTATAGAAAACCTCTGTCAAGGCAAGAATTCATCGAAACTGTGGGAAAATCAGTGCTGGTCATAGATCAGGGTTCTGCCTCTGTTTTGGGCGTACCCTAAAGATCTAAAAAAAAAAAAAAAAATCAAAATAAAAATAAAGATCCTTGGGTGAAAACCTTTCTGAGGCTCCCAAGGCAGATGGTAGGGATGAAAACCTCATTGAGGCGTCCCTACTGTCTTTCTGAAAATGTTTGAAAAAGACCCTTGAGTGAAAACCTCTTTGAGGCGCTCAAGGCAGATGGTAAGGGTGAAAACCTCATGGAGGCGCCCCTGCTGTCTTTCAAAAAAAAAAAAAAAGGAAGAAAAAAACAAACAAAAAAAACAGGGAAAGCAAGTTCACAATGTGGCAATGCATGCAGGTTGCAGGTATTCTATGCAGGAAAAGAGGCCCTCAACTCAAAGACAAGGGTCCCTACTATGCTACCAGGTGACCTCACCAGCACTCCCTCCGGAAACACTCATCTTCTCCAAGGTCTGGGCACGATTTGATCACAGTTTAGTCTTCTACAGGAAGCTACAGGACTTTCTACAGGAAGTTCTGTATTTCTACAGGAAACTTCCTATAGAAGTTTTGGACGGCCCAGAACCAATTGTGTGGGGAGATCTAATGCCCGAGGTCCGACACGAAGGCATGCAAGCTAATATTTTCTCCATCACGCACTGCTGTCACCTCCTTCTACCACCCCAGTTGCCATGCAATGGAAATACCTGCACAGTCAAAACAACACATTGAATTATCAGAGGAAGCGCTTCTCAAATAAAAAAAAAAGTTGCAGAGACACCATGCACTACTTATCAAAGCCATCCAAGGGTCCTGCGATCGTGACTGTGATGCCACCGTCTCCACTGTCTCAGCATGCACCCGAGAAGGAAAAACTGCTACAGGACATCCTATAGGAATCCCGTAGCAGTTCATCCTGCTAGAGTGTACACCATCAAAGCGCCTGCAACACATAGAGCGGGCACATGCACCACCCACAGCTGAGTCACAAGCTTCGTCATCAGCGGCAGTCTGCAAGGAAGGACCCCCGGGCCTGTACAAATAGCAGCAGCAAGCAAATCCAATCACCCTCGTCTCGAAACCTGGAAACAACGTCGCGGCCACACAGGTAAGTGCCTCGCCCTTTCTTTCGTCAAATTACATGAATAATACTCTAGAATGTTTGCAAGTTTGGAAATGAACGGGTTGAGCAGTCAGGTAGCCATTCAACTGGCCACCACGACCAGTCAGATGGTCTAGTCAGATTTGGAAAGTGGTGGTCGTGGCAAGCAAAACGGGTAATGGGCACATGAGAAGCGTCCAGTCGGGGAGAAGCAGCGATTTAACAGAAATGGCGGCTGCAGATCTGCGGGGAATGATGCGACAGTCAGGGAGATTTGCAGTGAAATGAGTAGGTGACGTCGTCCAACGGTCCGACAGGGACATCTCACCCCCGCGCCACGAGTTCGGCCGGGATTCAAATCCACCACCTAGATCGTCACTCCACTCATTTATCACCAGCCGTTTCGTAGTCGAGTAGCGTCCGAATTTCTCTGAAGCTCATTACTCCAAGTCCTCGGCTCGTTCAGACGTCTGGTGGTGGCACAGAAGGAGCAGAACCACTGACGTGCTCTCCGGAACCTGTGCGCGACTTCTACAGGAAGCTGCGCTACAGGAAGCTCGCCGCTACAGAAGGAAATTGACCCATTCACGTCAAAGGTGGCGAATTGAAAAGGGTAAGCCTGAACCTGTTCCTCCCATGCAATTGGTTTGAAGGGTGGCGAAGTTGACGCCCTCAAAAATGTAAAACTACAGTCTTCCTTTTGCATGAAAAATTGTCGTTGAAGTATATGCGGGGTTTTCTACAAGATGTGGTTTGTAATCGAGCCCCTGTCAAGGCTCATCTGTAGATAGCCAGAATTCACGAATTGTGTGCGTGACAGAGTCGTAGTTCTACGCTCTGTCCCAAAGAAATCCGAAAGACCATCTTTTGATACGCACCCGCCACCTCCGGCTGACATAGCAGGCTTTCACCATGCTGGGCGGATTCATCAGAAAGGAACCGACAAACTCCAAGAAAATACGGGAGAACCCAGAGGTGGTAGAATTGTTCACTCGGGTGCGATGGATGTCGTTCTGCGACAAACTTCAAGGCTATCATGATGAGGTGGCAGTGGAGTTCCTGCGAGCTTTGAAGCCAAAATCAAAAACGCTGGCCATTGCTAATTTCAGGGGTTTGAATCTCAGACTCACCCCACAGCTCATCAGCAGAATCACTGACCTCCCAATGGGGGTACCGTGGGACAAGGAGGAGAGGAAATTAGGCCAAAAGGCTAAAAAGGAGTTCTTCCCACCGGAGGAGCAATTCTCAGAGGATAAGAACGAGGTTCGCAGAGCTAGCTTATAGCCACTTTGGAGTGAGGTCAGCCTCCAAATTATGAAATACATCACATGCGAAGGACGGTTCAGCATTGTCTATGGGTACCATTTCCGGATACTCACAGAATTTAGGCACCAAATGGACCTACCCTCAGAAAACAAGCTCAGTATTCCTTACTTTCTCCTGCAGTCTATGACTGAATGTACCACCAAGTTAAAAGAAGGCACGCCAGACCAGGTAGCCCATCATGGGCTCATTAAGCTCCTCGTGGAGGATGCACTCCACACCTACACAGTCCCGCTCTCGTGGGAAGCCTTCCGAAATCTGACTAAGGATGGCGATATCAAGATGTTGACCGAGGATCTCACCACCTCCAGCAGCGAGGAGAAGGAGCCAGTACACACAGAGAAGAAAGGGAAAGGCCAAGAACCTGCGGCCAAGGCACCAAAGAAAGAACAAAAGGGGAGGCAAGAGAAACCCCAGGTTGCCGAAAAGGAGGATGACAAATCCACATTGACACCCAGAGAGAAAAGGCTACAGAGTAGGATGGAAAGAACTGAACCCATCCACGTCAGTAAAGGCACCTCGAAAGCATCCTCAACCAAGTCAAAAGGCAAAGCACCCGCAGTCAAACAAGCTAAAACGGTGCCACCTGTTTCTACAGGAAAACCAAAAACGGCTTCTACAGGAAACCAGAAATCAACTGATACAGGGCCTTCTATAGGAAGCCCTGAGAAAGGAAAACCAAAGGAAAAGAGAGCCGAAATTCTTGCAAGGGAGGCAGCAGCCGTGCTGGCCGCCCTTAGTACACCTCCTAAGCTGAAGGAAAAACGAAAGAGGGAGATCCCTCTGTACTTCAAAGCCAGGAGAAGTGTGAGGATCAAAATAGGCAGGCCACAACCTCCATCCAGCAGCCCAATTACTATAGAAGATACTCCTACCTTGCCAAGGGAGAGGTCCCCCTCAAAAATATTAGTCACTTATGAGCGGGGGAGCCCGAAGACAACTACTTGGAAGGAAAGAATGGACAGGTTGGCTTCGAAAGACCGGCTACAGGATGCTGAGGCCACTCTACAGGAAACCTTGGCCAGACTTAAGGAGACAGAGAGGATGGAGGGAGAGGCACCCTCATCACCACTTAGGGAAGACGAAGTAGAGCCACCAAGGGAAGAAGTGAAAGAGCATATTCCAGAACCGAGTCCCCAGCCAAGCTTGAGCTCGTACTATAACTTTTTGGAGGCTGGGAAAATTATCCCACAAAAATTCACAGTGCCGCTTTTCTTTGCATTGGAGGAAGAAAGGGTGAGAACCCACACGTGGATGAAAATAGCCAAATCAAAAGGTGTGGCAGATATAGGCCCCTTGGAGGAACAACTCAAGGAGGCAAGAAAGGAATTAGCTATGGCTAAACACGTGGCAAACTGCCAGCGGGTATTCCTACAGGAAGAAAACGAGAAACTTAGACTGCAGCTACAGGAACTGAAGAAGGAAAAGGGCACATCCTCAGGGGACACTACAGTAGAACATCAAGGCAGAGAAGGACTGCAAGTTGGTCTTGGGGAGCCAACCTCGCATCTACAGGAAGGGGAACTACAAGCACAAATCGAGATACAAGCTCTCAAACAACAGTTGCAGCAAAAAGAGGCGCAACTGGCTTGCATGGCCAGTTGGGCCATGGATGCTCTCCAATGCAGACAGGTGGCCAAATCCTATGGCCTGTACCTACGAGACCAGTGGCTGCAATTTCAGATAAATGCATTGGCACAGAGGGGTATCTCCCAACTCCAAGACCCCCAACAGTTCACAACATTATGTAATAGCAGCTCATCAGAGGATAAGGCCAAACTCTCGGAGTTCTATCTCCATAATTTGGCCCTTCCTAACGTGACTACATGGGATCCCAACACAGTTGTAGGGGATATGCAATTGATGGCATTTGCCTCATGGTTGAACCATGAAGAAAAGAGGGCAGCAGAAGTCAAGGAGGTCATGGACCGAGAATTACATGAGCCACTGCTGATCAGAGCAGAGCCAGGGGATCCCACTGCGTTGATATCGGCCCACCAACACTTAGCCACCAACCCTCAAACTTTATTGAAATACATGGATCAGTAGGCACAAGCCATAACACATTTCGAGGATATGGAGCGACTATTAGGGGACAACTGTGTTCATGCTTGCACCCGCCGATGGAACACATTGTCCCACAGCCTTAAAATCAGAGAATATCATACTCCAACTCGAATGAGGGAAGCTCTAGCACGGGTGCCCCTCTACAAGAAGGCCATACATAACCTCCAAGCCAACTGGATTGGCCTCAAGCTAAGCCCACCTCTGATGTTAGGATTGATGGAAGGCAACACAAAAAAAGAAGAGCACAAGCAGTGGGAAGAGGTGGAAAGGAAGGCCGGGTTCCATGCCAGTGAGGAGGAGACCACTTCAGAGGCCTGGGATGTGAGAGTGGCAGTGAAAGCAATGAAGGACGAGGAGCTGGATTAGTTGCTCAGGGATGAGCAATCATTTTAGCTGGGGGGTGATGATGAGCCCCAAATTTGGTACCATTTTGGGCTCATTTGGCCTAACTACCTTTGCTCAATCCTTCATTTTTCATAACTTATGCATCATTTTTTAGTATGTTTATGTCATTTGTACGAATAAGGGCAGTCACTATTCCTAAGTGGCTAACACGTGTTCATTTCAGGTTTTTTTGACACATGATTGGAACAAAAATGAGTAGATAAGGACAGGAGACAGCCAAGATGGGGTTGAGGATTCGTAGGAGGGTTGTCCACAGCATTAAATGACCTTCCTCGGGATCTTCACCCCCAACTCCGAGCTCCAGCAGCCACCACAACCGGATTTAAAGACAGCCAAACGGATTTTGTGAAAGCAGCAGTTCACTCCTAGTTTGGTCAGCCAAGCCCCACTAATTTAGGAGGCCAGCTTGGGGCCTCGAGATGTATAAATGATAGGGATTTAGCCTTCGAAAAGGACTTTTGAAACATTGTTGCACATCCTGCACTACGAGCTGCTATCGTAGTTTTTCTCTTTTGTATCCATTATTGGCATGCTATTTGACTTATGATTATTATTTTTTAATGGAAAACAGTCGGATTTGATCTCAGTTCTGAGCTTCTAAAGGAGCCATAGCTCTCGAGGTTGGGCCTAACCTGAGAGCCTAAGGCCTCCTTCTTCTGTATTGTTATCCTTTCTTTCAGCATTATGGTTTTTATTTACATGCATTTGAAACATAGTTTGTTGAGTTATATTTCTTGGTGTGGTTAAGTAGGTCATTGGTAGAAGATAGAGTTGCTTTAGCTGTTTAGAATAAATTGAAGAGATTGGAGTTGATAAAAGTTCCAGAAAAGGGTTGCTTGCACACTCATTTTCACCTCTTTCTAGGGGCTGGAATTGCAAACAATGCTACCCACCAAAAACATTGGTTTACGAGTACATGCAATTTGTGGTGCAATATTTTTGTTTGTAGAAGTTGTCCATGCATTCAGACCTCTTGTATCTCCTTGCTTCAGTACTATACATGGTTTTCCTTAAGAATAACGTTGCTGTTCATTGGTTCCATTAAACAGTTAGGAATGTTTTGATTATATGCAGGACGTGGAAGAATTTGATTCAGTTGGCACAGTGCAGTGCTACTCCCTCACTCTCTCATCCTTCTAAACTGTGCCCAGGTCAACTACTCATCTTCCCATTAGGCCCCTTGTCTCTCAGCTCCTCTACCACCCACGTTATCCCACCTTCTTGGCCTTCCATTCCCTCTACCCTCCTTTAGACAAACGAGCTTAGCACACCCCCTCATCATCTCATCTCTCTGTCACTAAGGCATTACAAACCCCTCTCCTACCTCCCTATCCACCCATGCAGCCTCTTCCACTCACCCATCACCCAAAAATCCGATTGTAGAACATCCTGTAGGAATTACTGAACATCCTGTAGAAGCTCTGAAACATCCTGTAGAACCCCTGCAGACTTCCTGTAGAAGATGATAAACACTGTTTCTTGGGAGCCAAACTTGTGAGACTCTCTGGAAGGGTGTTAGGGACCCCTTAGAACCTCTCTGAACTTTCCCAACCTTTTTCAAACCTTCCGCCTCCTTGATCCACCTCTGCACTGTAAAAAGCCAGTTAAAAGCACATGCATGATAATTCTAATAATTGGAACAAAAATACAAAAAGTGTTTTCTTCAGATAGAGGTTGTCTAAACACCTGCATTTCACCTTCATAGAAGTAATGGCATCGCTTTCAGTAGTTTGCATCCCCATCTCTGCATCAGTAAGACTAGCTGGTAGAATTAGGGTTTGCTAGGGTTTGCATTTCTTGTTGGCTTTCAGTTCCTTTCTGCAAATAGATTAGCTTCTTTTGATATTAGCTTTCGCCCATCAGTTCAAAAGCTTCTTCTAAGAGCTCATAGAAGTTGGCTTGAGCCCCTAGCGGACTTGTGCCAGCTGACCAAGTGACAGCTGCGACAAGAGCTAGTACTTGTGCATACAGCACCATCGCTTCCAAGTTTGTTACGAACTACTGGATTGATAAAACTAAAGAAGGAAGCTCCAGGAGTTGTAGCATTATTGCTACAATACTGGAGCCCACCACAATGGTTGATGGTTGACACTGATGTCAACCTGGGCATGTGTTGCAGTTGGTTTATGTATGAGTGCGATAGATGGTTCTGGAGAAGTTTGGTTTGTGACAAATTTGCTAATGTGTAGATGTTATGTATGGTTTCCATAGTTGATGAGTTTATGCATATGCTTGTTTGACAATTATACAGGTAGTCGAAGATTTGTGGAGTAGATTGGTAGAGGTTTTGTGCTAAGATTTTTTTTTCCTATACTCTGCCACAACCTCACGAAACCATTCTTATGTAGGCTCTTAACCACACAGATGAAATTTCATGGGTGCAATTGCAACCAAGTTTTTCGTGTGTTGAGGGTGCGGTTATGGGATTAGTCATGAGTATTGGTATTGGAATTACCTTATTATTTGGAACTTGGTATAGGTTCAAGGTTGATTTCTTTATGTTTGTGTGTGTGGAGTAAGGTGGCACTTGGGTTAGAGATTACCATGGTACACGTGTCCTAGGTATTGACATTAATGGTATCTGCCTATGGTATTGGCTTGGAGATTACCATGGTACAAGTGTTTATGTTATTGACATAACCATGGTATTTCCATGTGGTATTGACATGGAGATTACCATGGTACATGTGTCTATGGTATTGGGATAACCATGGTATTTTCCCTTGGTATTCACTTAGATATTATTGAGGATATTTTGACATATACTTTGGTGAGTGTTTGAGTTATTGATTTTGGTGGTGTGAGAGGATTGTTGGGGTGAGAGTGAGAGTGTGCTCCAGTATTTTGTCTTGCATATTGCATCTATGTAACAATGTTGAGTAGAATGGGTATATTAATTTATCATTTTCAGATTTATATTAGTGAGGCTATTGGGTTGCTCATGTTGAGTAGGTTTGAGAGCCCAGTTTGAAAATGCATGAAACGTGGTTCACATGGAGGTGTTGAGGGTTTTGATGATCGTAATAGAAATTTTGTAGAGAAGGTGGGGGCCTTTTATCCAGAAAATCAAAACTAGAAGAATATTTATCCAGTCTAGTGGTATTTGGCAAGGCTCATTGGTCGTGGTGGCTTGGACCAGTGAACGGGTGTTCGTAGAGTCATGAGAGAAGAGTCTCTCTATTTGGTGTTGCTAGTAGAAATGTCTTAGTAGTAAAGTCTTTCATCTATTGGGTGGTAGAGGTTTTCCACCAGAAACATCTAGTGCCATCTTGTGCATGATTGTTTGATTATTTTATGGTTTTCTTATGATGATCATCGTATTTAGATTTATTACTTACTTATTTGGTTAATGCATTATATGAGATAATCTACTAATGGATTAATCTGAAGTTGTAATTAAGTAATTCGAAAAATAATTTAAAAGTATATATAAATCCTGTCACTACTAATTCACCCCCCCCAGTAGTGAGCTCAATTCCATCACCATGATCAACACCAAGTGCCACATAAGTTTCAAGTGGGAGACACCATCAACAAGGATACGGGGGAAACACTTTTGAACTAAGTATTCCCCCCTTTCTTGGCCTACGCCAATGTTCAATGTTGACCACCTTTGCCCATACTATCCACCATTATTTCACACATCAAAAATAACATAGCAACTAACACCGACATAGGTCAACCTAGATTGCTTTGAATAGGCCACAATTGATCAGATCATGGACACACAACTTAAGAACACTCAAAAACAAAGGATCTAATAGTATCAAGTTGTGAAATTAGGCCAACTTCTACACCATGGCAAGTGGCTCACCAGGGACCAAGTTCAACCCAAGTTTCCTCACCTTATGGAGGAAATCAACACAATGGATACCACTGATTCCTAATGGGGGAGGAGTGATCCAGGTGGATATTGGTGGTGACCCACCTATTCCACCTTGATCACAACACAATTTCCTATTTTGCAGAACAATTTTCTATTTTGGTAGTTTCCTATTTTCGTCAGTTTTTAGGTCCTAAATTTCTAGATTTGTTTTGAGAACCTAAACAAAGTTTTTTGGGGAAACAAGATGACATTAATTATAAACTACTGTCAACAATCATAAATTGTACTCCTCATATTGACCTTTATAACAAGCTATCATGCACACAAAGCATAGATCAGATGCCAAAGTCATGACCTTAGGAAGTTGATGTCCCAACTTGCCCCATCGAGGCTAATAAGCCTTTGAAATTTCATCACCTAGTGTTAGGTTTTTGGATGTTTATGTTTTTCTTATTGCTTCTGCACTATAAAAAGGCATTAAATCCTCATTGTAATACAATTCAAGAAGACATGTAGTTGTAACATGTCTTCTTAGATATAAGCTACCACTGTTCGAGCTAGTTTGTTTTTATTCTACTTGTATATAATTTTCAACATTTTCCACTATTTAACTGAAGTCATGTTCACTATATCTATGTGATTTTGGTTAGTAATATGTATTCCATTTTTTTCCCTAAATAAACTCAAATTACAATCAAGCATTAGGTCCAAGTAGGTTCTCATCATAACTAACTGGTAGTTACAATAAGCTATTGTAGACACACCTTAGGGATTGGATTGCATTTTCTTCAATTTTATCTATTATTAATACACCCTAGCTATTGGATTAACTTTATCCACAATAATGATGAATACATTCCTTCTATTAGAGAATTTAATCGCACTAATATCCTTCAAGATGATGATGATTTTCCTTCCAATGAAAACCTTCATGGTAGATCCAATGAAATTTGTGAGGATGGTAATCATTTTTCTATAGAGCTTGATATTCCTTTTAGTGATGAGATTATAAATAAAGAGAATAATGTGCCTAGGACTGAATCCCATGTTCTAAGTTACCCAATTGAGTTGATTCAAGGTTGTCAACACTCTCTTGTTGGGCATCTTAAACATATTGAAACCCTTTTGGCAATGCAATGTGTAATAGAGGGAGCACATTGGTGTGTTTTTGGGCTCTAGAAGGAGTTGAATATATTTTAGTTGAGCAATAGGAGCATAGGAGGAGCTTCTCCAGGGGAGGGTGAATATGATGATATCCCGGGGGATGGAGGGTGGAGATGGGTTTTATCTAGAGTCCCTTGAAAACCTAGGATAAAGGTCTCTCAAAATATTTGTAAGAATATCTGGAATCTCCTTTTCTTATTTCACTTTGGTTGAGTACTGGATTCTTGAGTCCCCTATGGGGGTGGAATCACTTGATTTTTTCACTTCAGTTGAGAAGTGGATCCTCGAGTCCCCTTTGAGGGTGGAATCACTTGCTTGTTTCACTTTGGTTGAGAAGTGGATTCTCAAGTCCCCTTTGAGGGTGAAATCACTTTCTTGTTTCACTTCGGTTGAGTAGTAGATTCTCAAGTCCCCTTTCATGGTGGAATCATTTGTGTGTTTCACTTCAGTTGAGAAGTGGATTCTCGAGTCCCCTTTGGGGGTGGAATCACTTGATTGTTTCACTTTGGTTGAGTAGTGGATTCTCGAGTTCCCTTTGAGGGTGAAATCACTTGCTTGTTTCACTTTGGTTGAGCAATGGATTCTCGAGTCCCCTTTGAGGGTGGAATCACTTGCTTGTTTCACTTCAGTTGAGCAGTGGATTATCGAGTCTCATTTGAGGGTGGAATCACTTGCTTCTTCCATCTCAGCCTCACATTAGACTCTCAAGTCCCCTTAAGGGTGGAGTCACTATTTATTCCATTCTTCTTTACAACAAAATCTTGAGTCCCCTTAAAGGGTGGAGTCTTTTTTTATTCATCGGGTGATATAGTGGATTCTCGTGTCACCTTTGAGGGTGGAATAACTGTATGATAAGTTTAGGGTGGAGATGAAACCTCTCGATTCCTTGGAGCTTGGTTGATGAACTACAGAAGAGTGAAATCATTGTATGATGAGCCCTCTTTATTTCCACTAGATCTTATTGGTTATTGACAACTAGATGGTGGAGGTATTTGCTACTACTCGGTTGGTAGGTGGAGGTAGGAGCACCTACAGAGTCCCTGTTTCAGCCAACAATGTGGTTTTTTCCCTTGGAATAATCGTCTCAGTCCCTAGAATCTAGATCGGGAGTGATAGCTGTAAGTGAGAAATGGTTGCAACTATCTATGGTTGGGTGGAGAGTCATAGCCCCTGACTTAGTTTCCCTGAAAAGATTACAAGTTAGGAGTTCTTGTGTAATTATTTACATGATAAACAATGTATGTTGCATTTTTGGTTTGAAATGGTGTTATTGAGCAAAATAAATGACTGTGTTTTTGATATGATATAAATGAACAACATAGTGGGAAATGTTAAAAGCATTGGAATGGTCTGTAAGAATCTAGATTAAATCATAAAAACACTTAACATACGAACTTATTTTTATTTCAGTTTGATGATTACATTGAAGAGAACATGTTTTGACAAGGTATGCGTGCATATGATGGCTACAAGCCCATGTTACAATTTATGTGACATTGTGTTAATGTTGAGGATTGCCTCCTCTCCTAACTTTGATAATCTATGATTTTACATGAGGGGCTTCTTCAACCTGCTGTGATAAATTCCCTGGTGTTGGGTTACGTTGTTCACTAGATAACGATTTGGTCCAAAGGATCTACGTGCACCCTGGTGTAGGGCATGACCTCATAATATGGATTAACTTGATCTTATATCCTTGTATATTCTACAGATGCATTTCTTCTCTATTTTCATAATTTTCAAACCTTTTTAGACTGGGGGTCATTTCCTAAGTAGCATCTAAATAATGAGAGGATGTTGTTGGTTATTGCCTAAATGGATGATAGTAGCCATGAAGATTCAAGGTGATAGTATCTCGTCCAGGAGAGATGAGTTGGAATTCCATGCTAATAGACAAATTCCCTTGAAACTCCTAAATGGATTCACTGCTAATAGATAAATTCCCTTGAAACCCATAAATGGAACCCTAGTATTACTTGTAGGGTTGTTGTAAATTTTAGGGAGCACCTTGGCATGTGGCATGAGAGTCGAAGGCCACATCCCAAAAATTTTTAATTAGCAACGAAATGGAATAGTTAAGGTGACTGAAAACTAGGTTAGCTAGGATTATAGTGCAGAGCCGAAGAGAATCCTTATTATCCGGAATGGAATCCCATACGACAACTCATCCTAGAGGCTATATTTCCATAACTTCAAGTGGGAGCTTGCTTCAAAGGAGAAGAATGATGTGGGGCCAAAACATGGTGGCCTCCACATGGTCCTATTTGCAATCGTATTGGTGCAAGGTAGGCCTTGAGACATTTCAAACTGTAAGAGTCTTCTTGAGGTTTAAAAAGAAATGACGGAGGAAAATCTGGGAGAGTAATGGGATGAATCAACACGACATTCCTGGAGGGAGGAAACTTGTGGGATAAAAATGAGCGAGATCACATAGAGGGGTGGCCCACCTATACACACAAGCGTAGAAGTTATTCCTAAAAGGAATAAATCAAGGCACACAAGGAATGGGCAGGATGATGTAATCCTGGGCCATGATGACAAACACGTGAGCCCAACAATTCCGCTATTGGCTGAGGGGTGGAACCACCTGACAAGTCATCTTGGTGAATTAACCCAAAAACATTTATGAGAGTGCGTGAGAAGGGAAGCACGTTTATAAGCAGTGAGATGCAGTGGAACTTGAGGAAGTACTGAGGACCAATGGATAAAGGGTTTAGGCGGTCCCACCACACATGGATCTCCTCGATCAACCGTGACCATCGGATTTAGTTGGGTGGCAGTGGGGACCATCAGAAAAATGAAACACATTAAAATATTATAGGTTCCAGGGATATATGTATGGTACATGCCCAAACTTGTATTTATTCACATGTAAGCAACTTTGTAAGTGGTTTTGAAAATTGGATACTACCTTGTTATAGACATATTTGGGCACTGCAACCCAAATCACATATGTCCATAAACCAAGGGCTTCTAAACCCCTAAAAGTGTTGTTTCATACCCTAAATAAATAAGGTCAGCTGATTACATCATCTCCCAGAAGTTCTCCATGAAAAACTACTCAGAACTGGTTAAAACTGGACCATACAGATTGCTCCATGCATAGGGTGCGATGCATCTCACCTATTACACACGGGGGGTGCGATGCATATTGGAAAGCCCTTCTGTAGGGTGTGATGAACGAGAGTAGACAAATGGCAGAAGTAGTTTGCTAGGTGGAAACCCAGAGAATCTTCTAGAAACTACTCATATGACACTTGCCTTTTTGAATTCGCCCAGGGATGAGTAAGAGATCTGAAATCTCCAAGTTGAACCAAGAACTATTAGTGAAATGACACTAATAAAAATCCCAGAAGATGACTCACTCTCCTGTAAACATCTATATATGGATCCCTCATCCAAGAGATCCAAAGGCTGGAATTTTGTAATTTGCAAGGAAGTGTTGTTGGTTTCTCTTTGAAGACATTGTTGGGTGATCTTGCTTTGTATGAGGTGAAGAGGGCTTTCATGCTGGGAGGATGATGTTGGATCAGACAGCCTGGTTGTAATCCTCTCTTCTACTACTTCTATCAATAAAGCTATTTGAGTTTTCCTCCATATGCTTGTGTATCTCTGAATCTTGTATTTGTATATGCATTTATATGGTTAATGTACATCTAATCCTACATTGTTTATGGTTATAGATCTCTATGCTTTGATGGTATTTTGCTGCCTTGACTCTACAGGTGTTCTTTGAAGCAGGACAAGTGAGAAAGGAGTGGCGAAAGCTCTATCAAGGGAGAGAGGAAACGAGCAAGGAGACTAGTGAAAGACTGAGGTTGGTACTCTTTGCTTCTCTCTCATCTATCTCTCATAAAGGAAAACACAAGTGACTTTAGTTTGTTTGTTTCTAAGATAGCTACCCGTCTTAGTGGGACTAGAAGCTCTGAATGGACACTAGTTTTCCCGATAACAAAATGGTGACTCCACTGGGGAACGAATAGTTTGTTTGTTTTGTTACTGTTGTTTGCTTTATAAACCACAGATGGAGCTTGAAGTTAAGCTAGCTAGCCTTCGAATTGCTTTTGCTATGCAACTGCAAAGTAGATCAACGCTGCTTCAATCAATCTCCGGGTTAGTTTATGAACTGAACATCTAGCTTGAAAACATCCTAAGTGCCCTGGTGGTAGCTCAAATAACCTCATTAGATCAGCCCCTATACTTTTTGTTTATTGACAATCATTAGCTCAGCCTAAATCCCTGAACTTAGCTGCAAACTGTGAGTGAAAACCAAGCACAGTCTCGTCCCTGGACCATCGCACTGTCTCTTCTTGGAAACCTGGATGCATCGCACCTCCCGTGTGTTGTAGGTGAGATGCATCCCTGTTTCCCTGTGTTACAGGTGCGATGATTGACTAAGACTGTTTCTGCCTCCAGATTTTGGTTTTTTCTTCATTGTCTTTAGCTTTATTCAGTAGTTTTGCTGTCTGTGATCAGTATATCTTTGTTGAAACCATATTCCTTTGCATTATTCAGCCGCCATCGAAAGGAATTGTGAATGTTTTTTTTTATGTATTTTTCATCATTTACAGTTCTCCTTTGCAAATAGTAGCTTAATCGAACTGTCGTCCTTTGATTTGAAAGTGTCGCAAGTGTCGTTTTCAGTCAAGAAAAAGAGTGTCACAAAGAATTCCTCTTTTAGATATTCGATTACACTTTTGCCATTGTATTTGATTTGAATCATTAGTATTTCAAGTGTCGAAAGCAGTTTAAATTCAAAATCGCAAAGTGTCGTCTTGGCTTTACTTTCGTTTTTTGGAAAGAAAATTGTTAGTACTGTCGCTTTGAAAGAAGATAGTTTAGGTCTATACTTTGTTTTCTTTTTGTCATTCTCACATTAAGGAAATTGAAAAACAATACATGCATGTGCATTTGCATTAAGATTGCATGCTGAAGTTGATTTAGGAAAAGTGCATCTAGTGTGTGCTCTCTGCTCTATGTTGAAAGAATTTCATTTCTCTCTCCTTAGTAGCTAGGATTTTCATTGCAAAAAGAAAATAAACGACTATTTATCATCTTAGATTGCATATTTAGGAATTGTATATCTACATCACGCGGTGAACCTTAAAGGAAAACTTCTTAAGAAAGATCAACTATAAAATAAACTTCAATGAACATAAAAACGCATTGGAACATAACGCACAACATTTAGAAGTCTAGGCTAGAGACGTATTCTGGCATTGTAAAGCCTGGTCACTATCGCTTACATCGTAGGTTGGGTGATTCCTCCTCTTTGAGACGACAAGTGCCAGTACAGACTTGTGCTCCCACGTATCATCGAGTATATATTGGGAGACTACAATAGGCTACATCCTTTATCCTTAGGAAGCTGTGTCTGCCGCCCTATCAATCGCAATGCACTAAACACTACATTCAGGAAGAATGACTGTCGTAACGTAAAAAGTATTCTGCAGTTTTGCAATTGGTTTGGTAATCCCTCTATCTAGATTTCCAGAGTAGTTACTTTCGTTCCTTTTCAGACTCCTAAAAAGAAAAGGTCCATCTGAGCACTTGTCACTTCAGGCTCATTAAAAAAAATCGAAGGCGACTAGAGTCATCTTTAGCTTTTTCTCGACTCTTAAAAATTGAAAAAGCAAGTTGGGTAAAAGCATCATAAAATTTATTTTAATCGGAATAACGTCACTGTTCCCTCGTTGGTCTTTAGGTTGAGAAATGGAGTCTACCAATCAAGGATTTCCCCTTGGAGGAAATCCTAGACCCTTTTCTTCTTGGGGAGATGTTGGTGCTCCACATATGGCTACATTGTCCCTTCCAAGACTCACAATTGGCCTGCCAGTTTTTCTTTTCTCCACCTCTGTCATTCAAAACACCGCAATTCCTCAAAAACCAGATGAGTTGCTCCCCAACCTTCCACTTCGTTTGTTTCTCCCTCTCCTTCTTCCTCTTCGCTTTGTGAAGCTAGCAATGCTAAAAACTAAGTAACTAAGAAGAAGAAGAAAGATAAGGAGAAGAAGAAGAAGAATCCAACAACAAAAGGGGGCAACCGTGCATCATCTGGAAAAAATCCACACACTGCACCTTCCAAACCTAAATCTCCATGTGTCATTTGCAAGGGAGACCACTATCATTGAGATTTTCCCTGCATCCCACGGATATTGAGGGACTGGTCTCCCCGCTTGCACAATCCGTGTCTTCAACCACTGACGATCATGTTGAGAGCACACTGTCAACTAGTGAAAACGAAGTCAATGGACAAAAAGGAATATCAAATTTCCTTGTAGATTGTGTGAAGGCGATCATGCCCTCCATCATTGTCCCTTCCTAGATGAAGCTAAGAGAGTCTTGGATAACTGTCCTGCTTCACCACAGTGACTTCCTCCTGGATACAAGAAACTCTTGCCGAGTCCATCGCTAGTTGAAAATCCGACTGACACACCTTTATTGTTAGTCGAAGCACCTATCATTGAAGATAAATCCTCTGAGTCCACACCAGACCAAAGTCAACAAGTCGAGATGGCAGTCGACCCAATCTTGTCTTCAGAAGGTCCACCTTCAGATGATACTATCACCAAGGAGAATGAGGATGACACCGTTCAAATTCTCTTCGTAAACAGAGACTCCGATGAACATGGGGGAAATCGACCCATTCCTTTACAGTAGGAAGGAAGTTCGTCAGAGATGTATCCTGCCGTTTATTCAGTCCCACCTCCAAGCAACCTAGTCGTTTCCTTCGATTGGAATCTACTAGGCAAACCCCGCCTACCATCTAATGTACCATTCTGAATCATAGTACAAGCTTACAAAATGATCATGGTTGGTACTATTATAGATGAAGGGGCTTCTGTGAGTATCCTTTCCTCAACTGCTTGGAAAGCGCTTGGTTCGCCATCACTTCTACCTGAGATTCGAAATCTGACAGGCTTCAACAAAGGAACCAATCGACCGTTAGGGATCCTTCCAAATTTGCCTATAACTTTGAGAAGGAAAACCGTTCATCTAAACGTGATGGTAGTCCAAGGACCTCTAGATTACAATCTACTCCTTGGACGTGACTACATTTATAGCATGGGAGCTATCCTTTTCTCACTCTTCTGAGTGATGTGTTTTCGACATGAAGGCAGAGTGGTCCACCTAGTTGACCAGCTTTCATTTCCTGGTTCAAACAAAGTTATTAGTCAAATGCCATCCCTAACTGGTCTTTTTGCACAAGGAATGTCTAATCAATCTCCAATCTTTCCACTTGATGATCGCGAGTGATTCGGTGATTATGACTGAAACCCAGGAGGCATGCGCCCTGGTTTGCTTCAGCAGGAAAACCCCAGATATAAGGTAGGTTCCGCGTAGGAATATGACTAGTCTGATACCCCTTTTCGTTTAGGAAAATGGATTTGAAGTGGAAAAGGATTCCACCATCAAAGGTTATGTGATTGGCACTGACAACAGTCACCTTTTTCCATTTCGATGGACATCGCCAAGGAAGTGTTTTGTCTGCGACGTGGATGGAAAAATCTTGCTAATGCAAGAACTTCCATATGGTGACCTGGAAACTCTACTTTATACCTGGGGGCATGCAAACCTTTTTGTATGCAAGGGAAAAGTGACCAGCGTAGCTCTAACCCCGTAGTTTTACTAACTTCAACTGCTTAAGTTAGGTGATTGGTTTGATCCACCATTCACCTTTGCTAGGACCAACAGAAACGGAAAAGCAAAGGAGATTTTTTCTCACTGAGAGACTATCCTACCTAACCTTAGTAGTTCTTTAACCCTTAGGACAGTAGTTGGTCATTCCTAGCTTGCATACAAAAAGGCTCAGGAGAAAAGTTGCACATGGGGAAAGCTCCTTAAAAAATGAACCTACTGATGAGACATCCTTATTATATGACTAGCACAAGCAATTTTACACAAAGATCAAGCTCGTTAAAAAATAAACCTCGTCATGAGCAGTTTTACGTGAAGTTCAAGCTCATTAAAAAATAAACCTAGCAATGAGCAAATGTTCCCATAGAGTTTAATCTCATTAAAAAATGAACCCCACCTTTGGTAAATAACCATTGCAATCTCGTAATTATCATCTTTTGAACCTTGGTTGTGTTCTTACCATCACCTCCACTCTTTTTTAGCCGATCATACGCCTCCATTTGATTGTTTACCCTTTTGAGGAACAGTTGCGACGAGTGATTCTATTAGCCACCTTCTTTACACTGCCGTGATTGAAATGTTCCAAACCTTACATGGAACCAGTTGCTATCCAAAAACATCACTCGTTCCTCAAAAAACGAGTCTCCTTTAAGCTCTTTTCATCTGACTCGTAAAATATGAAAAGATTGCCAAGCAATTGGCCTCTCCATCTCGTTAAAGCAATCAGAAGTGCCATCCCTCCTTTAGATTTTAATATTTTTGGACTTGAGGGATTATTACACAAAAAGATCGAGTGCTTGTCTTGCTCGGCTCGTTAAAACTATCGAAAAGACATCCCTTTCGTATTATTTTACACTTTTTTGGACTTAAGGGATTACATTACGAAAAAGGACCACTGGAGTTGCCTTTACGTCTCTTTTTAGACTCTCTAAAATTGAAAAGGACTGAGTTATCTTTGTCGTTAAACTCATTAAAACAATAGCGACAAACTTGTCCATGCAGACAAGAGTGAGTTTCACTGTCGCTAGGCTCGTTAAAACATAGTGACAGGTTTGCTCGGGAAAATTATAGAACAAGCATATGTTATCCTCCTGAAGCTTGAAAAAAATAAAGAGGTACTGGTCAGCGATGACTAGGGAAAAAGGGAAGAAAACTTGAATAGCTTCATTGGTAGCAGGTTTCTCTTGAACATGACACTTTCACTCCGTCACCATGATTGAGCCGGGTTGGGTTATTCCGTTCATCGGTCATATCACCATTGGTCCACCGTACCATCCATTTTTGGGGTTAACGCTACCAATCCATTTTAGTGTCACCGATATGTTCAAGAGAAGTCGCTCAGAGAATTCACCAACCTAGCTAACGTCTTATCCACTGCAATACCTTCACTCTCCATTTTTCATGACCGCCGCCCCGACCCTTGTATCATCAGATCGTTTTCACCTCCACAAAATCATTTGCTCCATTTCGTGTTGTAGATGTGGGATTCATTAAGGCCCTCCTACGACAGGTCACTTCTTGTCGACATCAGCTCATTATCCAAGAAGTTGACTTAGGGACAACCCTTTCAGTACTTTGAAGCTTGCATGCTTCAATGGCAAGTATCTCACTTCCGGCGACAGGTTTACATCAATGGCCTTCGACCGAAAGATTTTACGTGGTGTTTGACATCAACTCATACATTCACACCACGTGAATTGTACTGCAATACCTTGAGGGTCATTATCATTAACGGTGATTCCTATCGCGCCTGTTAACAACTTACATCATTGGCTGGTAATCAGGCAATGTATTTCCATGTTCGACATCAGAACATCTTTTCACATGGATCGACTTGTACTTCGGGTGAAGATTGAACGAGTTTGAAGACCCCGAATCTATTTTCATCCATCCGGGCTGTGAGATATTCAGGAAAATAAAGGCATCAAATGTACATCACAGCTACACAGATAATCATCCAAACTAAAGGATGATGGCTCTACCAGAATCATCAATCTGCCACACAGACGATTGTCTGTCTTATGTACATGAATATGAATTTATTAAGCTGAGCATGGGAATGCCCGCCTCAGCTAGATCATGAAAATGTTATGAAGATAATGCATTGTATTGTATCTTATTACAGGTCACCTTCCAGTTCGAAAAACCTAGGATCCTCATTATAAAGCATTTCACCCGACATCAAAAGATTTACGAACTCATGCTTTAGGGGGCAACTGTTATAGACATATTTGGGCATTGCAACCCCAATCAAATATGTCAATAAACCAAAGGCTTCTAAACCCCTAAAAGTGTTGTTTCATACCCTAAAGAAACAAGGTCAGCTGATTACGTCATCTCCCAGAAGTTCTCCATGAAAAACTACTCAGAACTGGTCAAAACTAGACCATACAGATTGCTCCATGCATAGGGTGCGATGCATCTCACCTATTACACACGGGGGGTGCGATGCATACTAGAAAGCCCTTCTATAGGGTGCGATGAGCGAGAGTAGACAAATGGCAGAAGCATTTTGCTAGGTGGAAACCCAAAGAATCTTCTAGAAATTGCTCATATGACACTTGCCTCTCTGAATTCGCCCAGGGATGAGTGAGAGATCTGAAATCTCCAAGTGGAACCAAGAATTATCAGTGAAATGACACTAATCAAAATCCCAGAAGCTGACTCACTCTCCTGTAAACATCTATATATGGATCCCTCATCCAAGAGATCCAAAGGCTGGAATTTTGTAATTTGCAAGGAAGTTCTATTGGTTTCTCTTGGAAGACATTGTTGGGTGATCTTGCTTTGTATGAGGTGAAGAGGGCTCTCATGCTAGGAGGATGATGCTGGATCAAACAGCCTGGTTGTAATCCTCTCTCCTACTAGTATCAATAAAGCTATTTGAGTTTTCCTCCATATGCTTGTGTATCTCTGAATCTTGTATTTGTATATGCATTTATATGGTTAATGCACATCTGATCCTACATTGTTTATGGTTATAGATCTCTACGCTTTGATGGTATTTTTCTGCCTTGACTCTACAGGTGTTCTTTGAAGCAGGACAAGTGAGAAAGGAGTGGAGAAAGCTCTATCAAGGGAGAGAGGAAACGAGCAAGGAGACTAGTGAAAGACTGAGGTTGGTACTCTTTGCTTCTCTCTCATCTATCTCTCATAAAGGAAAACACAAGTGACTTTAGTTTGTTTGTTTCTAATATAGCTACCCGTCTTAGTAGGACTAGAAGCTCTGAATGGACACTAGTTTTCCCGATAACGTACCTTGTGACACCCCTTGCAGTGGTTTCAGAAAATGTGATGGATGGGTGTCATAGTTGATCCCTGTCCTATATTTGGTGATGGGCAGTTTTGATAAACTGTTTTGTGCCACACTTACCCTTTTTAACATACGGGCATGTTGACCCGTCACAAATTGTTAATCTGGAGCACAAGTATTGTGGATCATTGATTGTTATAATTTTTTCAAGCGAGATAATTTTTGTTGTTGTTGATTTGTTCTCCATAATTGCCAATTCGATTGTTGCAGGCTAAAACCTTCAATAATCATATACCTTAATCACATTGCTCCTATGGAAAAAGGAGAGAATTGTAAACCCTAATTAAATTAATTTATTTTTAAAGGAAAATTGATAAAAGAGAAAAGAAAAAAAATTAAATTAAATTACTCTATTTTTCTAACTATAACAAAAAAATTGGATTAGTAAGTGGACATTTCATTGAGGTAAGTGTGGTGTTTACATGTGGTATAAGTGCATCCAAGTTCAACACTTGGACTAGATGGGCTCTATCATGAGAAAGTGAGGAGAAGAATACTTGCAAGAGAATTTCACATTGAATTTTAGAAGATTAAATAAAACTTTGTTTAGGTATTAAGAGCTAGTCTATAAATGATTAATTGCACGCATGAATGATATGGTCATAATGTGATTTAAACATGCAACCTGGTGCTAAAAATTGTTATTTCTTGATATATGATTGATTCATATGAAATATTGAATATCATGGGCATACTAACATGAATGTTTTGTCACAACAAAGATCACCATAACAACTCCATGAATGCAAGGTTCATGGTCATGATTGTGTTTATTTATTTATATCATGAAGTATCTAACAATTGTGTATGAATTACAACACATCACAAGGCAAAAAAGATGGTGATAGATACATGAATGAGGACTGAAATGGTGCATTATAACTCCAATCAGTCACACCATGGATTTGAAGAGGTCAAGAAAAATGAAGGAGAAATATTAGTTGGCCAAGGGGGAGGGGAAAACTCTCGTTATTGGCTAGACACCTTGAGAATCCTAAGGGATGAATTCAGAAGCTTAAAAGAAAACAATGAAAGGTTGGTAAGAGCTCAAGAGAGGGAAGTTGAGATAAATGCAACTATTTTTCAAAGTCTCTTAGAATTGTAGAGGCAAAGGCAGCCTGAATTGGGGGGTAGTTAGAGAGATAGGAAGAGCATTTAGGAGTCAAAAGAGAAAAAAAATGGAGCCAATGGTAGTCAGTCAAGAAAAATACATAGGCTAGAGAGTGAAGATACCGTGAAGGGGAATGTGCCATTAATCACTCCAGAAGGAAGAACCAACACTCATGTGCATCATCCTAGTAGACCTTCCAACTCTACTGCTAGGAGGCACCATCATGACTATCATCATCATCATCATCACCAAGGATGAAAGGAAAAATATTATATTCTAGAGGAACTCAAGAAAACAAAGCCACCCACATTTGATGGGGAAATGAAGAAATATGAGGATGTTGAAGCTTAGTTGTTGAGCATGAAGATTTTTTTAGAATTCGTGATTATTCTAAGATTATGAAGGCCAATATTTCCACCTATAGATTGAAGGGAAAAATAGACATATGATGGGAATATCTGAAAAATGTTAGAGGCATCATTGGAGGGGAGTTGACCTGGGATGAAACTAAGAAGCTTTTCTGAAATCAATACTTGTCTAAGTGATATTATGACAATAAGGAAAATTAATTTTATGAGCTCAAAATGGGACAAATGACAAATAAGGAATACATCACCAAGTTCGTAGAGTTGTTGAAATACGTGCCATATCTCAAGGATGAGAAGGAAAAAATCTAGCGGCTTATCAATGGTACACCTCTAGCATTCAAGGATCTAATTGAGATTCTGGAACCTCAGACACTGAATGATGCCATTAAAAAGATAAAGCACTACTATGAGTAGGAAAATAACATACCAAGAGAAAAAATGATTGAAATACCAAGGATAATGCTGAGCATAAAAAGAATTGGCTCAAGAAATCCACAATTAAGAAGGAAGGTAAGCACCCAACTATTACGAATATGTTCCAAGAAAAAACTAAATCAGTTGCTAAAGGAATCACAACAACAACAAAAATACAAAAATACAAAATTAAGGGGTGACTGAAATGTTTGACATGTGATGAAAATCAAAGAAAAAGGGATTGCCCACATTAGAATAACATTGGGCCAAATATTGGTTCAAATCCCTCGTGGGTGCTTAGGTAGTATTATATAGAAAAAAAAACATTGGGCCAAATATTTATGGCACCCAAGAAGCTCACATAGTGGGTGATGTAGCTCAAAATTTACCCATAATTTATGCAACAATGTATAACCACCAGGAAAATAACTAGGGATCCATCATTGAGATGGAAGGTAAGCTATATAATCATGTTTTTTTTCTATTTAATTGATCTTAGTTCTAACTATAGTTATGTTAGCCTGGAACTTGTGGAAAGATGCAACGTGGCTTAAGAATTTCATGCAGAACCATAGTTGGTTCAATGAGAAATAAGAATAAAGAAAATAATGGGCTATTGGGTAAAGTCGTGTGAGATTGAGATCTAAGGCATGACATCCATAACACACCTAAATGTGTTACATTTGGGGGCATACACCATAATATTGGGTATGGATTGGTTATATAAACACCATACCAAGGTTGATTGCTATGAAAAGGAAATTGAATGCCTAGATGAAGCGGGAAGGAAAAGGATATTGCAGGGAAAGTGAAAGCCTACCTTGGTAAGGAAAGTTAAAACCATGTAGGCCAATTGCAATTACTGAAAAGGTTGTCATTTATTTGTGGTGCAGATTACCTGTCATGACAACACAAATGGGCACGTTGAAAAGGAAGGGAGTGAAATTATACAGAAATACCCTGTGTTGCAACAATTTACAGATGCATTCCAACAGACTATTATTAGACTGCCTCCTCACCAAGAGGTGGATTTTTCATTTTAATTCGTGTCTGGAGTAGCACCAATGTCTAAAGAACCAAACATCATGAGCACCCCTGAACTTATTGAACTAAAGCTAAAGTTGAAAGAAATGCTTGATAAAGGCTACATTCAAATAAGTCTGTCGCCATGGGGAGCTTCATTACTATTTGTAAAGAAAAGGGATGGGACACTTATACTTTCTATTGATTACAAACAATTGAACAAGGTGACCTTTAAGAAGTAATATCCATTGCAACAAATTTATTAACTCATTCGATCAACTCAGAGATGTAGTAATCTTCTCTAATATGGATTTGAGGTTTAGATATCATCAAGTGTGAATCAAGGAAGAATATTTTCACAAAACTGATTTCAAAATAAGATACAAACACTACGAGTTTGTAGTGGTACCTTTTGGGATTACTAATGCCCCTACCACTTTCATGTGTTTAATGAATAGTGTGTTGCGTCCTTATTTGGACAAGTTTTTCATTTTCTGATGAAATATTGGTGTATTCAAGGAATGAAGAAGAGTATGAAAAGCATCTGGATGCAGTACTACAATTGTTGAGGGAACACAAGATCTATGCAAATCTCAACAAGCGTGACTTCTTCTAGTCACGAATACACTATTTGGGGAATATTGTCTCCAAGGAGGGGATAGCTTGAGGCCTTACCTCCTTGAAAGGAAATTTACACTTATGACAGATCTTAATGGGCTTAAGTATTTGTTTAGGCAACCCAAGTTGAATGCGAGACAAGCTAGGTGGTTGAACATACTTAGCAAGTTTGAATTTGAGATCAAGTACATCAAAGGCAAAGAGAACAAGGTTACTGATGCACTTAGTAGGAAGATTCAATTGAATTACTTGGAAGCCATAAGCTCTTACAAACTGGACCTTGTAGAAAGGGTAAAAAATGTAGGGAAACATGATGAAAAATATCAGCAAATGAAATAAAAGATGTAACAAGATGGTGGGGATTAGGACTATCATCTCACCGATGATGGCCTAATTATATTGAAGAACACAATTTATGTGCCAAATAATGATGAAGTGAAAAGGCTCATAATGATAGAGTTCCATGTCAAGCCATATTCCATCCACCCAGGGTACCAAAAGACTCACAACCATTAAAAAATTATACTATTGGCCAAATTTGAGGAAAGAAATGACTGATGTTGTTTCTAAATGCATAGAATTCTAGAAAGTGAATGTGAAATTCAAACATCCAACATGTTTAATGCAACCCATTACCCTTTTGTAATGGAAATGGGAGGTAATATCCATGGATTTCATCACAGGCTTACCAAGAACCTCCAGGCAACATGCTGCAATTATCGTGGTGATTTACAAGTTGAGAAAAGTGGTTCATTTTGGGGCAGTCAAATCCACCAATTCTGCTAGTGAGGCGACCCAAATTTTCATAAAAGAGATCGTGAGGTTGCATGCAATTACAAAGAAAATAATCTTCGATAGAGATGCTAAGTTCACTTCAAGATTTTGGAAGGAACTATTTGTAGGTTTGGGGATAGAGTTGGCATTCAATACAACATATCATCCATAGACGGATGGGAAATAGAGAGGAAAAATATGATCCTCAAAGATATGTTGAAGATGTATGTGGTTCATCAAACCAAGCAGTGGGAGAAGTATCTCCCACTTGTAGAGTTCACATACAACAAAGGGTACCAAGAATCCATAAAGATGAGTCCATTTGACACACTGTATGGGAGGAATTGTGATACTCCTATCAACTGGAGGGATCTATTGAATAAAGTCCTTATTGGGCCTGACATGCTCAAGGAAATGGAACAACAATTTCAGATCATTAAGAAAAAATTGAAGGTGGCACATGACATGAATAAAATATATGCATATCAACATAGGGGGCATAAATAATTCCAAGTTTGGGAACATGTTTACTTGAGAACCAAATCCAAGAAGAGTTCCTTGAATATTGGGTCATGTGCCAAGTTGGAACCATGGTATTGTGGGCCTTTTGAGATCCTTAAAAGGATTGGACAATGGACTATAGGCTGGACTTACTTCCATTGGTTAAAGTCTCTTTACTTAAAATATACGTACAAGACTCTAATCATGTGATTGATTGGTATATGCTGCAAGTGGAACCATATGGAGAATTCCATCTAGAGCCACTATGCATCCTAGATCAAAGGAGCATCATGCTCTAGAATCGAGCAATGGAACAAGTCAAAGTGTAGTGGAGGTACTTTGGGCCTGAGGAATCCACTTGGGAAATGGTTTACTCCATGAGGGAAACATATCCCTTTTTGTTGTTGGTTAAAGAAAATGTGTATAAATGATAAATTCTATAAAGAGCTATGTGTATAAAGATCCATAAATAATACGTGGATATATTTAGCATGCATTTTGTAATGTATATTGGTGAAGAATACTGGGGATGGTGTTCCCCTAAGGGGGAGGGGTTTGTGACAACCTCTATTGCATTTGTCTTAAGAACCCCATGAAAAACATTTTATGTAATTGTGATTTTCATACTACAATAGGGTTGAGTAAGGGACATGGATTCCAGGGATTGAGGTTGGGTAGTTTATATGACAATGAAATAGGTTGGTGGGTATGTATTCAAGATAAGTAAAGTATGCCATTATAGAGGAGGTTGGACAAGGATAGAGACCATGATTTTTTGAAGCAAAAAACATTTAAAAGAGGGCACAAAAACATAAATTCCATGACTGCGCAGTGGAAGAAGGGATGCTTGGAGCATGCAGGCACAAAGGGTCATTGGGTTGTACTTAATATACAAGGAAATTGGGAGACATGTCACAATCCCATGAGCCAAGAAGGTCCTAGAACTATGTCAGACTCTAGGGAAGAACCACCATGAATGGGTGGAAGAAAGAGGGAAATTGGCGCAGAAAAGTGTAGTCATGGAATGGGAGAGAATAATAGGTGGAAAAGAATGTAGATAATAGAGAAGAAAGCATGTAAGCTGTTGGGTGTGGAGCCTGATTATCTTCTATATTCAAAGGTATCGCCACATTGGACCCCAGTTCGAAATGGGGCCGCCCGTAAAATATTCGCTGCAGGGGGGGTCCAGGGGGGTGGCTGCGACCTTTGGGAGACCCCTCCTGGCGGGGGGTTTCGGGGGCAACGCCCCGAAGCTAAAAACAACTGTAAAATTGCCTTGTAAAAGTATAGTAATTTCTAGTCAATTTGGCCGTTCATTAGGCGGATGATCTGACGGTAGAACTTATGTTTAGTTTAGGGTTTTTTTGCCCTCGAAGGCAACCTCTCTCTTTGTATGAGGGTATTGTATTTGAGGCTGTGTGATAGATGTGTATTCTGTGAGCGAGAAACAGAGAGGTGAGACTGTGAGAGAAAACAGAGGATATTACAACGGATTTGCTGTAGGTTGTGTCTCTTCATTTTGCTGGATAATAGAAAGGAAGGACTGGCTGTTCGGGTGGACGTAGCCCAAAATGGGTGAACCACGTATATCTGTGTCTCTCTTGTTTTGTGCGTTTTTTGTGTTTATATTTCTTCAATATTTTATGTGTTCCATTGCTCCGTAATATATAATTTTCTAACATAAGCTAGTGGAATTAGGTTTTTCTTGGAAGGAAACCATTTTGGCAATGCGACGTGTAATAGAGGGAGCACACAAGTGTGGTGTTGGGCTCTATAAGGAGTTGAATCTATTTCAGTTGAGAAATCAGAGCACAAGAAGAGCTTCTTTAGGGGAGGGTGAATCCCATGATATCCTGGGGGATAGAGGGTGGAGATGGGTTTTCTCTAGAGTCCCTTGGAAACCTAAAATAGAGATTTAAATCTCATAATCTTGGTAAGAAGACCTGGAGTCTCCTTTGCTTGTTTCACTTCAGTTGAGCAATGGATTCTCGATTACCCTTTAGGGATGGAATCACTTTCTTATTTCACTTCAGTTGAGAAGTTGATTCTCAAGTCCCCTTTGAGGGTGGAATCACTTGCTTGTTTCACTTTCGTTGAGAAGTGGATTATCGAGTCCCCTTTGAGGGTGAAATCACTTTCTTGTTTCAATTCAGTTATGCAGTGGATTCTTGAGTCCCCATTGAGGGTGGAATCATTTGCTTGTTTTACTTTGGTTCAGTAGTGGATTCGAGAGTCCCCTTTGGGGGTAGAATCACTTGCTTGTTTCACTTCGGTTGAGCAATGGATTCTCAAGTCCCCTTTGAGGTTGAAATCACATGCTTGTTTCACTTCGATCGAGCAGTAAATTCTCGAGTCTCATTTGAGGGTGGAATCACTTATTTGTTTCACTTCTATTGAGAAATGGATTCTTGAGTCCCCTTTGAGGGTGGAATCAATTTCTTGTTCCATCTCGGTCTCATAGACTCTCGAGTCCCCTTGAGGGTGGAGTCACTGTTTATTCCATTATGCTTTACAACAGACTCTCAAGCACCCTTAGAGGGTGGAGTATATGTTTGTTCATCTGGTGATACAATGAAATATCGAGTCCTCTTTGAGGGTTGAATCATTGGGTGATAAGTTCAGCGTGGAGATGTAGCCTCTCAATTCCCTAGAGCTTATTGGTTGATGAAATGTAGAAGAGTGAAATCACTCTATGATGAGTCCTATTGATTTCCTCGGGAGCTTATTATCTGTTGACCACTGGAGGGTGGAGGTGAGAGTCCTCTCAAGTCCCTAAACAACGATTTAATGCTACTCAATTGGTGGGTGGAGGTAGTATCACCTCTAGAGTCCTTGTTTCAGCCAATAGTGTGGTTCAATACCTTGAGAAAGTCACCTTAGTCCCTAGAATCCGACTTGAGGGTGATAGTTGTAAGTGAAAATTGGTTGCAGCTATATATGGTTGGGTGGAGAATCATAGTCCCTAAATCAATTGCCCTAAAAAAAATTACAATATAAGTGTTCTTGTGTAATTATTTACATGATAATGAATGTATGTTACGTTTCTGGTTTGAAATGGTGTTGCTGGGAAAAATACATGACTATGTTTTCAATATGATATAAATGAAAAACATAATGTGCAATGTTAAATCATAACAACACTTAACATAAGAACTTATTTTTATTATAGTATGATGATAACATAGAACACAACCTATTTTTACAAGGTCTCTATGCATATGCTGGCTACAAGCCCATGTTACAGTTTATGTGACATTGTGTTAATGCTGAGGATTACCTAGTCTCTTAACTTTCATAATCTATGATTTTACATGAGGGGCTTCTTCAGCCTACTGTGATAAATGTCTTGGTGTTGGGTTACTTTGTTCACTTGACAAATATTTGGTCCAAAGGATCTATGTGCACTCTTGGGTAGGGAACAACCTCATAAGAAGGATTGAATTGTTGTTATATCCTTGTATATTCTGTAGATGAATTTTTTCTCTATTTACATAGTTGCAAAACCTTTTTAGCCTGGGAGTCATATGCTGAGTAATGTCACGATAATGAGAGGATGTGGCTGATTATTGCTTGGAATATTGATAGTAGCCATGGTGATTTAAGGTGATAGTATCTCATTTAGGAGGGATGAATAGCACTTCGATGCTAATAGTCAAATGCCTCTAAAAACCCTAAATGGTGTTGTAGTGTTATTTATAGGGTTCCTATAAATATGAGGGAGCACATTGGCATGTAGCAGGAGAGACAGAGGCCACATCCAAAATATTTTAACTAGCAACACAAGGGAATGGCCAGACCGACTGAACATTGGGTCAACTAGGCGTATAACGCAGAGGTGGAGAGCATTCTCATTAGCTAGAATGGAGCCCATACGACAACTCATCCTAGAGGCTATATTCACATAACTTCAAGTGGGATCTTAATTTAGAGGAACATGATGACATGGGGCTGGGACATAGTGGCCTCTATGTGATCCCAATTGCAATCAATATGGTGCAAGGCAGGCCTTGAGACAAGTTAGCCCGTAAGAGTTTTCCCAGAGTCTACACAAGAAGTGCCAGAGGAAAAGCCATAAGAGGAATGCACATAACATTCATGGTGGGAGGAATGTTGTGGGCTAACCATGAGCGAGAACCACATGGAGGTGTGTCCCACCTATACACACAAGCCCAAAAGTTATTCCTAGAAGGAATAAAGCAAGGCATGTAAGGAATGGGTGAGATGACATAAGCCTAAGCCATGATGGCAGACACATGATCCTAACAGTCCTGCTATTAGATGATGGGTGGACTCACCTGACAATTTATCTCGACGAATTAACCCCGTAAAATTTAAGAGAGTGTGTGATAAGGGAATTGAGGTGACAAGAAGCGAGATACAGTGGCACTTGAGGCAAGGTTGGGGACCAATGGATAAAGGGGTTGGGTAGTCCCACCATACATGGATCTCTACGATAAACCATGATTGTTGAATTTAGTTGGGTGATGGTGGGGACCGCTAGAGCAGTGGTTAAATATTATAGGTGCCAAGGATATACATATAGTGTTGGCCCCAACTTGTGATTATAAACACGTCAAAAAACTCATAACTGGTTTTGGAAACTGGATACTACCTTGCGACACCCCCTGCAGTGGTTTTGGAAAATGTGATGGAGGGGTGTCATAATTGATCCCTGCCATAGATTTGGTGATGGGCAATTTTGATAAACCGTTTTGCGCCAACATCTGGCCATGTTGACCCATCACAACTTGTTAATCTGGAGCACGAGTATCGTGGATCGTTGATTGTTATAATTTCTTCAAGTGAGATAGCTTCATATTTTTGTTGACTTGTTCTCCATAAGTGCCAATCCAACTATTGTAGGCTAAAACCTTTAGTAATCATAGATCTGAATCACATTACTCTTGTGGAAAAAGGAGAGGATTGTAAACCCTAATTGAAAAAAATCAATTTTAAAAGGAAAACTGATAAAAATAATATATGTGTGTGTGTGTGTGTGGTTTGGAATTAAATTATCCCATTTTTCTAACAGTAACATAAAAATTGGACTAGTAAGTGGTCATTCCACTGAGGTAAGTGGGGTGTTTATAGAGCCTACCATCATTAATTAAAACCATTAAGAAACTATACTTCACCTATTAAAGAAATTCGTTGACATGAAAATATTAATTCATGGGTTTCATGGTGAAAAAATAAGCATTGAACAACTAAGTTAATGACATTAACTTTAGAATCATTCTATATCAAAAATATTGATAGGAAAAAACTTATATGGTGGAAGAAGTAATCAACTAGCACAAAATGGGGACCTTCATTAAGTTTATCATTTATGAAATTCATTATAGATCATCCAATGTTTGCATCAAAGTTATTTTTTGCAATTGAATGCTAAAATTCATAATGCACAAAGGCATAACATGGATGCTTGGAAGAAATAAAAACTAACTAAATATACATGAGTACTTTGATGCAATTGATTATGTTGGGTGAGGGTCTCTTTTCAATGTTCAAAGTGACATAATTTCAAGCTCAACAAATGGAGGTAGAATTTTGAAGACTCCATTTCATTGGCCACAAAGTATGCCAAATGAATATGAGGAAAGAAACATTGTTGAAAAACTAAAATCTCGAAGTGTTATTCAATTTTCTTAAGCAAAGGAAAGATAAATGTATATTGGTTCTAGAACATCACATGCACAACATGCAGCTATAGAATACCTTTATAGGGGCTCGATATATGATATTAAGGAGGCTTGCATGATTGTAGTGTTAGCAACTAAAGATCCAAATGCTTATCCATTCTAGATTGCAAAAGCTATGAAGGTAATTAAATGGTGTGTATAATCTAGAGGTAGTAATTGAGAAACATATTAGCAAATAGAAACAAATTAATGGTCAAAATATAAATCATCATTGCAATGATATCTTAAAATTAGAGATTGTTGATACACTTGTTTGTGACTTCCATTTGACAAAGAAAGGATTTGTTCACTCCAAGGTTATGAACATTATCAAGAGGTTGTTGCCCTAAGAAATAGATGTAAGATGGAATTCTAGTGAACCTAGTCATAGATATATAAGGCTTACGACATCAAAAATATTGGGCATACATGTAAACTTAGATGGTGAACTTATTGATAATAGAGAAGAATATGGATCTTCTACAGTTTCATCTAACCATCCATATGAGGATAATGCAGGTTCTAATGGTGTGTCAAAAGCCATTCCATATGAGGATAATGCAGGTTCTAATGGTGTGTCAAAAGCCATGGGTTAGTTTGAATAATTGTATGGAACATTTTATCTATTTTTTATTAATATGATGTTTGTATGATAGCTCAAAATTTGCGTATTAACTTACGTATTATTTTAAATGAGGTTTTTAATCATTTCTTATCTTACGTATTATTTTAAATGAGGTTTTTAATCATTTCTTATCTCATTTGATTTGATTATGGAACATGCAAGAATATTTTAGTAATTAATATATGTTAAAATCAATGTGATTTGTGTTAAATTATATTATTAAAAGTGAAAAAATAAAGGTTGGAGCTTTAAATTATAGCATGACATTGTCATGCCATTATGTATTTTCTTGTGCTTGAGGTGATAAACTAACCTTAAAGGAGTGGGCTCTTTAAGATTGACTTTATTCTTTTGTCTACAATGATAATGATTTAGTCCATGGTTTGTAAAATTTCACAAATGTAAGCCCCGTGTTGAAAAGATTTGTTGCAATGATACAAGTCATTAAGGCTTATGTTAAAAAAATGTTGCAATTTTCAGTGCAGAAAAAAGGAGTGCTATTGGTAGGATTACATTTTAATTTAGGTATATATTTTAATTTTTGGTTATAATGGTATCAATTGCGAAGACCATGGTTTTAAAGAAGTTTTAATTTTAACATAAAAAAGAAAAGAAAAAATGGTTTTCTGTTGGTAACACCATTTTTTAATTTATGTGTTATTTTTAAGGTTGTTGTTAACAACTATATTGATTTCTAAGACCATGGTTGAAGGTTGTTTTTATTTTTTTTATTTTTTAGTTCTAAAAAGGTGGAGTGCCACTAGTACCTCCACTTTTTATTTAGGGGTTGACTTTTCTAATATTTCACATGGGTTTCAAGTGATATATTTCTCATTTTGATATGCATTTTAAAAAGATAGAATTCTCATTTTGAAGACATAGTTTTTGTTAAGTTAGTGACTAGGTTGGACTCAACCATAGAAATAATGAATCGAATTAGGGGTCTAACTTATATGTATGCTCATGATGGAGAAAAATTTAAAATGAAATAATTTTGATAACAAAATATTACAACCTTTTATTCATGAAAAAATTATAAACAATGGGTAGATATCGCTTCCAAGCTCTCAAACCTAGAATCCATGTCATCCTTACAAAAAAATTCTCAATTCTAGAAGTCAAAGGTGGAGCCTTCACAACGAATATATGGACAAAGATGCTTCATTAGGAATCAATAGAAAATAATTCAAAAATATCGAAGATTGGTTAGCCATAAAAAAAAATGTCTTCACAATTGCAAATAAAAAATCAATGAAAGAGAATTCAAATGTATTAAAGTTTGGCTAGCTATAAAAAATATCTTCATCCTTTTAGATATTTTTATTTGGGGAAAAGCGTTACCATATTGGATACAATGAAAATAACGAGTGAATTTTGTAGTTGAACCTTCTAAGCATTCCTACTTGATTTCCAAATAAGCCAAGCCTTCTTTGTAAAACATTAAAATGTTATAACCTAATTCAAAAAACTTTGGAGGAGTCCATAGAGCACATTGAAAGACCTAAGCGAGATTGCATTGTTAAAGAGGCGAGGATAAAAAAAGCGAAGAAAGTAGACAAAGAACATTAGGTTTCAAGGACACAAATAAAGAAAGATATGGGGAAATCACAATAAAAAAAGAGTAAAACCTTGTTTTATTCATAAATTTACAACTAATTAATGACAATGATTCTTTCAACACGAGGGTCTCAAGGCATTCTTAGCTCACAAGAAATTATTAAACACAATGAATCTTTGAATATGAGAATATGAGGGTGTTAAGGCATATCCAAGTGCTCCTTGCACAAATTAGAGAAATAATCCTCCTCTCATATGTTCTTTGAATGCAAATTAACCAAACAAGTATGAAATTTATTCTTGGAGAGTAATTCTCTATATAGAAAATAGAGCATCATTTAGGAATATGTATAAATGTGAAATTTCAAAAACCTTGGCTTAAAAAAAAAAACCATGCGAACTCCTGTTATGTTTATTTTCTAAAAGTTTGGTTAAGCAGAGAAATAATCTTTGACTTAGGTGCAATTCCATGTATAAAATTTTCCTAAAGAATAGGTTGTATTTTAGATAATGAAGTTGAGGAATTAGGTTTTTGGAAATGTTTTTAATAAGAAAATAAAATATCAAATCAATACAAGAATATCCAAATTGTGGCATTTTTTCCTTAGTAATTGGTGCACTTGAAAGAAGAAGAAGATTCTTACCATTAAATCATAATATATGAAATAGATGCATCTTTATTTATTCGCGATAGATTAAGCAATTTGAGAATAATTAAAAATAAATTGAGATGCAAATTTTTTGATGTTTAAATGATTTCAAGTTAATATGGAAATATATCTGTATATCTCTGTGTGTAAATGACGGTTAGTTCTTTTCTTTTACATATTTATGTTGATTATTTTTTTCATTTTTATGTTGATTTTACAAAGTTATTAAACAAAAGTAATGTAAGTGTCCACCTAACATTGGTGAAATTTTGAAATTTAGAGGTCAAAATTGACATCAAAATAAAAAACTTGTTAGAAAAATTAAATTTAAAAGAATCAATAGGATTCAAGATGATGATGTCATCCCCAAGGAAAAATAGTTTGAAGAGAAAAGAAGAAAACTATTTTTTTTTAAATTATATTTTCAACTTATTTCCTTATAGGTTTACTCAAATGCCAAGCATAGAAATTTGTTGGATACACAATTAAATTCCACATCCAAAGAGTACATACTCTGCATACTTATGCGTATAGCCACATAAAAAATAATTGAAAATACATGAAAAAAACATGTTGAATACACATTTTCATGTATTTTCATTTTTTTCGATGTAGATCTACTAAGAAGTATGGAAAGTGAGTATTTGTTGGATGTGTATTTAATTTTGCATCCAATGGGTGTTTGTAATTGGAATTTGAGTAAACCCATAAGGAGATAAGTTGTAAACACAATAAAAAAAAATAGTTTCTTTTATTTATTTTAAGATTCATAACTATTATTTTATTATTCTATTATTTTCCTTAGGAGGCCCATTTTAGACACCAAAATTCCCCTAATGCCTATTTAAGTAGAATTAAACTACTCCTAATAATAGTAAAAACAAATCCTCTTCACCAATATTGCATTTGGTTCTCACATTTTTCATTCTAGGTTTCTTAAGACATGGATAAACCAAAAAAAAGTTAGTTGAACATCTCAACATTGTATTTGATTTGATTTGATTTTTTTTCTTTTTCTTTCATTTGGTGTAGATAAACAACAAAGAGAGAAAACCATTTTTTAGTTTTTATTCAAACATAAACATTGAGTTCAATAAAGGATATGCAGTAGTTGGATTTCATTTTAGTAGCCTCCAAAATTAGGTTCTCAGTTCCTTTTGACATAAATACTCAGTGAAATCTCCAAACATAAATATTTTAACTATGTATCTTAATCCCATTCATAATTTTTTCCAACATAAGTGATTATATTTGTATTATAAAAATGTTGTAGTCACAATGTACATCAATTGAATATATATAATGGAACTATCTAGAAAAATTGTCATAAATATGTCCAGATCATGGGTTTGGCATTTTAGGGTTACATAACATTCTATCAAAACATATTTATGAAATATACTAAAGTATATGTTAGCTCCCTATAATACTAGGGTAGCTCCCATATTGTTATTATTATTCCCCATAGAAGCCCACTATTGTTATTATTGAACCCTTACATTATTATTGTTATGTAGGCCCTGATTATATTGTGACCCTTTAGACTCCTATATATACCAATAAGGTCTTGTCATTTGTTTCATCCAAAAATTATTCATTTATATGATGTAAAGGAGGTTCCCCCTCGAAGAGGCTCATTTTCAAGTCATTGATCTTTCTTTTCTTCTATTTTGTGATTTGGTTACATAACATTTGGTATCAGAGCTCTGGATCATAGGGTTTCAATGGTTTAAACAAGTCATCTTGGAATTTTCACTATAATTTTTTTATATGAAGATTCAAAAGTTGAAATTTTTACCATGTGGAGCCAAAATCTTGGTGAACTTTGTGTAAAAATTTCTAATCTTGGTTCACTATATTTTATGAGATATGGTCCGAATAAGTTATGGTTTTTGTATGCTCCTGAATTCATTCTCAAACGGGTGACCTAGGGAAAATAGTCATAACTTACTCTTCGAGCATCGAATTCAAATTCTGTAAAAAAATCCTGAAAGTGAATGGAATTTTGTTACTTTAGGAATAATTTCAGGATCGAAGGTTGAAACAATGACATGTGGTAGTCTGTACAAGTTTGTTATACTGAACCAGTCCATAATCAAATCATCGTGGGATATTTGGTTTAACTCTATCTCTAAGAATCCAATTTCGGTCTAACTTGTGGGGTTGGAAAGATGACACAAAATATAACTTATAACGGAGTTCCAAACTTTAGGAAGCCGAAATTACAGAGATACAATAGTTTCAATATCAAGCTCCAAAAAGAAAGAAAAAAAGTGGGTATTTTTAAAATTTGCATAACTTTGTTTGAAATATTAGTCTGAAGTGATCTTGAAAGGGCATAGTAGCATAGATATAATTATTTTGTTCCAATATGCCTCACAACAAAAAAATGGATACACCCAGTAAGCAACCATAAGTCTCTACTATGGCCCATGAAGAAGAGGAAGAAATGCAACATGATATATCAAAAGTAAGAGACTAAGTGCAAAAAATTTTGCTCTCGCTAAAAGTAACAAAAAATGAATTGGAAGCCATGATGAATGTTAAGATAAATGGTATCAAAAGGGACATGGGAGTTTTGAATGAATGTTTAAAATCATACATGGAACCAATGATGAATGTCAAGATAGAAGGGTTGAAGGAAGGTTAGGTAAAATTGCTAGAAGAAGGATTCCTAGTGGTGATAAGGTATTTCATGAAAATCATGAAAAGAAAAAACAAAATTTGAATCATGATTTTAGAGACTCCAATTATGGGATGAAGACCAACCATATTCCAAAGATCGATATGTGTAAGTTTGATTGCAATGATCCAATAACATGGATACGACAGATGGAGTAGTTCTTTGATCTACATAATGTGCAGCACACACAAAAGGTACACATTACATATTTATATTTATAATCCAATCCATTTGTATGGTATTGATGGCTTTGTTCTCGTAAAGCACTAGTCACTTGGGAAATTTTTATGAAGGAATTGATAACACATTATGAGGATACAAAGAGAAATACCTTCTTCATCCAAATGATAAATCTCAAACAAAAGGGCTCGGTTGGGGATAAAATTGAGGAATTCCAAAGATTGAATATCAAGGTAACTAATATTCTAAAGGAGAATCTGATTAATTTCTTCTTAGGGAATTTAAAGGAAAACATCCAACATGAGGTTCGTCTTTGGGAACCTAATTCATTGGAGAATGCATTCAAAGTGGCAAGAAAAGTTGAAAGAAAAATTATGGAAACAAGGAGGTCTACCACTCACAACTATAAAGATGGAATTATTGTCACTCCTAGCTTCCCACAACCTACAAGGTTGGCACCACAACAAATAGAGGAAAAAGGAGAAAAAGGGTTGTGTTACAATTGTGATAGAAAATACATTAAAGGTCATAAGTGTGTTGAGAAAAAATGATTTTACATAGATTATGAAGAGGAAGAAGAAAAGGAATAAGAAACATCAAAAGAAGTGTTGAAAATAGCAACAAGAAATGCTAAAAATAGCATTGCTATAGATAGCATTTCGGGATACATTCCAATTTTAATTAGTCCCTAAATTAAAATTGAGAATTAAAATTCGAATTTGATCTCAGTAGCTGTTTGTAAAATAATTAATTAATTCATCTTGAGTTAATTAGTTGGAGAAAATCAAACATGAAGTCTATGTGAAGGCATGCAACAGTTATCCCTTTAATTGAGGAAGTTATCCCTTAATTAAGGAGATCAGGATGAGTTGTAATTAGTTAGCTCAGTTAACTGAGTTAAGTCCAGTTAAATTAGTTCCAACAGTTTGTGGAACTGATTGTGAGTTCAGTTAGTCAATGCATGCATGCATGCAACTAGTGTACTTTAGATAACTGAATATTCTCTCATAAATAACTCATGCATGTCAGTTCAGACAGAGACCCAGTTGAGATCAAAGGATGGGACAGTGTACTATTAGTTGCAGGAATATTCCCATGAGAATATATCTTGCATGCAGAAGGAATTCTTTCCTTGAGGATTACGCAGTTATTTCAGAGGTTAGTGAGCAGTGTGTGAAGTAATTACACACAGGTGGTAGCTTGAGGATGCAGGAGAAACTATGCAAGGAAATAGGAGGCTTGGGGGGCAGAGGAAAGGCATATGTGTTGTCTATTACGTCTATGTGCAGCAGTGAGGGATTGTACTGAGAGCTGGATATCTTATGAGCTAAAGCTTCGTGTAATCTAGAGATATTTCCACTTGTATGATAATACAGATAGCAGGGTTTTTAGCTGAGGATTTTCCCAGAGTATTCTTCTGTGTTAATGTGTGATTTATTTCTTCTTCATTTGTTATATCTGTTCTATTTGATCTTGCTCAAAATTGATTAAGCTTCCGCAAGTTTGTTTGTAGAAGTAGATCAAGTATTTTGCTTTAGTATATTGCATTATCAGGTGATCTATAATGAGAATTTCTACATGGTATCGGAGCAAAGGTGATAAAAGCGGAGAACAATATACTGTGGAGGGAGAAGTTCAAAGTTTTCAAGTTCTTGATTGTAGGTACAAAATTGATTTCTTATCACCTCTCAAAATTCACCAGTGGCATTCAATGGCTTGAGACTCGAGTATGCTCTGGATGGTAGCTCGAATTACATAGCCTGGAAGGATCGCATGGAAGTAGTATTAGAGGACAACGGGTTGAAGGAATTCATTGATTAAGAAGTCCCCAAGCCAGCAGCAACTAATGCCCAAGAATTGGCGAAATGGAAGAAATGTGTGGCGAGAGTGAGGAGGATTCTTTTGGAGGGAGTTTGAGACCATATTGTCTCGAGTCTCCATGGGAAGGAGACACCGTTTTCAATGTGGAAGACATTGAAGGATCTATATCAGAACAAAAACGATCAAAGGAAGCTAGTGCTGAAAGACAAGCTTCATAAAATCAAGTGTGAAAAGGACGACACGATCTCTACATATCTGAACAAGCTCATCACTTGTAGAGATGAGCTTGGAAGTGTAGGAATCATGACAGTCGATGATGATATGGTGAGTCTTTCTCTCCTTGGTATTCCTAATAACTGGCATAGCTACCAAGACTCAGTGAATGGAAGAGAGAAACTGCCAGATTGGGAACGACTGTGGTCGGATCTGATGTAGGAGGAGATAAGGAGAAGCACCAGAGATGGTTCTTCATCAAAGCATGATGATGAAGAAAATCTAGCCTTAGTAAGTAAGGTGAGGAAAGGGAAAGGGAAGGCTTCCCATTCCAAATCGAGTTCTTCCCATGGTGGGAATAAGATTGACAAATCTAAAGTGCGATGCTTTAATTGTCATGAGGTGGGCCATTATGCAACAAATTGTCCACAGAAGAAATCCAAGAAGGGATCCTTGAAAGGATCAGATGGTGAGGCATTGGCCTCACAGTTCGAATTGGATTTTACCCTCATTGCATGCATGGTTTCATCGATGGTGGGTTGTGTTTGGTACCTGAACAGTGGAGCATCATTCCACATGACTGGTGACAAGAGTTTATTCAGTACCTTGGGGGAGAAGGACCTCCAGATGCGCATAGAGATGGGTGATGATGGAAAGTACCGTGTTTCAAGTGAAGGCACAGTTGTGTTTCAGAGGGAGCATGAAGCTCCTCTCACCCTGACTGATGTAAAGTATGTGCCTGGACTGAAGAAGAACCTGGTATTCGTCGCAATGTTGGAAGATAAAGGCTATGATGTAGTCTTCAGTAAAGGAAAGGCATTCCTGAGACACATCGCTAGGGGTTAGACCAAGAGGATTGGGATTCGAGTAAAGAATCTCTGCAAGCTGCAGGTAGATGAATGTGTTGCATTGAGTTCTAAAGCAGAGTTGGTGCAAAGCGAAGATATTGGCAAGCTATGGCATAGAAGATTGGGCCACTTGCACCATGGGGACTTGAAGATCATGCAACAGATTTCTACCGGACTTCCCAAGGGTAAACTTGAGCAAGTGGACACATGCAAAGGTTGTACCTTGGGTAAGTATGAAAAATCTTCCTTTCATGTTCGAGACAGTCAAGTTGAAGCAATCTTGGAGTGAGTTCATACAGATGTGTGTGGACCATTCTCAACTGCCTCCACCACTAAACAAAGGTACTATGTTATTTTAATTTATGATTTTTCTCGTAGATGCTGGATTTATTTCATGCAAAATAAGGATCAAACCTTCTCAAGGTTTTGTGAGTTCAAAGCCTTGGTTGAGAAAGAATCAGGAAAGAAGATCAGGGCCTTGCAGAGCGACAATGGTGGAGAGTATGTCTCTTAAGAGTTTAAAGACTTCTATGCATAAGAAGGAATTAAACGGGAGTTGACGACACCCCATAACCCACAACAGAATTGGGTGGCTGAAAGGAAGAACAGAATAATTGTGGGAGAAACTTGGGCGATGCTGCATGAACAAGGCCTAGCACTTCATTTGTGGGCTGATGCATGCAATACAACAATATACTTGTAAAATAGAAGCCCACATCGCATACTTGGGATGAAGACACTAGAGGAAGCTTTCTTTGGGAAGAGACGAGATGTGAGTCACTTCAGGATCTTTGGCTCATTGGTATTTTTCCATGTGACCAAAGATGTTCGGAAGAAACTTGAGCCAACAACTGAGTTGAGGATACTTGTGGGGTACACTAATATAGCCCACAACTATCGGGTGTTCTTGCCTACTAGTTAGAGGACAGTGGTACGCAGAGATCTAAAGTTCGACGAGCAGAAGGCCATGCGAGTTTCCCTTGAGAGGGAGCTCAAATTGCATACAAAGGAGGAACTTTTGGTTCCTAAGGAGGAGGAGCCTCAGACTGATTCGGAGCAGCCACATGCAGAGGTTCCAGGAGTGGAGACATCCGCTCATGTAGAGTCTTCCAAAGAGGGGCAAAAACACACAAGGGAAGCTGACATATTGTTGTCAGATGCTAGAGAGAATGTGGGAGAGCCATCCTCTCAGCGCAGACAGAGGAGGTCACCTGAACGGTACACTGGATACATGGCCCTTGTTGGGGAATGTATAGAGACCAAACCATCTTCCTTCAAGGAAGCAGTGCAGCAACTAGTTTGGGTTGATGCTATGGTGGAGGAGTATGACTCCATAGTTCGGAACAATGTTTTGGATGTCGTTCCAAGGCCGAAGAAAAAGTCAGTGGTGAGTCCCTGTTGGATTTACAAGGTAAAGCAAGTAGCTTATGGTAGTGTGGAGAAACATAAGGCAAGGTTTGTTTCCCGAGGTTTCTCATAGGTCAAGGGGATTGACTATGATGAGATTTTTTCTCCTGTAGCAAGGTACTTATCTATCATATCGATGTTGGCACTATCAGCATATATGGGTTGGAAGATCCATCAGATGGATGTGAAGATTGCATTCCTCAATGGCAAGATTGAGGAAGAGGTGTACATAGGGCAGCTGGAAGGATTTGAGACCTTCGATCGTGAGTCACATGTGTGTCAACTCAAGAGAGATTTGTATAGGCTGAAGCAAGCACCTCGTTCTTGGTACACCAAGATTGACAACTACTTCACCGGGTTGGGCTTCACAAAGAGTGCAGCAGATGCGAACTTATACCACATCAGGGTGGAAGGTAAGCAATTGATCATTGTTCTTTATGTTGATGATTTGATATTGACAGGTGATGATCGGTTGATCATGTCTTGCAAGGAGGACCTTGCAAGAGAGTTCAAGATGAAAGACATGGGTCTCATGCACTACTTTTTAGGCATGGAAGTGTGGAAGAAAGATGGGGAAGTCTTTGTGTCTCAAGGCAAGTATGCCAATGAGATACTCAGGAGATTCCACATGGAGAAGTGCAAGCCCATGCAGAATCCTCTAGCATGTAACTGGAGGAATGAAGATTCTACTTCAGGTGAAGTAGTAGCTGCTACTGTGTATCGGTAGCTTGTGGGTTCGTTGATGTATTTAGTGAACACACGACCAGATTTGTGCTTTACAGTGAACCAGCTGAGTCAAGATATGGTTCAACCTACCAAGCTGTTTTGGAAGGCAGCTAAGCATGTGTTGAGATATCTCAGAGGCACATCTCAATATGGATTATGGTACAGATGGACAGAGGGAGTGAAGCTTCAAGGCTTCATAGATGTAGATTGGCATGGAGTCCATCATATTGGAAGAGCACTTCAGGAGGAATTTTCAACCATAGTTAAGCTGCAGTTTCTTGGTACAACAGGAAACAGAGGTCAGTTTCACTTAGCTCAGTAGAGGCTAAATACATGGCTGCAAGCCAGGCAACATGTGAGGCCATTTGGATGCGGAAAATTCTAGTTGGGTTGTTTGATCAGAGGATGGATCCAACTGTGATCTATTGCGATAATCAGAGTTGTATCAAACTCTCTGAGAATCCAGTATTTCATGATAGGTCCAAGCACATCAATATCCGGTATCATCATCTTCAAGACTGTGTGGTGAAGAGGACCATGTTGTTGCAGTATGTTTCAACCGAGAAGCAAGATGTAGACATTTTGACTAAGGCACTGTCAAAATGAAAATTTGAGTTCCACAGAGACAGGATCAGGGTGACAGATAATCCCTTTCTTGTTGAGAGGGAGTGTTGAAAATAGCAACAAGAAATGCTAAAAATAACATTGCTATAGATAGCATTTCGGGATACATTCCAATTTTAATTAGTCCCTAAATTAAAATTGAGAATTAAAATTCGAATTTGATCTCAACAGTTGTTTGTAAAATAATTAATTAATTCATCTTGAGTTAATTAGTTGGAGAAAATCAAACATGAAGTCTATGTGAAGACATGCAACAGTTATCCCTTAATTAAGGAGATCAAGATGAGTTGTACTTTGAGTTGTAATTAGTTAGCTCAATTAACTGAGTTAAGTCCAGTTAAATTAGTTCCTTTGTGGAACTGATTGTGAGTTCAGTTAGTCAATGCATGCATGCATGCAACTAGTGTACTTCAGATAACTGAATATTCTCTCATAAATAACTCATGCATGTCAGTTCAGACAGAGACCCAGTTGAGATCAAAGGATGGGACAATGTACTATCAGTTGCAGGAATATTCCCATGAGAATATCTCTTGCATGCAGAAGGAATTCTTTCCTTGAGGATTGCACAGTTATTTCAAAGGTTAGTGAGCAGTGTTTGAGGTACTCACACACAGGTGGCAGCTTGATGACTCAGGAGAAACTGCGCAAGGAAATAGGAGGCTTGGGGGCAGAGGAAAGGCATATGTGTTGTCTATTATGTCTATGAGCAGTAGTGAGGAATTGTACTGAGAGATGGATAGATTGTGAGCTGAAGCTTCGTGTAATCCAGAGATATTTCCACTTGTATGATAATACATATAGCGAGGTTTTTAGTTGAAGTTTTCCCCAAAGTATTCTTCCGTGTTCATGTGTGATTGATTTCTTCTTCAACTATTATATGTGTTCTATTTGATCTTGCTCAAAATCGATTAAGCTTCTGCAAGTTTGTTTGTAGAAGTAGATCAAGTATTTTGCTTTAGTATATTGCATTATCAGGTGATCTACAGTGAGAATTTCTACAAGAAGAACATATAAACTAGGAACCACTCCAAGTGCTGAAAAAGAAGAAATGAATCCAACCATATCTTGTAATGCAATGTCAGGAATTATGATGAAAATGATTTCTTGTGTCTCTTCGTTTTCAATATTTTTACGAGCTCGATCTTGGACTTGTGGGTTATGGGCCTGTTAGAGCCTAGATTTGCCTCAGGCTGAAAATACAAGGTTCTAGGTCCATATCAAACCACACTCAGCCTCGTAGCTAGCCCTATGAGGACATGAGAGGGCTTTCTCCGGTCAATCTCAGCAAAAGATAATCAGATGGGGCTTGAGATGACTGATTTTGCAACTAATTTTAGGCTAGGTATTAAGTGCAAGGATTTAATTTAAGTTTTTGAGGGTTTTGTTGGGAAAAAGGGAAAGGAAAATTTGGGTCTGGGGATGAGGCCAAATTTTTTGCAGAGTTCAGGCAGGGGCAAGATAGGCAGTAGTTTTGTTGCTTTAGATTGAATGAATGGATGGATCAGACTAGTGAGGAGCTAAGGAGGGCAAGATGGTCTCAGGAGTCCTCCTCAAACAAATGAAAACATGTAGAATTAAACAAAATTTCAAGGCAGAGCACAACAGTCCAATGAATTCTACCTTAATCACTCATTTGTTTAATTGCAGAAGAAAATAGAAGGGAAAATGATACACATAAACATCAGTGAACTTAAAAATACATAGAGATACACACCATCAAAACACAGAGCCACATGGATCCTAAAAAGTGCTACAAAACCCTGGTCTTTCCTTTTCCAAAATTGCAGAAATGAAATGTACAATAGAGTGCCAAGCAATCCCAAGTATCCAACCTTGAAAATGACTTAGAAATTACATAATATAGACAAGCCAAACCCATTCCCTTGCCTCTAGGGGTCGATCTCATTATTCTAGGAGCTGTTTCAACCAATTCTAAACAAAGCACTGAAATCTAGGCAATCAAAACAACTTGCCTCTATATGCTAGGAAACTCAGATTCATTCATTAAATTTTCACTTTTTAGTGAATGAATCCTCTAGAACAAGTAAAAATGTGCCAATATTACATCATGGTAGATCAAGAGCAACATCAAAAAGCTAAACCAGTCAAAACTGGGCGAATTTGTGAGTTGAAGAGTGAAAATGAGGCCAAATTTCTCTATGTGCCGCGCCCAAATTCTCTATGCATCGCACCACTTTGGAGCTGAATTTGAGGCCCTTCCTGAAGTCCAAATTGAGCTCATGATAGCTCATTGGAAATCCCTACCTGTCTACTTTCCAACCCAAGTGGAATTTTTCAATTTTGGTGCCTATTTTCCCCTCCAAAACTTCAATCTCCCAAGACTACTTCCTCTGTGTCAAAATACGGGTAGTGAGGTCATTTTTTGAGTGTTTTTGACCTCCCGAGGGTTCAAAATTTGCCTAAATTTCTTGGCCATGCACCAGAAACCACAATTTTTCATGTCAAATCCAAAAATGCAAACTTTTTGTGATTTGGAGCTCCCTAGCAAAAGTGCGCGCCACGTGGCCCGACGCATAGGGAGGAAAACCGTGTTTTGTGACCAAAGAAATTCAAAAATGATAAAATTTTCTCCAAATTCCTTGAAATTTGGACTGAAGGTGCCTCATCAAGTATCATGCTCAACTAAAGAGGCTTCGGCCAAGATTTGGAGCCGATCTTGCCTTTTACGCCGTTCCAGTGTCCTCCTGGTGCATGCAGTTTCAGTTGTAAAGTCACTGTCTTGGTCATATAATGTATCGGTGTCCGCCTTCATGGTGTTTCAAAGTCTGTTTGGCTTTCAATGAGATGAAGAATGAGAATTTGGTGCAATTGCCAAATGTGGGAGGGACTGTGGGAAATAGGGCAGTGTGGACAGTGGGGTTTTTCCCTTTGGAATTTTGACAAATGTAGGAACAATGGACAATTACTTGATTGTTTGGGAAACTTGAGGTTTTGGGAATTTTACAAATGACATGAATGATAAGGAATGAAATGACTTTAGGGATAGAGATAATGGGACTTAGGAATGAGTAACTTGGGATATGAGGGAATTTTGGGATAGGGTTTAATATATGGACTAGGGTTTGGGATTATGGGAAATAGGAATTGGGGGCATGGACTTAGTGAATTTTGGAGGTATGTTAACTTAACGAACAATGAGATTAAGGGATAAATGGGATAAGGGAATGATGGAAAGAGGATAGAATTGGTATCAAATAGTTTTCAAACCCTAAGAAGAAATCTTTGTGTGAGTAATTTGAAATGGTAGGGTTGGGTTTGATTATTTGTTTAAACACTCACCACAGCAATCATCATAACATAAACACCAAACTTGGATGAAAAAAAACAACGATCCATGGGATTTGCGGCGATTTGATGAAGTTTTTGAGAAAATTGGGCTTGGAAGCTCTATGCGCCGCGCCTCAAGCCCAACGCGCCGTGCCTTCCCTATGCGTCGTGCCAGTGTATTTTTGCACTGAGAAATGCAGCCCAATGCGCCGCGCCTTTCCTATGATCCACTTTTTGCAGGAGATTTTTGGAGGCCTTCCTGGTGTCCAAATTGGGCGTGAGATAGCTCGTTGGAAAGTTATTTGAGTCTAATTTCCAACCCAACTAGAATTTTTTAATTTGGAGTTCATTTTCCCTATAAAAAATCAAATCTCCCAAGACTAGTCAGAATGTGCCAAATGAGGCTGCCTCAAGGCAGAGTGCTGTTGCAGTCAACGTTTGAAGGTGTTCCTCAACTCCAAATTGAGCTAATGATAGCTCATTGGAAAGATAGTTGTGTCTAGTTATCATTTGAATCATAAAACAAGTCATTTGGCCAACTAAGATAAGAGAAAACTTGATTTTCCCAAGGTCACTTCAGAGGTGCATCAATTCTCCCGAGGCAACTGTATTTTTGACATTTCTATAAAACCATGACACCTGTGTAAAAAGTGAAGGATTTTTTCTTCCTTGGCCTATTTTTGACAAAAACCTCTCTCAGTTTTCCCAAATTCATCTTTTATTGCTTCGAAACATCATTTGAGTGAAACCTATCCCGATGTGTGGAATAAGGGATTTGTCGAAATGAATGGAAATGAAGGGGATAAGGGGCTTCTAAATTATTGAGGAAATTTTGGGAGGTGGGGAGGGATGTTAGGAAGCATGGGAAAGTGGAATTTTAGAGATTGAGTGAGGGAAAGGGGTCCAAAAGGGCAAAACACAGGCCTAGCTTGGAAAATTGCCAAGTTATAACAAGAAACTAGGGTTTGTGCGAAAATGAGGAATTTGGGGGATTTTAGTGATGGGAAGTGTTTAATAAGGTACATTATGGATAGGGGAAGGTGTATGAACATCAGGATACAAGTTTTGCTGATGATTTGACCATCCAAGAGAAATTGCCTTCAAAACCCTAGGAGAGGGAAATGAAACTTACCTAGGCGCAACTTAAGCATGAACAAGGTGTAAAATGACCCAGTGGAACTTAACATGATGATGAAAACCCTCTGAATGATGGTTCAATTAGCTAAATGGTGACATGGACTGACATTTGGACAAATTTGAAAGGAGTAAAACCAAACCCTAGACCTAATACCTAGTGACCAAATTTTGCTTGAAGACTCACTGAAATGACAAAATTTGACCTTAACACCTTAAAATCACTTTGTAAGGGCATGTTTGATCACTGGAGGAAGGCTGGAAAGACTGACACTAACATTGGCTCCAATGGGGATGGTAGCTCCTTGGAGGTGCCAAGAACGACAGATTTTTGGAAAGCAGACAGTGCCTTCATCCATTGGGCAATGGAGTCAAAAACTCAAGCTGAAATGCATGACTGAAAACTAATGAATTTACGACACAAATTGACTCTCACGCAACTAAAAAATGACTCAATACTTAAACACAACCGACAAACTGGAAAAGATGCTCGAAGTGGAGCTTATTCATCAAAACCTACTCTAACTGTTCTATTTCACTGTCAGATCAAGTGCAATGAAACAACCAATGCAACCATGTTAACATCTTGGCTGTTATTTGATTTCTTTCCAAATGCTTTCTGATGCACAAGAAAGGGAAGAATCGAAAGGCAACTCCCATGGAAATTCGGAATCAAGTTGACTGGTGATAAACTTGCAAAACATGAATTGACTGGATGACTTCAAGAATACTGCGAATGGATATTCATAAACATTACTACTGATTTCCATTAACACATTACTGCTCTGGTCCAAGTAGTCTTCATAGTTGAAAAAACTTTTCCTCACATCTGCACTGTCTTTCTCTGATGATTGTAGCAAACTGTTAAAAGGATCCTGAATTTCGTGAATAACCAAACTCTGTTGCTGATTCCAAACAGAACAAAAGTCTCCTTTATCGATATCCTCATATGACTACAAGCCTTGGTATGGGGTATGCAATGAACAATCTGTTAAACAAGACAATGAAGGCGAATTTTGAGTAAGATTATTATCAAAATTCTCTTCTGTCACATGGTTAGCTGATGAAGAAGAATTTTTACAGCAAACATCATGCAACACACGAGCAATAGGATCATCAAAAGTTTGAGAAGACTGCTGTGATGTATCCATTAAAATTGTCTGACATCCTACTGGCTGTTCATCTTTTTCTTTAGAGATATTACGAAGCTTCTACCTTATAAACTGAAAATATTCAAAACAAAAGGGTACAGAATCCTCTTGCATCATTAGATCATGTATTTCAGATTCCATGCCTTCATCTGTAATTTGACCTTCACTTGCTTTTGGTGGCCGCAAATCTGGTGCTAGGGAGGGTTTTGTATCCAAAATGATTTCATTAATCATTTCAGGGGAAGATTTCTCATTAACAACTTGCTCAAGAATTTCGCTATCTATCCTTCCTACAAGCTGTTCATTTGAAGATTTACTATGCAATTTACCCTTCAAAAACTGAAATGATTCAAAACAGAAAGGTAGGGAATCTTCTTGTATCATTTGATCATAAGTGCCAGCTTCCATATCTTCATCTGCAACCTGACAAGCAATGGCTTTCGGGAACTGCAAAGCTGAATATGAGGAGTCTGGAACAAAGTTTTCATCGCCCTCAAGAGGGTCCGAATGAAGACTTGTTGACAGCTGATTTCTGATTGCATGGAAGTTGTCTTTTATGAACTGAAATGAATCAAAACAAAAAGGTAAATATCCTTCACTTACTTCCCAATTTGCTGCACTTTTCTCGTCATTGTCATAGCTGGTATGCATCGATTGATCACTGTACTCAAGCTGTTGAAAGTGAACTTCGTCCTCCCACAAACTAGCTACTGATTTGTCTGCAAGATTAGCTTATGTTTGGAGAACATGATCATCATCATACTGATCAAACTGAGGCAAATCATCAGTGAAAACACATCATCTAGCATGCATGTCATATCAACAGATCTCTCTTCTCCAAGATGATCTATAAAACAATCACTACGACAACTGGGATAAGAAACAAAATGTTTTGGAGCAGCAACTTGTTCACGAACGTCATTTTCATTTTTTGCAGTCATTTTCCGCACCATCTCTTCTACGGCACTTACCAAAATGTCAAGCTTTTCCTCTGAAGATGTAAATTCTTCCAGATCTATGTTTTTCATCTCTTCTTCCTTCAACTTTTCCCTTCGGATTAGCAAATGAGCCTCTACATCTACTGCACTGTTCTGCATCTCTTCAAGTGCTGCAAGGTTCCTTTCTCTCAACTGAAACTCCATTTCTGGATCAAAGGCACCCGGGTAGTGCAAGAGAGCAGATCTAGGAGGAGGTCTTATATCAATTAGGATCGAATAATAAAATTGGTTAAATCTGGCAGAAAATTGTTGTACTGTCTCTCCTGGAAATCTTTTCAGCTGATTATACTCTTCTATAATCAAGAAAGGGTTCTGTCTGACCACCCACCTGTCGAGGAAAACTTTGACGAACAGTTGGAAATCTGAGATGCTTGCATCATGTAGGGTTTTGAACCAACTCTTCACTTTAGCTTGCAAAGAAAGACCAAAATGCCTAATACTAACATCCTCTTCATCAACTTCAAAAAGATCAAGAAAAGTCTCAACATTCTGTACATGTTGCTTAACGTTGACATTCTTACATTCACCGTCAAATCTCAGCAAATATAGGTAATAATTTGCAGGGAAAGCATGGCGAATAGAAGGTAAAACAAGAGGTTTATACCTATCCAGGACTATAAAAGGTGTAGGAGTATATACAAGAGCTACAGGATCAGGTTTGTTTTCTTTAGGCTCATCACGCTGAAGAGAGTCATCATGAGATGTGGGAAAAGTAAGGAGGCCAGGATCAAAGGGAAACTCAATATTTACACTTTTTGAATAGGTCGATTGAAGATTTTGATCACCTTTATCATACAAAAAATTCTGAAAAACTTTTAGGACAGCTTCAAGAACAACAAAGAAGTAATTTACAAGAAAGCAGACTAGATCCTGAATACCATTCCACTTTGGATACCCGAACTTTGTGTAAGATCCTTCCATTTTCTCAGAGAAAGAGTTAGTCCTCCAGTGGAGTCTTTATAGGAGTCACCAGGTGAATGATTTCAGCCTTCTTATGTCTGATCGTTGTCCACCATCAACCATCAGATCTGAACTTGATACATGTACTGGGGTGATCATTTAGATCAGATGTTCAGTTTATAAACTAGACCGGAGATTGACTGAAGTAGCTTTTATCTACTTACGCTAATGCGAAGCAAAAGTGTTTCGAAGGCTACCTGGCTAACTTCAGGCTTCGTCTATAGTCTACAAAGCCAAACAACGAAAATAAACTTTCGTCCCCAATGGAGTCGCCACTATGTTAGAGCCTAGATTTGCCTCAGGCTGAAAAGATAAGGTTCTAGGTCCACATCAAACAACGCTCAGCCTCGTAGCTAGCCCTACGAGGACATGAGAGGGCTCTCTCTGGTCAATCTCAGCAAAATATAATCAGATGGGGCTTGAGATGACTAATTTTGCAACTAATTTTAGGCTAGGTATTAAGTGCAAGGATTTAATTTAAGTTTTTGAGGGTTTTGTTGGGAAAAAAGAGAAAGGCAAATTTGGGTCCGAGGATGAGGCCAATTTTTTTGCAGAGTTCAAGTAGGGGCAAGATAGGGAGTAGTTTTGATGCTTTAGATTGAATGAATGGATGGATCAGACTGGTGAGAAGCTAAGGAGGGAAATATGGTCTCAAGAGTCCTCCTCAAACATATGAAAACATGTAGAATTAAACAAAATTTCAAGGCAGAGCACAACAGTCCAATGAATTCTACCTTAATCACTCATTTGTTTAATTGCAGAAGAAAAGAGAAGGGAAAATGATACACATAAACATCACTGAACTTAAAAATACATAGAGATACACACCATCAAAACATAGAGCCACATGGATCCCAACAAGTGCTACAAAACGCTGGTCTTTCCTTTGCCAAAATTGCAGAAATGAAATGTACAATAGAGTGCCAAGCAATCCCAAGTATCCAACCCTGAAAATGACTTAGAAATTACATAATATAGACAAGACAAACTCATTCCCTTGCCTCTAGGGGTTGAGCTCATCATTATAGGAGCTATTTCAACCAATTCTAAACAAAGCACTGAAATCTAGGCAATCAAAACAACTTGCCTCTATATGCTAGGAAACTGATTCATTCATTAAATTTTCACTTTTTAGTGAATGAATCCTCTAGAACAAGTAAAAATGTGCCAATATTACATCATAGTCATCAAATTACATCATGGTAGATCAAGAGCAACATCAAAAAGTAAAACTAGTCAAAACTGGGCGAATTTCTGAGCTGAAGAGTGAAAATGAGGCCAAATTTCTCTATGCGTCACGCCCAAATTCTCTATGGATCGTGCAACTTTGTATTTGAATTTGAGGCCCTTATCAGAGTCCAAATTGAGCTCATGATAGCGCATTGTAAATCCCTACCTGTCTACTTTCCAACCCAAGTGGAATTGTTCAATTTGGTGCCCATTTGTCCCTCCAAAACTTCAATCTCCCAAGACTGCTTCTTGTGTGTCAAAATAAGGGCAGTGAGGTCATTTTTTGAGTGTTTTTGACCTCCTGAGGGTTCAAAATTTTCCCAAATTTCTTGGACATGCACAAGCAACCACAATTTTTCATGTCAAATCCAGAAATGTAAACTTTTTGTGATTTTGAGCTCCCTAGCAAAAGCGCACGCCACGTGGCGCGTTGCATAGGGAGGAAAACCCTGTTTTGTGACCAAAGAAATTCAAAAATGACAAAATTTTCTCCAAATTCCTTGAAATTTGGACTGAAGGTGCCTCATCAAGTATCATGCTCAGCCAAAGAGGCTTCGGCCAAGATTTGGAGCCGATCTTGCCTTTTACACCGTTCCAGTGTCCTCCTGGTGCATGCAGTTTCAGTTGTAAAGTCACTGTCTTGGTCATATAATGTATCGGTGTCTGCCTTCATGGTGTTTCAAAGTCTGTTTGGCTTTCAATGAGATTAAGAATGATAATTTGGTGCAATTTCAAAATGTGGGAGGGACCGTGGGAAATAGGGCAGTGTGGACAATGGGGTTTTGCCCTTTGGAATTTTGACAAATGTAGGAACGATGGACAGTTACTTCACTGTTTGGGAAACTTGAGGTTTTGGGAATTTTACAAATGACATGAATGATAAGGAATGCAATGAATTTAGGGATAGGGATAGTGGGACTTAGGAATGAGTAACTTGGGATATGAGGGAATGTTGGGATAGGGTTTAATATATGGACTAGGGTTTGGGATTATGGGAAATAGGAATTGGGGGCATGGGCTTAGTGAATTTTGGAGGTATGTTAACTTAACGAACAATGAGATTAAGGGATGAATGGGATAAGGGAATGATGGAAATAGGATAGAATTGGTAGCAAATAGTTGTCAAACCCTAAGCAACAATCTTTGTGTGAGGAATTTGAAATGGTAGGGTTGGGTTTGATTATTTGTTTAAACACTCACCACATCAATCATCGTAACATAAACACCAAAATTGGATGAAAAAAAACAATGATCCATGCGATTTGGGGCGATTTGATGAATTTTTTGAGAAAATTGGGCTTGGTAGCTCTATGCGCCACGCCTTCCCTATGCGCCGCGCTAGTGTATTTTTGCACTGAGAAATGCAGCCCAATGCGCCGCACCTTCCCTATGCACCGCTTTTTGTAGGAGATTTTTGGAGGCCTTCCCAATGTCATACTTGGGCGCGAGATAGCTCTTTGGAAAGGTATTTGAGTCTAATTTCCAACCCAACTATAATTTTTCAATTTGGGGTTTATTTTCCCTGTAAAAAATCAAATCTCCCAAGAGTAGTCAAAATGTGCCAAATGAGGCTGCCTCAAGGCAGAGTGCTGTTGCAGTCAACTTTTGAAGGTGTTCCTCAACTCCAAATTGAGCTCATGATAGCTCATTGGAAATATATTTGTGTATAGTTATCATTTGACTCATCAAGAAAGTAATTGGGCCAACCAATATAGGAGAAAACGTGGTTTTCCCAAGGTCACTTCAAAGGTGCATCAATTCTCCCAAGGCAACTATATTTTTAACATTTCTCTAAAACCATGACACCTGTGTAAAACGTGAAGGAGGTTTTGTCTTCCTTGGCCTATTGTGGACAAAAACCTCTCTCATTTTTCCCAAATTCATCTCTTATTGTTCCGAAACATCATTTGAGTGAAACCTATCCCAATGTGTGGAACAGGGGATTTGTCGAAATGAATGGAAATGAGGGGGATAAGGGGATTCTAAATTCTTGAGGAAATTTTGGGAGGTGGGTAGGGATGTTAGGAAGTAGGGGAAATTGGAATTTTATAGATTGAGTGAGGGAAAGGGGTCCAAAAGGGCAAAACACAGGCCTAGCCTGGAAAATTGCCAAGTTGTAGCAAGAAATTAGGGTTTGTGCGAAAATGAGGAATTTGGGGGATTTTAGTGATGGGAAGTGTTTAATAAGGTAAATTATGGATAGGGGAAGGTGTATGAACATTAGGATACAAGTTTTGTTGATGATTTGACCATCCAAGAGAAATTTCCTTCAAAACCCTAGCAGAGGGAAATGAAACTTACCTAGGCGCAACTGAAGCATGAACAAGGTGTAAAATGACCCAGTGGAACTTAACATGATGATGAAAACCCTCTGAATTATGGTGCACTTAGCTAAATGGTGACATGGACTGAAATTTGGACAACTTTGAAAGGAGTAAAACCAAACCCTGACTTAATACCTAGTGACCAAATTTTGCTTGAAGACTCACTGAAATGACAAAATTTGACCTTAACACCTTAAAATCACTTTGTAAGAGCATGTTTGATCACTAGAGGAAGGTTGGAAAGACTGACACTAACAAGGCCCACTAAACTATCTAGCTGCACCTCTAATCCATGCATGCATGCAAATTCAATCCATCAATCAATTTCAATGCATCAATGCATCAAGCCATCAAAAGATAAACCCATGATTCACACACATAGAATTACATAAAGAAAATATCAAAGTGTATTAATTAAACCCACTATACAATTGCATACCATCTATGGGCAGCTTGGCTAGCCAGATATTTTTTCTAATGGCCGCCTCTTCATGCACACACAATTTTAGAATATATATTACAAAATTACAATATCATGGATTATATCAAGATCCACAATCTTCTCCACAAATCCCTCAATGGATTCCTAAGATCCCTCATAGATCTAATTTTTCACGCTTTTAATCCTTTACAGAATAGATATTACCCTGACTTTTGACAGTTAATTTTTTGGAGGATGGGTCGATGCTCCTGCATCAAATTGCCACTCCTAAAACTCTCAAGATAGAAGGATATGTCAAGAAAAAAGAGGTATTAGTGCTAATTGATTCAGGTAATACTCATAATTTTATTCATTTTAAGATGACCATGGTTTGAATTGATTTTTATATCTAGCACCAAAGTGTCAAGTAATGGTGGAAAACGAAGGAATTATAAATTTCTCAGGGAAGTGCCATAATATCAATCTAAACATGGGGGAATATGTATTGAATAGTCCAATCCTTGCCATTCCAATGGGTGGTGCAAATGTTGTATTAGGAGTCCAATGGTTATAATCATTGGGGACAATAATTTTTAATTTTCAATAATGTTTTTTGAAATTTTTCTCAGAATGAAAGGAAATTGAATTAAGGGGTATCATAGGGAAATCTAGGAATATAATAAGCTCTAATAGTATGACAAATATTTTGAAGAAGGGATAATGAGGAGTAATTGCACAATTATGTTCACTAGATGTTCAAACATCTAAATCATCCATTTCTCCAGATCTCCAAAGAGTCATTGATAATCATTCCAAGGTATTTGAGACCCCCAAAGGTCTCCCACCTATTCACAATCATGATCATGCTATTCACTTGATTCCAGCAAGTGTTCTTCCAAACATTAGACCTTACATATATCCTTATGCCTAGAAGAGTGAAATTGAACTTATGGTTGCAGAAATGCTAGAGGCAAGTATTATTCAACCTAGTAAAAATTATTTTCCCTCTCTAGTTGTATTGGTGCACAAGAAGGATGTAACATGGTGTATGTGTTTGGATTATAGAGATCTAAACAACCTAAAGCTCTGGTATTAGCTACACTAGACTTCACAAAAACTTTTATTGTGGAATGCAATGTCTCAGGAAACAAGATTGGTGTGTTTTAATGCAAGAAGGAAGATCCATTTCTTTTTAAAGTCATCCAATCAAGGGGAAGTATTTACAGAAATCTATTTATGAGAAGGAAATGTTGAAAATCCTACATGCACCAAAGAAATGACACCATTACCTAATAGGAAGCCACTTCAAGGTAAAAACAAATCATGATATTCTTAAATACTTCTTGGAAAAAAAATTATCTTTAGAAGAACAAAAAAAATGGGTCACAAAGATGTTGGGTTATGAATTTTAAATAATTTTAAAAAAAGGGAAGCAAAATGTTATTACAAACGCTGATGACCCTCAATATTGCAGCAAGAATGCTACAACTCCCAATGCTACCAACTTTAATTATCAACCCGGGGTTCGTACAAATTTAAGAGGTATCGACACTATATGTGCAACATACAATGTGTCCTTCCTTCAATGCCATGATGTAATGGAGTGAATTTAATAAAATCAAATCCTAAATTAATTAAATAAATGCAAATGTTACTTTGAAAAACAATTAATCCTAGGCAAGAACAACAATTTGTAATTGAAATCCTAAGAGCATGGATTCAAATAAATAATCCTAATCTACTTTTTAAAAAGGCATGTCCTAATTGGTGTTTATTATTCCTCAATCATGTATTTAGAGCCTAGGGGTCATGATTCAACCCTAAGAGACAAAAACCAAGCTTTTTGAGCAATCTGGGAAAATATATACATGTTGGAAGAGTGCTACAGGAAGTTACATGTGCTACTACAGGAAATTACATATTTTCTATAGGAAGATATAATTCATCGAATGACCAAGTAAATAAACTAAAAATTCGATGGAAATTTTTTATTTATTGAATACGATGTCTTATGCCTCTATTCCAAGTGGAATCACTCAAAAATATCCTTGTTAACACATGGTAAAAAATAACAGAAAATTACTAGTCTAAAATCTAGAAATTCGAGAACTAGTGAGCTAGTTAATCTATCAAATGCCTAACCTAATCAAGTGAAAATTTAATGGGGTAAATTTTGTTATTAAATTGAATGTTTTTATGATATAATTCAAGTGGAATCAACTCATTCGAAGCTCATTAGAATGCTCTAAAAAATAGCAGAAAATTACTACAATTTGCCACAAGGGACTTCTAAAAATTTAGATTTGTGAATAAGAAAACTAATCCAAGTAGCTCAATGATTACTATGACCTTCCAACGTTATTCCAAGGATGAAATAATTCTTGTGATCTTGAAAAACAACTTACTTCAACCATTTAACCCAATCCTACAACAAGAAATCATCAATACTAAATGCAGAAATAAGAAAAACAAGAACAAGAGATGCATGTGAATAAGAAGTGAAAAGAAGAAAAGTAAATTATACAAAAGGGCTTTGAGGCTCTTGGAATGGCCAAACCCAAGGAGACTCATATTCCTATGAAGGAGGCCAAGATTTAGAAGCTGAAAACGGTACCAAACTTCATTATTTCCATCAATGTAATTACATCCCTACAAGAAATGAAAATGGAGCTGCAAAAATATGAGTTCTCTCCACAAGAAGACTAAGAAAAATCCACCCCTAGAGGAAAATTCGACTTGGTACTTATACAAAATGATTAGGAAGCATTCCCCATGAAAGGAGGAAGCTTTCCCCTCCAAAATCCCTCAAATAGTGGATCTGGTTCCCAACACTAGGAATCTGCATTAAATGACAGGGAACACATTCCTAGATTTTCTCAATCATTGGAGCTCCAGAATTTGTGCATGATTTCATGATATCTTGTTGATTTATTATTCAATATTGATCCTCCTGTAGTAGGGAGCAAGTCCCTAAATTATCTCCTCCTCCAAATCTTCATAATCTACCCAATATTCTCACAATATTCCACAAAAATAAATAATATTAGGCACAAATATGAAATTATCCATAAACCTTCCTAATGAACATATTAAAGTTAAAAATACATTATCTAATGCAAAAAGAGAGGTTTAATGTGCTGAAGGATGGTCAGATGGGCCTTAATTTATGTCTAATTTGGAGGTCCATCATACCCCCTGCTAAAAGTGTTGCTCATCCTCTAAGCAACTTAGTGACCTCATTATGCCTCATGCATGGCCTTGGTGGCCTCTCTCTTATAAGTTCTTGCCTTTTTCCCCCTATGTAAGATGGGTTTTTGAAGATTTTTCGGTTTGGCAAGGTCTTCCACATCCTTTTCCAATATCCTACTACCTTTTTCCACCATTTGGACACCTCTGAAACCCTCAAAATGTTTTAGATGAGATCCTGTAGCAACACAAAGCATCCTGTAGCATACTTATAGAATTATGTAGCACATCATAAAATATATCAAATATTGACCAAAATTGCACCTCATGCTTAATTTTTGCCTCTTACCTTTCTATAACATCTTCTAGGCCTTGGACAAAAGCTAGAAAGATATTAGAGACCTCTTGGAAAGCATCTTTTCATCACTGCAGTTTGAGTTCTATTTTGATGGTGAATGCCTTCTTGACTTTTGTTTCCTTATTCTTCTCTTTTGTGGCCTAGATGATTGCCTAATGGGCTTTGGAGTTCTCTGTTTTGATTAGGTCTCTCTTAGGCATTGCTATTTTGGTTTTTAGCACAATTTGTTCCTTTCTTCCTTCTTCCTCCTTGAGTTTTTCTTTTGGCTAATTTCCCTCTTCTCCATCTTCTTCTGCTTCTTCATTAGCTTATTCTTCTCCTTCTTCTTGGTTGTGGGGTTTCTATGGTTAGATCCACCCCCCATAGCCTTCAATACAACTTTCCAAAGTTGGCAAGGAAACTATCTATTTCTGCTAGAAGTTTTAGATATTCTTGTGTAATGAGGGTTTTTATGACAAAGGAAAAAAAAGATTTCTTATATTTCCTGGAGGAAGGATGATTTCATGCTCACTCAAAAATAATTGCAATTCCCCTTCTTATTAGGCTCAATTCAAAGGAAACATCCATATTTCATTTTATTTTTATTTGTAAACATTTATCAAAAGTTTCCCATAGGCTGCACTATTGAAAAAATGAAAAATTTTGCAGGCTTCGTGTTCACATATGGTAAGGAGATATGTATTTACCCTTGCTTTAGGTGTTTTCCTTCAAATCCTAGGGTTTGGGAGTGAAATTCCTAAAAATCGGGGTCTTTGGTAACAAGTTTTGCCTTCCTGTAGCATCTTTGTTTTTCCTATAGCACACAATCTGTATTTTCTGTAGTAGCTCTATTTCTCCTGTAGCAACTATGTTTTCTCATGTAGTAGCGCAAAATCCTCTTGCAGCTGGTCAGTCTTGGCTCCCCAGGTGTCTGTATTTCTCTATGAGGCTTGGGTTTGTTCCCCTTAGCTTGGAGGGAGGTTATTCCTTCAATCTGCTCCTTATTTCCCTCTAATTCTTCCTTTTGTTGACAGGTTGATTGCTTAATTGTGATTATGGTTGCTGAGGGAGGTTGAGGCTTCTTACCCATCCTTAGCTTATAAAACCTCATCTCTCATGCATTGACAACAATTTTATAGATATAATATTCTTAAGAGAAGAGGTGAAGAATATTGCATACATGCACCTACCTGAAGGTCGTTGGAGAGGCATGCATACTATTGTTAAGTTGCTAATAGATCCATGCTTCTTCGAAGGTGATAATTTCCTTTGTTTTCTTCTGCAAAGATCTTCATAACTTGATGATTCTTTGACTGATAAAGTTGTTGTGTGAAAGTTTCTTTCCAGTGCCCAATCTGATGCTAGTGGAGTGGATGAGTGATGAAAGTGGTGTTGGGGGACCTCTCTCAACCTTCCCTATAGAAGACATGACCATTTGACCCCTTTCTCTAATAAGATTTCCTCCTCTAGCTTATTCTCGACAATCCTATAGTGCTATAGGATCTTCCTGTAGCAATCGTTTTTTATGCATATCTCTCAAACGGTAGACTTGATTGACTTGAAATGTTCTGAGCATGTTGAGATTATCCTTATGCACCTCCCCATAAAAACTCTTGGCCAATGGATGCAGGAATCTCAAGAAAAACTAAAAATGGATTTAGGTGATGGAGGCTGATTTATCGAAAGTGTGCACCTGAATTTTCTCAAATTGATTGGACATGTTACCAACATCCATATGAATCTCCACCTGAAACAAGTCGACAAATGGATGCACAGTTTCTAAGATATGAAAAAAATAATTTTCTGCTATGTGGATTGGCTTCCTGTAGTAAAACAGAGCCTTCTTGTAGCATTTTAGGACAAGAAGGAAAATAAATGGGAAAATTTTGGGAATGATGGGTGGATGGTGGAAAGAGATGAGGGTGATGGATTAGAATGGACTTGGTCCTTCTGGAGCATCTGAGCAAAGGGGGAGAAAGTCCAAGTTTGACTTCCTTTGACTAGAATTTTGACCAACTTTTTCTTTTGGTGCCAACTTGTTTTTGTTGCTTGCAGAGGTTGGAGAGCACCTACATTCATCAGAGAGATACATGGAGAAAATTATTTTTCTTTTTTACATTTTTTTTTCTTTTAGGCCTACTAGCTGCCTCAATGAGATTTTCAACTAGTAGGTCTGCTTAGGCGCCTCAAAGGAGGTTTTCACCTAGGATATATAAATATATATATATATATATATATATATATATATATATATATATATATATATGTATGTACATATATACTTTTTTCCAACCCATTGGCCATCTCATGGAGGTTTTCAATCAATGAGCTTGTTGGGTGCAGGAATTGCACTTAAGCAACTCCTCAACACTTAATTGTCAACCTGGGGGATCCATAAACTTAGAGACGAAGCACAGGCAATGCCAGAGATGGTATGAACCTTTCTTATGTAAATTCCTACCTTCTTAAATGGAAACTTGCATAATCGAATTGGAAAGAGTAAAAGGAAACTGAATCATCAAAGTAATCTAGTGCTGGAACAAGAAATAATGCATTTGCAAAGGAATCAAAATAAGAAGACAATCACTCCAACTGATCAATGTTTAATCACTGAGTATATGCTTATATTTTTCTTTAGTAGAAACATTTTAGCAGTCTCGTAAAGTGGGCCCTTAAACTTGCTTTCTTAAAGATTTCCTTCTTGCACTAGTCAGTCCTGTACTTATCACAATCTTCTTGCACTAGTGCACGCAAAGATTTATGCGAGAGGTATAAGTTGTGTCTTACCAAAGATTCTTGACTTCATGCAGGGGATCGAACCTCAAGGGTTTTGAGCACTCGGATCCTCGGACAAGAAATCAGTACTTGCACCTGAGCAGAGTTCCTTGCACTTCATTATCAGTTCTCAAAATAAGTGTTAACTATTGCAAATGAAACTTAATTGTAGAAATAGTTTGCACATGTAGATGTTTCCAATCTTAATTGTATGTAAAATAAAAGTAAATAACCATAACTGGAAACAACCACTAAAGAATCAACCTACCATCTGCATATATATATTACTTAGGAGAATGGAAAAGAAATGTTGCATGAAAGAGACTAGAAATACTTGCTGCAACACACCAACGTGCACTAGTGTAGGTTCATTTCTCCTGCTTGGACTAGGAGAGGAAAACCAATTGAAATAAATTGCGTGAAAGGAAATTGTAGGAAAGGATTAATCACACCAACATGCACTGGTGCAGGTTCATTTCTCTTGCTTGGACCAGGCGAGGAAAACCAATTAAAATAAATTGCATGAAAGGAAATTACAGGAAAGCAATAATCACACCAACGTGCACTCGTGCAGGTTCATTTCTCTTGCTTGGACTAGGCGGGGAAAATCAACTGAAACAAATTTCATGAAAGAAAATTGCAGGAAAGTAAATCTAACTAATTCACATGACAGATCCGCTCACACTTTGACAGGAATATATGTGCATGGAAATAGAATTCAATTAAATCACACTTTAACAATAAGAACACATAAATAAATATGAAACCGAAAATAGGGTAAACGAGTTGGGTTGGTTGGGCCCTAGCCAACTAGCTCGTTTCCCTTCTAAGAAATGATGCTACTCAGTAATTTAGATCAGACTCATTGGCTTAAAAGAACAGATAAGATTTGAAAAGCATGAGGTGGAGCTCCTTCTTTCTATTAATTCGCAAAGGCAAAGTACATCATGGAATACAGAGTCCAGCCCAGATTTGGGTGATAACAAAAATATACAATATGCTTGGAACACAGTGTTGTTATCTCCTCTATCTGCCATCCCCTAATTCTATTTACATTCTGTGATTTATAGACTGTCGGCCCAAGGCCGTAACTACTAAACTTAGTACAGGCCATTCGGTCAACCGTTTACATAACAAAATGTAGATTTTAGCCTCTCGACTTTTAAATATAGACAATTGAACTTGCTGGCCGTGGGCCAAATCTTCAGCTTCCATTCAAGCAATCTGCAACTTCAGTCTTGTCTTTGGCTGCCTTTGGTTGATCTGGTCTTCGTGGCCAATGATGCACAAAATGTGGTGGTGGTTAGGGAAGTCCGGATCTACTGTGCGGATTCGCTGCGCTGGCAATAGTGTGAGATCCGATCCTGCACTTAAATCAGCAGTCACATTAAGTGGCTTTATTTACCAAGTATTTATCAGAGATAAGGATAAGTTACAAAAATTACATTAAAAGTAAGAAATCTGAATTAAATAATTAATTAAATTATAAATTGAAATAAAATATGAAAAATAAAGTACATGTGAAATATATCACCATGCTTGGACTAGTGCAGGATGAGGGTATGTGAAAAGGGTAAAACATAGGTAAATAGCTGTGGTTTATAAAGGGAAAAAGGACAAGAATGGGGGCAATTTAGGGGACTAACATCCTCCCATCCCTAAGTTGTTGTGTGTCCTCACACAACTTTTTACCTACTTCAAAAAACCTCGAAAATTTGGGTGCTTCACTTCAATACTGTACAGTAATAATGATGTCGGCTTGCACTATCTTGGACTTCTTCTCTTTGATCTTCAATTTCTTTGTCACCTTCTTGAGACACTTAAAACACTGCAAAGCTCGATACTTCCACACCTTGACTTCTCTTTTCTGCCTCTTGACCTCCGCGGTCAATTCTTCCTTACTATGCTACTTATCATCCTACTCTTTAACCATAAGCTCTTTTAAATCCCGAACTTGGTGTTCCAGATCGGCTATATGACTAATAATATGAGAGACTTGTGTCTCCGACTCGTCAGGTGGAGGCATTTCAATACCCTATGCCTCCTTCTCTTTAACTACCGTGGCAGGGGATTCAATACCCTGTGCTTCCTTCTCTTTAACTGTTGTGGCAGGGGATTTAGTACCCTGTGCTTCCTTCTCTTTCTTGACCAAGATCTTGATTAACCCGTGATGGTATAATTTTCGGTAAACCTGGTCTTCTCGTATAGTTTGCACGCCCTTTGCCATCCTCTCTAAATTCCTGAGCAAGAGGTGGGGGAAATTGATTTTCCACCGAAGGTGTCGGTCCACTTCAAAATGTAGCAATATTCTGAAATGGCAAACACATGTGAAGGAATAACGTCCCTCGCAGGTCAAAAACTTCTGCAAAATATAAAGGATATCTCGCCATTGATCCAGTAGGGCACTGTGGGGGATTTCATTCTTCCAATTCACCTGCATTTTCTTATCAATGACAAATCGGCGCCACCGCTTATTCTCTAACTTCTGATTCTTGAACCATTGCTTGCCAATGTTCTCTAACCTTGTGGCTTCTGCGATGAATTCTTCTATGACCTTGAACCTCAAGGGGCCAATTTTGACTCGGTCGTCCTTAAAACTCTTGGCAAATTGTAGGGCCACCTCCCTGTTGTGCCCATCAAACCTTTGTAAAAACTAAAGAAACCCTGATTCCTGCAATAGTGCAATAATATTGTGATATTTGGCGGTTTGCTCTACTTTTCTGAGGGACGACGACTCACTTCTAACGAGTGGCATAATTGCTTAACATCTATGAACATTCCACTCTCTTCTGCATGAAACAATGAGGAAGATGGATTCTTATGGGTAGGGGCCCAACCATCCACCACCCTTTTCCAATTCACCATCCAATCATTTAAATTATCACTTAATGCATCCCTTCAATCGCCATGGACACGTAGCATCCTTTGAAAAGTGTACCGGACGGATTAGGGGTACTTTGCAATGGTGATTTAATGGTTGGGTAAGGTAATGATTTCAAATGGAGGGCATAAAGTATCATTTCTCAAGGGGTGTAATCGTAGCCAAGCAATGGTTACATACTACACATCATCTTCGTAATTCATTAAAGAAATACCTTTAGAACTCATTAAAATGATCACGATTTCTAACCATAAACACTTTGTACTTAAATAATTTTCTCCCTAATTAATACATGATAACATAAAGTACTTAACGATCGAATGAAAATACTTCTTTTAAATTTTCATAATAACCACTTCTTTATGACGCACGCTATATTGCATGGAAAGAATAAAATGAATTATATCTTTGACAGGGTGCGTGCTTGCACTGCCTATACTGCGCTGCTCTGCTTGCACTATTCTACTTGCACTACTGTATATTGTAACGTACTTGCACTAGTGCAAGCAGAAAATCTGCTGAAGAAGAAAAAAACAGGAAATTTTGGTAGAACATAGGCTAGACTTTAACACGATTTTCCCAATCATATGAAAGGTTTGCTTCGGAATTTCTTTGATGTTTTTGGGCACATCCTTTTTCTCTTTCTGCACTGGATCCTGTAATAAGCTCATGGGGGAACAAAGAAGTGGGAAAAGGGAAAAAAAAATCAGAATGGGAAGGAAGTTTATGACAGGGATTCTAGGAACAATACCATTAAGAGGGTGTAAACGGAAGTGGGATACAGAAAAAAATTCAAGGAATAAAAGTGGGATTTATGAAACGGATAGGGTGAATTCAGAAGAATATGGGAAGGTAATCATTCTGGGGTTGAAGAAGAAAACTGATGGGGAATTACGAAAATGGGATATGAAGAAAGGCAGAAAATTTTCTGGAAAGTCTGCCTACACTGGTGCAAGAAAAAAATATTGCAGCCAGAATTAAATGTTACTTGAATGAAAATATCCATGCTAGTTACCCCAAACTTATGTAAGGACTGGTTCTGCTAAATCTGCTTTTTCTAGGTGGGAGCTAGCACATCTAAAGATCAAGCAACATTCTCCTTTTATTATAAATGTTTTATCTTCCCATCAGCAAGCTGTTTTTTAGGTTGATCCTTCTGCAATCATGTCAGCAAACTGATTTTCATTACAGGAAAATATTTTTTTCCCTTACTATTTTATACATATATATATTTTTCCTTATTTTTCTTTTTCTTTTTTGAATAAGAAGAGTTCATGTTTTCAATAGGTTGGTATTACAATCCATCACTACCATCCCAAATTGTTGTTGGACTTGTTGTGTAAAATCCTTCTTGACAAGTGGCTGAAAATATTTCTTTAATCTATGTCCATTCACCAAGAACACTAACCTATGTCCACCAATAGTTTTAATCTCTACCGCTCCATCCTCAAATACTTGGACCACCTCATAAGGTCCCATCCAGTGTGTATGGAATTTTCCTTTGAAATATTTAAATCTAGAATCATAAAGGAGTACCCAATCACCTGGGTGAAACTGCTTTTTCTGAATAGACTTGTCATGCCACATTTTGCATTGCTACTAAAACAATATGTTCTGTTGAAAAACATCCCTTCAAAATTCATCCAGCTGACTCAATTGAAGGAGACGTTGTTGTTGCACTTCAGAGAGATCTAGCCCCAACTGAACTGCAGTTCTGAAGGTTTTGATATGGAATTTGATTGGAAACAGGACTTGTTTGCCATATACCAACTCATATGGTGTATGTCTCATGCTATTTCTCCAAGTGGTTCGGTATGCCCACAAAGCTTCTGGTAATCTTTCAGCTCAATCCTTCTGATACATATTTTTTGTTTTTGTGAGGATGGACTCGATGACTTTGTTCGTGGATTCCACTTGGCCATTTGCTTGTGGGTGATATGGTGTAGATTTCCTATGCTGTATCTTATATTGCCCCATCACACCCTGCACTAGATTAGAAATAAAATGCATACCATTGTCAGAAACAATCTCTCTTGGCACACCAAATCTAGTAAAAATTTCAATAAAAAGGAAATCAACAACAACCCTTTTTGTAGCAAAGGAAACAACTTTAGCTTCTACCCATTTTATAACAAAATTTGTATGAACCAAGATATGTTTTTTACTTAATGAAGTTGGATTTATTGGCCCTATAAAATCAATAGCCCATTTTTCAAAAGGCTCGATCATAACTTGGGGGCATAAAGGCATCTCATTGGTTTGATTAGGCTAGCCCATTCGTTGACAACTATCACACCGCCTAACGTACTGTTTGGCATCCTTAAACAAGGAAGGCCAAAAGTAGCCAGCGCATAATACCTTATATGCAGTCCGCTTATCAGTGAAGTGGCTTCCACAAGGTTCATCATGGGTAGATTTTAAAATGTCAAACACTTCTTCTCTTACACATCTACGGATAATCAAATCTGGACCAGTGTAAAAGAGATCTCCTTGAATCCAAGAGTGTGCGACACTTTTTTGAATAATATTCTGCTTTTCGCGAGCAGACAAGTGGGGTGGTGTCTTTCTAGTGACTAAATAGTTAGCAATGTCAGCAAACCATGGGGAGTCTGTTGACATAGAAAAAAGATGTTCATCAAGAAAATCATCATTAACAGGAGTTACTTCACCAGGATTATTCAATCTTGAAAGAAAATCTGCTACCACATTAGATTTTCCTGGTCTATCAACAATAGTAATATTAAATTCCTACAACAATAACAACCACCTAGTCACTCTACCGCTAGTCAATGGTTTATTCATCAAATATTTAATTGCGGAATGGTCAGTATGTACAAAGACTTCATACCCTGTAATATAGTGCCTGAACTTGTTAATTGCAAAAATCACAGCTAAAAACTCTTTCTCTGTAACTGTATAATTTAATTTAGCGGGAGACAAATTCTTACTAATAAAATAGATGGCATAGGATTGCTTGTTTTCCTCCTGTCCTAAAGTTGCGCCAATAGCCAAATCTGAAGCATCAGAGGAAATGTGAAAAGGTAGGGACCAATTTGGACCTCTCAAAACTGGTGCCTGTACTAACTTTTCCTTCAATGTTTCAAAGGACTGTTGGCAAGCTGTGGACCAAGAAAACTCACTATCCTTAGCTAGAAGTCGAAAAAGAGGGGTAGCTATCCTAGAAAATTTTTCAATGAATCTCCTATAGTAACCAACATGTCCTAAAAAACCTCTTACTTCCCTTTGAGTCTTGGGTGCAGGAAGACGCAAAATGATCTCAATCTTAGCTGGGTCAACCTGGATACCTTTATCAGAAATAAGATGGCCAAGAACCACTCCTGCCTTGCACATTAACCTGCATTTCTTGTCACTCAAGGCAAGATGGGCTTCTTGGCAGTGAAGAAGTACTTTTTCTAGATTTTTGAGAGCCTCCTGAAAAGAGTCACCAAACACAGAAAAGTCATCCATATAAATTTCTACACATTCTAGATCAACAAAAATAGCCAGGACTGCCCTTTGAAAGGTAGCCAGGGCATTACATAAACCAAAGGGGAGCACTCTATAAGAAAATGTTCCCCAAGGACATGTAAAAGTAGTTTTGTCCTGATCTTCGGGTGCAATCTGTATCTGGTTGTAACCACTGAAGCCATCCAAAAAGGAAAAGTATTTCTTTCCTGCAAGGGTATCAAGCACCTGGTCAATAAAAGGAAGAGGAAAGTAATCTTTGAGAGTGGCTTTGTTTAATTCTCAATAGTCAATACAAATACGCCATCTCCCATCTTTCTTAGGAACCAACACTAATGGAGAGACCCACTGACTGTCAGAAATAGGATAGATGAAACCAACATCTAATTTTTTTTGTAATTCTTCCTTCACAACATCTTTCAGAGCTGGATTCATACGCCTTTGGGGCTATCAGACAGGTCAGGATCCTTCCTGAATGTAAATATGATGTGTACAGGTTTCAGGAGGAATGCCTTTCATATCCTCATAACCCCATGCAAAGGCACCAAGATGGTTCTGCAACAAGTTTACAAGCTGCTCTTGCTGAGATGAGTCTAGATCTGAACTAATATGCAAGGGTTTACTAGGGCTAATCTCAACAAGAGTAGTATCAGGCTCGAGAACACTCAAGGGGGTGGTCAAAGGAAGTGGTACAGAAGAATGAGAATCATGATTCTCTTGAAAATCGAGGCTGAAAATATAGCTTAATGGCTCAAAATTAGGCATAGTATCTAGATTATTTAGGAAATCTTGAATCTCATCTTCTTGTGAAGACCTGGTATATTGATGTATAAGAGAATGGACTAAGTCTCCTCATCACTACTTTGATCCAACCATAAGGTATCTCGGCGGTCCTAAATGGATCTGGTAGGAGGATGCAAGGTAACTTTCTTCCTAGAATCTCCATGAGAAATATACATGTCACTGGAATGACATCCAATATATGCATTAGCTGTAGCAAGCCATGGTTGACCCAGGATCAAGGGATGTCCTCCTACTGGGTTCTTTGGCTGAAGCACAATGAAATCAATGGGATATTCCCAAGAATCTAATGCAATGATCACATCATCCAATACTCCTTCTGGCTTGATTTTAGATCTATCTGCCAATTCAAGCACAGTGGGAGTAGGACAAAGATGAGATAACCGAAGTTGATCCATGGTTTGTTTAGTCATGACATTAATGGCTGCCCCTAGGTCTATAAGAACATTAGAGACAAGGACATCACCAATCTGAATTGAGACAACAGGGTTTCCGAGATCAATATATTTCTCCATAGACACACATCTCGTCATCAACTTTGCTGCCCTACCAACGAATTGAATGGTTTGGGGTTCTAATCTCTTCCTCCCTAGTTTCTTGAGACAGAGTTCCTTAATGATCTTAGCACAAATGGCAATCTCTTTAATGGCCTGAAACAAAGGTACCCTAATAAAAAGGTTCCTGAGTTTAGAAACCAAGCTAGTCTCAGAAATAGGCTCACTTCTTTCTACAACTAGCCTTTCTGGAAAGGGAGGCTGGTTGGAAGAGGATGGTAAGGATCCAGAAGGTAAGGGAATGGGTTGCTTGTTGACAACTTCCGTAGAATGGGTAGGAGTATCCTCCTCTCCTTTCTCTTCAATAATCACCATAGGGTGCTTATGGTTTTCCGAAGTTACAGTCCTCCCCAATCTTAATTAGATATCATGAACCCCAACTGGAATAGACTGGTACCCAAATGGTAAAGGCGAGTTCATTACATAAATCATTTGCACCGATTTATTTTTATTATGATTGGGTACAGGTTGAGTAGGAAACTGAGGAGGTCAAAATGGTGGGGGTAAAGGCAAAGGTGGAGTAGACTGACTCTGAGGTAAAGATGGCTGAGGCATTGGATAAGGTGCATATGTAGGTGGATATGACTACATAGGTGGTTGGTAGGAATACTGAGGATGATTTGGCCCTCTCCAACCTTGTTGCCATGGTGGAGAAGGCTGTCCATGCTAAAATTGATTCCCATACTGCCACTATTGAGAATGATTAGTGTTAGGATAAGAATATGCATGTGCATTATAACCGAAATAGTGTGGAGAGAATTCAGGAGCCATACCTACACTTACTTAAGGCAAATTCCTCCTTGCTCCCATGGCATATAAGTATTCAGCTTCAGGCTGTTCCCCTTTGATTACAGTTTTAAGTCATGGTATAGAGGGACACTTTTATGTGGTATGGTCCTCTGCACAAATAACACACTTGTTAGTTTCCTTCAAATTAAGAGGACACTCTTTAGGAGGATGCTTATCTCTACATTTAGGACAAAAAATACATAATGACTCTTGTTCTTTTATAAGTTTTTGCTAAAATTTCAAAGAGTCTAACTGTTTGCTAACAATATTCATTATTTCAATCTTCATATTTTCCATTTTATTTTCTAGTCCAATAATCATAGCATCAATAGATTCGGTTTTTCTGTTTCTACTCCGAATTCCTCTACCGGATCTATACTAATTCCTTGAAAATTTCCTGCACAAATCACAGATCTGATCAAAAGTTTTCTGAGAAATATCACCTTGTCCTAACAGGTTCAAATTATTTCTAGCATCATCAGTAAGTCCACACAAGAACAAAGTTCTAATAGTACTAGAATCAAACTTAAGCTTCGACCTTTGTAAAATATACAGAAATATTTCTAAGTAATCCTCAAGAGTTTCATCATCATTATGCACAATTGTAAATATTTCATCTTGCATGTCCTGAGTTTTGAAATATTATTGATATTTTGACAAAAAAACTCTCTTCATCTCATCCCAAGAAGTTATGGTGTTCCCTCCTAGCCCCATAAAGCAACACAAAGCTGAGTCTTTGTGAGTATCAGGAAACAATCTCAACTTTTGAGCTTCAGGTGAATAGTCATAACTTCTACACAAAATGTCAAACTCGAATAAAAAAGAGTTAGGATCTTCATGAAATTTACCATGGAAATGAGGAAGAGCCGATGGTGGAATATTCTTCATCTGTGAAATAGTATCGGGATCCACAATTGGAAACTCAAAAGTGGATTGTTCCTCATTTACCCAGTTTTTGCTAGTTCCTTCCGCATGATCTTCACGATCTGCCATTGTTTCCCCTTCATGCAAACCGCTCTCAACAGGCTGAGAAGATTGACTACTAGTAGTCTCCTCCTTCCCCTCTTTGGGCTAAACCACACCTGAGCTACTATCACCAGAGTCCAGGTGGATTGTTCCTGCGTGATGGGTTTGAATTTTGGACCTCCTTCCTACAGGAGAAGACCCAATATGAAAATTGTTTTCGGATTTATCAGTATTTCCTCAGCCCTTAGTGGGCTTCAGACCTCTACCTCTTCTGGGCATTCATCTCAAAAGAAAAATAACAAAGCAACTTCTAATAAAATGCTGCAAAGAATACTCAACACCAGTAAAATTATTTCAAAAAAACTTTCCCAAACAATAGAAGCACACTGCAGAAAAAGATAAAAGCAAACTTACCCCTATTGCATCAAATAGAAAATTCTTACCAAATCAAATCGCCTCCCCGGCAACGACACCAAAATGTTGTGTGCAGGAATTGCACTTATGTTGGCATTATGATGCATGTGTTGTACTTGATGGCAACCCACTTGTAGCAGAACAACTCTCTTGTATATGGTAACTAGATGAATCTACACAAGAGATATCAGATGTGACATTAATACATGGTAGTTGTGTTAACAGATGTGATGCAGGGCAGTTCAAAGGAAATGTACAATGACAGTTCACAGTGCAGCAAGTTAACATTATGATACAGGTGTTGTCCCTGATGGCAACTCACTCAGATGAAGATCAAAGTACTACAGGTTAACAATATTGAATTACAGTTCAGGGTACACAGAATGAAGAAAGAAAGGCATACACAGGTTCACCTTGACCAACCCGCGTATACACGCAGGTTCATTGAACAAAAGGAGCTTATGCGTATACTCACACTTTCACGCAAGGAAAGGCACGTACATGTTGGAGAATTTGGTTTTGGTACGTGGTATTTGGACCATGGTATTTTGACCCATGGTATTGGTCCATGGTATCTTGTCCCAAGTGTTGACCCTAGGCATTTGGTCAAAGGTATTGATTCTAAGTGGTTTTGGACCATGGTATTGAGTAAGGCCTAAGACTATAAAAGGAGGAGGAGATCATTAGGCAAAGATATTCAAGTATTGAATATCTAATGAAGTATGAGATCAAGTATGTAGGTTATGGGTTTGTGATGCTTTGCTTGATCTGAACTAAGGAGGCACCTATATGGCTGATGAATGTTGATGGATTGGGATCATGAAGACTTATATGTATTATCATTATGTGGTTTGATCTTGAACATTCTAGATCTGAATACTGACGCATGTTATTATTATGTAAATGTGATGATCTGGGTCTGAATGAAGTCTGAAATAGTTGAGATGCTTTAAGTTAGTATTTCCAGATCTGTACGCAGGTTGACCTTGGTAAAACAACGTATACACGTTGGTTCAGCTTATAGATGTAGCATATATCTTCTGATGTATTATCTATAAGGGTTTTGTTTAATGTTGCAGTATTATGGGTTCTGTATTTGTTCTGGCGACTATTTTTCTGGTGACAGTATTCTGCATATTTAGATTGTTTGATTGTGATTAGTTTCAGTGTTGATGGATGAAATCTAATGATGAATTGGCATCATAATGACTTATCATTATGTGATCTGATAATGAATGGACTAGATCTGATCACTAACACATGTTTTATCCTCTGTATGTGATTATGTCTAAAGTCTAGAACTGCAGCGAAGTGTTTGCAGATCTACACGCTGGTTTTCTTCAAGGAAGCTGCGTATACACGTAGGTTGGCTTCTGCCAAATAGTGTATACAATCTGAATTATGGTTTTAAGATGGAAAATGATTACGAATGATAATATAACTTAGATCTGTGTACTGGTTACAGTAATCTATCAAGTGATCTATCTGTTGCAGTTGATTGGTTAAAGTATGAATGAATGATTGATTCAGTTGTGTTAGAGGTTCAGAGGTTGTCAGTGATTGATTGAGTTTGGTTGATTCAGATTGAGCTTCAGTTGATGTAGATATAGTTGATGGATATATTGCAGTGGTGATTTATTTTGAGCTTCAATGTTGTTGATGGGTCCAGTATGAAAATTGGATGAGATGTGACCTTAAAATTATGATGTTGTATTCCAGTAGTATCCAGTATGAAAATTTATGAAACGAGGTCCCTGAAGGAAGAGAGAAGGTTGTAGCCTTTTGTAGGTCAGCACCTACGTACTAGTACATCAGCTAGTACAAGAGCTAGGGGGTTTTAGCTCCCTTCCAGAAGAAGCTGGAGAACGAGAGAAGGTTGTAGCCTTCTGCAGGTAGAAGCCTACGTACTGGTATAAGACTGCATTAGTACATAAATATTGTAAAAATAAGTTTCTTATTAAAAGAAGATAGAGACAAATTGCAGCAGGTGGTTTTCACCCACATTGGGTTTCCACCTTATATCTTATGTATGATTTTCTACTATGTTTTTACTGTACCTAGTTACTGTTAATGGTTCTGATGCACAGATTAAAGATCAACATTTGAAGAATTAACTAAATTATAAGTCTGCAGGATATATCGCTTGAAGGAGATCTATAGAACAATGGGAAAGAAGCTAAATAAGAAAGTGCCTCAGAAGAAGAAGACATCTCAAAGGAACTATGACAGTGGGAGAATTGATTGGGGAATATGTGGAAGCAACTCTTCAGATTCAGAATCACCTCAGAATGAAGATGAACAAGCAAAAGAACTATCAGGTATGAATTTGTTATCCTCTGGTGATACATTTCTCCATCCATTTGAAGATGATGAAAGTGATAGCGAAACAACTGAATTTTCTCTTATGGGTGAGGAAGAAAGATATCAAATAGAGGCAGAATTTAAAAGGCTTATGGACAAAATTAGAGATCAACAAGATCTATTGGACAAAAGGGAATGTGCCTTCAAAGAAGAAGCTACCAAACTAAAAGCTCAACTAGAGGAAGGAAACAGGGTAAGGAAGCAATTCAAGGAAAAGGAAGATCAATGTCAAAAGCTACAGGATGAAGTGACATCATTAAGAAGTGAAGTAAATGAAAGGAGCACAACAATCAAGAAACTCAGAGATAGATCCAGTTACTATGAAAGTCTTGAAGCTAATATCCTCTCACTAAAAGAAGATCTTGAAGAATCAAATAAGTAGAATAAAGAACTACTCCAAGCTCTTGAAAAGCAAGAAAACGAAGTTCTTGAATTAATACATCAGTTGGAAGAAGGAAGAAAAGCTGAAGGAATCATGAAGAAGCAATATGTTTGGTCACAAAGCCATTGACTGGTATAAAAGGAATATGAAACATATGAGATGTTATGCATGTAACAAGCTTGGACATATAGCAAAGCAATGCAGGAACAAAGTACGGGCACCATACCAAAAGGAGAAAACATCATCATACTTGAAGATATGGAAGAAGAAGGAAGTACTATCAGAAATATGTAGCACAACACAATGTACAGACATGACAGACTGAGAGGGAGCTAAAAGTGTGAAACTTCAATCTTCTAAATCTCATACGCAAGTTTCATGAAGAGAAGTCGCGTACATACGTGAGTTAGACACTGCATAGTCGCGTATATGTTAGTTTGAGGAAAAGCAGTAGGACAAACTCGAAAAAAAGGGGTCTGATATGGTTCAGTCAATTATTTGCTCTGATTTATGATGGTTACAATCTGCTGATAATGTGTGGAAATGTATTGATACTCATAAGATGTTGTTTTTGATCCTCACAAGTTAACTTGATGTATATCTGATTGATGACGATGCCTTGATACTTCTTGCTGATATATGGATGATCAGATCTGACAGTGAACAGGTTCAGGGGGAGAACATGCTATGCTTCTAATAAAGCATTGTTGGAATTATGCTTAGAATTCTTTGATACCTAATCAATAATGATGATGCTTATATGGCTAAATGATACATCTTGCTATGATACGATTATGAGTTGCCCATGACAAAATCTCATATGATTCTTGGGGTCACTGTGGATGACTTTTTGATGATGCATATAGTTCACATATGTTGCTTACATGGTGATCTTCATTAGGACAAGGAGAAATACAAAGCTTGAGTACACAACTTCATTATTTGATGATGAGCCATTCATTTCTTTTATGTTGTTGTCATCATGCCTTCAAAAATGCATAAAGTTCATATGGTGCAGTGATGATACATGGTTGATATATTGAAGGTCCTTGTGGAAAGATCATGTAGTTCTTGATGATGATGTGAAAGATCATGTGATGACTATGGTATGGTGTGAATGATTTTGTTACTGCTTGGAGATATGACATATGCTGAGTTGATTCATGGAAGGAAACAAGTTGATCTTGATGAGATCAAGAGGATGAGTTGATATCTATATGCAGACATACTTTGATGATATTTACACTGACATGGACATATACAGGTTGCTGGTCTGGATGCTGTTGACAGATGCTTATGGAGCAGATCATACATGGTGTATGATAGTTACTGATGATTATCATGGTCTAGTTTAGATATTTGGTCTCTGTTATAAATTCCATGTATATCATTTGTCTCTGTCTGTTGTAGTCTTTTGATGAGTCCCTTTTGGTCATATGATGCAATTTTGTTACCCCACTATGCATGGGATGGATGATGTAATGTTCTTGTTTTGACATGTATAAACAATTGGTATATCCCCACTTGGTTGGGTGGATGAGTCAAACTTGGTATATCCCCACTTAGTTGGGAGATGGATGTATGTATGAGTCATTGATGATAGGAAGGTCATTTATGATGTATGTATAGAGTCATGTTCTTCTTTTAGAACATCTTTTTGCAGACCTTGCTTATATTCAGGGGGAGCATGGACAACACACTTCAGCATATCAGAGAATTCAACATGCACTTAGGGGGAGCATGACCCTTTTCCCTTGATGTCAAAGGGGGAGAGTGACTTGGTGTTGTTGTTGCCATCAAGTCCAAAGGGGGAGATTGTTGGCATTATGATGCATGTGTTGTACTTGATGGCAACCCACTTGTAGCAGAACAACTCTCTTGTATATGGTAACTAGATGAATCTACACAAGAGATATCAGATGTGACATTAATACATGGTAGTTGTGTTAATAGATGTGATGCAGGGTAGTTCAAAGGAAATGTACAATGACAATTCATAGTGCAGCAAGTTAACATTATGATACAGTTGTTGTTCCTGATGGAAACTCACTCAGATGAATATCAAAGTACTACAGGTTAACAGTATTGAATTACAGTTCAGGGTACACAGAATGAAGAAAGAAAGGCATACACAGGTTCACCTTGACCAACCCGCGTATACACGCGGTTCATTGAACAAAAGGAGCGTATGCGTATACATGCACTTTCACGCAAGGAAAGGCGCGTACATGTTGGAGAATTTGGTTTTGGTCCGTGGTATTTGGACCATGGTATTTTGACCCATGGTATTGGTCCAAGGTATATTGTCTGAAGTGTTGACCATAGGTATTTGGTCCAAGGTATTGATTCTAAGTGGTTTTGGACCATGGTATTGAGTAAGGCCTAAGACTATAAAAGGAGGAGGAGATCATTAGGCAAAGACATTCAAGTATTGAATATCTGATGAAGTATGAGATTAGGTATGCAGGTTATGGGTTTGTGATGCTTTGCTTGATTTGAACTAAGGAGGCACCTATATGGTTGATGAACATTGATGGATAGGGATCATGAAGACTTATATTTATTATCATTATGTGGTTTGATCTTGAACATTCTAGATTTGAATACTAACGCATGTTATTACTATGTAAATGTGATGATCTGGGTCTGAATGAAGTCTGAAATAGTTGAGATGCTTTAAGTTAGTATTTCCAGATCTGTACGTAGGTTGACCTTGGTAAAACAACGTATACACGCTGGTTCAGCTTATGGATGTAGCGTATATCTTCTGAAGTATGATCTATAAGGGTTTTGTTTAATGTTGCAGTATTCTGGGTTCTGTATTGTGTTCTGGCGACTATTTTTCTGGTGACAGTATTCTGCATATTCAGATTGGTTGATTGTGATTAGCTTCAGTGTTGATGGATGAAATCTAATGATGAATTGGGATCATAATGACTTATCATTATGTGATCTGATAATGAATGGACTAGATCTGATCACTAACACATGTTTTATCCTCTATATGTGATTATGTCTGAAGTCTAGAAGTGCAGCAAAGTGTTTGCAGATCTACACGCTGGTTTGCTTCAAGGAAGCTGCGTATACACGTAGGTTGGCTTCTGCCAAATAGCGTATACAATCTGAAGCATGGTTTTAAGATGGAAACTGATTCTGAATGATAATGTAACTCAGATCTGTGTACTGGTTACAGTAATCTATCAAGTGATCTATCTGTTGCAGTTGATTGGTTAAAGTATGAATGAATGATTGATTCAGTTGTGTCAGAGGTTCAGAGGTTGTCAGTGATTGATTGAGTTTGGTTGATTCATATTGAGCTTCAGTTGATGCAGATATAGTTGATGGATATATTGCAGTGGTGATTGATTTTGAGCTTCAATGTTGTTGATGGGTCCAATATGAAAATTGGATGAAACGTGGCCTTCAGATTATGATGTTGTGTTCCAGGAGTATCTAGTATGAAAATTTATGAAACGAGGTCCCTGGAGGAAGAGAGAAGGTTGTAGCCTTCTGTAGGTCAGCACCTACATACTAGTACATTAGCTAGTACAAGAGCTAGGGGGTTGTAGCTCCCTTCCAGAAGAAGCTGGAGAACGAGAGAAGGTTGTAGCCTTTTGCAAGTAGAAGCCTGCGTACTGGTATAAGATTGCACTAGTATAGAAATATTGTAAAAGGAAGTTTCTTATTAAAAGAAGATAGAGACGAATTGTAGCAGGTGGTTTTCACCCACATTGGGTTTCCACCTTATATCTTGTGTATGATTGTCTGCTCTGTTTTTACTGTACCTGGTTACTGTTATATGGTTCTGATGCACAGATTAAAGATCAACATCTGATGAATTAACTAAATTATAAGTCTGCAAGATATACACTAGTTTCCTTAACTACAGTTGCGTATATATGTAAGTTTCATTAAATGAAGTAGCGTATACAAATCTGATTGTGAAAAGAAATATTATTGACTTGATAATACTGCTTCACGCCCCCCCCCCTAGTATTATTTCCAACAACTTAAGCAACTCCTCAACACTTAATTGTCAACCTGGGGGATCCGTAAACTTAGAGACGAAGCACATGCAATGCAAAAGATGGTATGAAACTTTCTGATTTAAATTCCTACCTTCTTAAATGGAAACTTGTAGAATCGAATTGGAAAGAGAAAAATGCAACTGAATCATCAAAGTAATCTAGTGTTGGAACAAGAAAGAATGCATTTGCAAAGGAATCAAAATAAGAAGACAAGCACTCCAACTGATCAATGTTTAATCACTGATTATATGCTTATATTTCTCTTTAGTAGAAACACTTTAGCAGTCTTGTAAAGTGGGCCCTTAAACCTGATTTCTTAAATATTTCCTTCTTGCACTAGTCAGTCCTGCACACTTCATAATCTACTTGCACTAGTGCAGGCGCAAAGATTTATGCGAGAGGTATAAGTTGTGTCTTACCAAAGATTCTTGACTTCATGTAGGGGCTCAAACCTCAAGGGTTCTTAGCACTTGGATCCTGTGACAAGAAACCAGTTCTTGCACCTGAGAAGAGTTCCTTGCACTTCGTTATCGATTCTCAAAATAAGCATTAACTATTGCAAATGAAACTTAATTGCAGAAATAATTTGCACATGTAGATGTTTCCAATCTTAACTGTATGTAAAATAAAACTAAATAACCATAATTGGAAACAACCACTAAAGAATCAACCTGCCATCTACATATATATATTACTTAGGAGAACAGAAAAGAAATGTTGCATGAAAGAGACTAGAAATACTTGCTGCAACACACCAACGTGCACTAGTGCAGGTTCATTTCTCCTGCTTGGACCAGGCAAGGAAAACCAACTGAAATAAATTGCATGAAAGGAAATTGCAGGAAAGGATTAATCACACCAACGTGCACTAGTGCAGGTTCATTTCTCCTGCTTGGACCAGGCGAGGAAAACCAACTGAAATAAATTGCATGAAAGGAAATTGTAGGAAAGGATTAATCACACCAACGTGCACTGGTGCAGGTTGATTTCTCTTTCTTGGACCAGGTGGGGAAAATCAACTGAAATAAATTGCATGAAAGAAAATTGCAGGAAAGTAAATCTAACTAATTCACACGACGGATCCGCTCACACTTTGGTAGGAATATATGTGCATGGAAATAGAATTCAATTAAATCACACTTTAACAATAAGAACACATAAATAAATATGAAACCGAAAATAGGGTAAACGAGCTTGGTTGGTTGGGACCTAGCCAACAAGCTTGTTTCCCGTCTAAGAAACGATGCTACTCAGTAATTCAAATCAAACTCATTGGCTTAAAAGAACAAAGAAGATTTGAAAAGCATGAGGCGGAGATCCTTTCTATTAATTCGCAAAGGCAAAGTACATCGTGGAATACAGAGTCCAGCCCAGATTTGGGCGATAACAAAAATATACAATACGATTGGAACACAGTGTTGTTATCTCCTCTATCTGGCCACCCCCTAATTCTATTTACATTATGTGATTTATAGACCGTCGGCCCAAGGCTGTAACTATTAAACTTAGTACAAGCCATTCGGTCAATCATTTACATTACAAAATGTAGATTTTAGCCTCTCGACTTTTAAATATAGACAATTGAACTTGCTGGCTGTGGGCCAAATCTTCAGCTTTTGTTCAGGCAATCTGCAACTTCAGTCTTGTCTTTGGCTGATCTAGTCTTCGTGGCCAACGATGCACAAAACGTGGTGGTGGTTAGGAAAGTCTGGACCTGTTGTGCGGATTCGCTGTGTTGGCAATAGTGCGAGATCTGATCCTACACTTAAATCAGCAGTCACATTAAATGGCTTTATTTACCAAGTATTCATCGGAGATAAGGATAAGTTACAAAAGTGCATTAAAAGTAAGAAATCTGAATTAAATAATTAATTAAATTCTAAATTGAAATAAAATATGAAAAATAAAGTACATGTGAAATATATCACCATGCTTGGACTAGTGCAGGATGAGGGTATGTGAAAAGGGTTAAACATAGGTAAATAGTTGTGTTTTATAAAGGGAAAAAGGATGGGAATGGGGACAATTTAGGGGACTAACAAAGCCAATCTCAGGCGCCTAAAAGGAGGTTTTCACTTGAGATTTTATTTTTTCTCTTATTTTTTATTTTTTTATTTTTTCCTATCCTACTCTACTTGAAAAAAAATAAAATCATTTTCAAGTTTAGGAATACTTCCAATGGAGTCACTTGCATAACTGGATGACAGATAAAATCATTTGTAGGCTCAAAACATATTCTTTGACATGTACCTCGATATAAGAGACCAAATGCTTTGACTAAGATGAGATTAGGAATTGTTGAAGAAGAGTGTGTTGCTACAACTTAATGATTGTCTTGAACCATATTTCAATATAGTGGTGATGCCCCTGGTCCACTTGCTGATTTGGATCATCTTGGATGCCTTTTTCTTCCATGAAATTCATAACTTCTTCTTTTTTCTAATTATTCTCTTGAACATAGAGGATCTGATGGCAAACATGATGGAACTTTCTCAATCTCTGATTATGATGTCTGCTCTTCATCAAGTGCATCCCATGATTCTTTGGTCTTCTCATTTGAATCTTCTTTTTCTGCATGTTGTCCTTCAATGGCATCAAGAGAATCTCTTTTTTGTAATACTCTTCCTGAGCTAAGATGAATACCATTGAGATCAAGAGGATATGTTAGGAAGTGTTGTACCTCAACATTGTAAGTGGGTTGAGCTACTTCCTTGTGTGGGTTTGGAAATGGTGGTATAGGTAGTTGAGTGGGAGTGTATCTTTGAGATGGATGTGGTTAGGGTTGTGGTTGTGGTGGAGGTGGATGGTAGGGATAACATGGAGTTGGGTATGGAGGATATTGAGGAAAATATTGAGGATATTGTGGATTTCTCTCATAAGTTCCTTGTCAGCCTTATTGCCAAGATTAGTTTTTGGGTTGAGATGGCCAAGGTTTCCAAGGAAAGGGTGTGTTCCAATTACTTTGAGATGGATGTGCATAATCTTTAAATTGTGAATTAGGCTCTTGCATCATATTAGGTTGAATAAGATGTCATGGTCTTCTTGGAGCTACATAACATAGTTTTATTAGAAATTCACTTGCTCCATTGTCCTCTTAGTAAACTTCCTTCAACCTTGGTAATGAGGGGCAATATTTAGCATCATGTGATTCTGCATGGACAACAAAAATATCGACATCTTCTTTTTGTTCATTTTGTATTCTTAACATTTCTACTTGATCACTTAGATTTCTAAGAATTTCTGTTTTAAAGTTATCAAGCAAATTTCCAAGTTTAGCTTGACTTACCGATCTTGATGTTGATTGACTTACTCTTGCCCTTCCTCTTGATATGTGTTTCCATGTTTCACAATTTTCTTCAAATTATAATTGGTATACATCACCTCTACTTTGTTGGGTCGTTAATATGCCATTATTATTATCACTTTTGAACACTTATCCCACCCATTTCCACTATTCTTCATCATATCATTTGTTATAATTTATCATTTAAATCCATTTTATAAATGATTTATGCTCTTATGAATGAATATTATCTATTCTCCTTTATTTCTAATAAATTGATGATTATGCGTGATTTTATCAATGATAGTTTTAATAAATCAGTTATAACATTATTTACCATTCTTAGCCTCCAAGATAATTTTCAGATTGAAAATTTGATTTTTTAAAAAGTGCCAACTCAGAAATGCGCTGGAATAAGGAGTGACAGTTTTGCAGTTGAGATTTTGAGCAAATGGAGCAGAATCTGGAAAATATGGAACATGGGTTTTGTCCAGAACGGCCCAATTAACTTTTACATAGAACGGTTTGCCCAAATTCGGCTTGTACTGAGAGAAACGCAGGGTTCTTTGAGCACAATGTTCTCAGATTTGTTGTTGCGGCCGTCCTCCAAATCTCAGCTGCAAAGCCAAATTCGTCTTGCTTTTTGTTGAGAGATGAAAGGAAATATATTTTCTTGTTGATCAACTGGTTAGAATCAATCCAATTTTGTAAAAGAAATCATGTTGTACTTATCTTTATTGTAACTTCTCTCTGATCTCTCTATTTAAATGAAAACAGAGATCAGAGATGGGGATGACTTTAGGATGACTTCAGGGTGATTTCAGAGGAATTCGAATGATGGAAGAATGATAGAAAAATGATGAAGAATGATGGTGGATTATCCATGATAGGATAGGGATTGTTGCATGCTGTAATTCTCAAGCATTTGCTGTTGTAATGATTCCACAATTTGCTGATTAATACATGATTTGGGAGTTGCTGTTCATTCTTTTCCTTCTGAAGTAACCCAGCAGCGTCCGCTGGCGGCTAAGGGCCCAACCTCTGGTGGAGTATGCTGCTGCTACTGTATATTATATTCTTTTGATTTCTACGTGGTTTTCTTATCTTTATTGCTCGGTAATCTGACATGCTTTTTCATATGCTATTCCATGCTTTGCTACGATTAATTCATTAATGGTTTCTTTAGGAAATTTATGTAGTGACTCTGTATTGTATGAGTGAATCTTTTCAGAGTTGATTGCATGTTTCTGTTACAGAGCATTTGTGCTGAATATTATTGTTATTGGATTCATTTGAAATCCTGATTATTGGAATCTGAAAAGTGATATTATTCTATTTGGAAACATAGTTGTATTCACCTTAATCTTCAGATTACCATATTAACGTGTCATGTGTATGCATGGTTGATTCTTGCTAATTCATCAATGAGTGCTATTCCATAAAGTACATTCCATCCAATTTGCCTTAAGAAAGAAGATTGCTATTTTATTGCAGAATGTGAGTTTGGTTCAATAGAGAAAGTTTAGTTCTGACTCGCGAGACTTAGTTTATTTGATTGTTGTTCCATTTATTGCTTGTCGTTCCATTTCCTGTTTGCTATTCCATTTTACTTTCTGCCATTCCATTTACTTGCATTTGCTGCTTTGGTGTGAGAGAAGGTCTAAGGCTGTAGTGAGCCAGCAAGTCGCTGCTTAGCTCCCAGACCTATGGTCCATGCTCTAATTTCCTTTCCATCAGTTTCTAGAGGGATGGGTTATCGCTTCCGCACCCTTGACTGATAAGCTGCCTTGTGTGATTTTATTCTTTTAAAGTAATTTAGTCATAGTTTGCTCAGTGAATATTTGTTGTATCCTCAATTGATGTTTGCTAAGTAAATAGTTGGATTTCAGAGCATTTGAGTTTATTTTATTGTTAGATTTCTTTTTCAAGCATTCATTTACTTTTGGGTTTTAAGCACTATACTGCAAAACATTACTCTTAAGTAAATAGCCGCCTCAGACTGAGTACACTCTTGAAATAAAAAGTCGTCCCTGGGTTGATAATTAATGTGAAGATAATTAGGAGTTTAAAAGACACCTTTTTATCGCCCCACATTTTGGCGCCGTTGCCGGGGAGAGTGTAGCCATTTCTAAAGAGTAGTGTGAATCTGATGAGTGCCTGCTAGGGAAGAGTTGGATCTTAAAAACGGAAGGTAAGAACCTGCATACGGAGCATGTAAAAGCTCTGCTCCCCCGTCCACTTTCCAACAGGACTGTTAAAGAACCTAGGGTAGAAATAGATGTTTGAATTTTTGTATGAATGATTAGGGAAAAAATAGAAATTTGGAAAAACGAATCACATGTTTTCACTCAAGTGGTGATGTAAGCACCACCCATTTCACTAACTAATTGACAGGAACATTTGAAGAAGGAGCCTCGAAGAAACACATGAAGAACATCTTCTATTATGGTAAGAAATGGCTCACGTTTCTACTTTTGAATTTCCTATCAAAGATCTAGGAGTGACACAAATGCACATAATTCCCCCATCTTTACCAAATTTTCATGGTTTAGCAAATGAAGATCCAGATACATTCTTATTTGAGTTTGAAATACTTTGTAGAGGATATGATTATTGTACTGACAATCAAAGATTGAAAGTGTTTCCTCTTACTCTAAAAGGAGCAGCTCTTCGATGGTTCATGAGCCTAGGTGGGAATTGCATCCAATCATGGGAGGACATGAAGAACATATTCTTGAAGAAGTACCAAGACTATTGCAAATCCAATGAAGATATTTTCGGTATGATACAATGGGAAGATGAAAGTTTGGAGGATTATGTAGATCGATTTCATTATAACCTTCAAAAATCAAAGCATAAGCATTTGGAAAAAGAGATATTAAAAACACTCCTTTTCAAAGGAATCAAAGAGGAATGTTTAGAAATCTTAAATCTGATAGGAAAAGGTGATGTTTTTCAGTTATCATATGATGATGTTTGTGAGTTGTGCATAAGGTATTCAAGAGGAATCTCCAAGGCTGGTAAGAATTCTAGAGATGTTTGTTCTTTCTTTTCCAAATCTGCTACAAGAATAGGAGACATAAGAGCTGAAATCAATGTGTTATTTGAAAATTTTAAAGTTGATTTTATTAGCTCTCTAAATGAAAAATTGGACGTTTTGCAGGTTCATAAAAATGAAGAATTTGATGAAGTGTTTTGCCCTCATGACCGAAAGGAGCATCTCATAGATACTCACTCTTCCTTATCTAGGATGGAAGTGGCATATCAAAGAGATGGGAAAGCTGCAACAAGGCCTATAGGTATGGTTCAAAACACTTTTTCTCCATTGTCATACTTGCATAATCCATTATGGAATGCTAATGTGTTAGGGCAGCCATGTCAATTTCAATATAACCACCTATCTTGTTTACAAGTTGGGCATGGTTCATCTTATGATGGCATGACTACTCTCCCTCATCTTGTAGCACAAGCACATTCTCCATATTCTCCACCAGCTCTTCCACAATATCTTGCTTGCCCATCAAAACCATTCACACAACCCAATCAACCATATCATCAAAATGCTCCATTCCTTACACATTTTCCTACTCAACTAATTCCACCCCCTCACCATAATAAACTAGTACAACATACTTACAATGTTGAACTGGCAAATTTACCCACCCTTCCCACCCATTCTATCTCACATGTGTTATTAGAGAAAACCTACATTGAGATTCAGAATGTTTCAAATGCAAAAATTGTAGAAGCTATGGAAGAAAATGAGGTTTTTTTTACTATGCATCAACAAGCTATTTTAAAAGCTCAAGAACTTCATGATATGATGGCTATGCAAAATCAAAAAAGTAAAGGATATATTGAAGATTGGTTTCACTCCATCATTTGTTTGTAACATCATTCTATGCTTCAACAATTTTTGATACCATTTTTTGAAGGGAAGTTGGCTTCTCATACCCTAATATCCATTAACATGCATTTTTCAAATTTGGGTATGTGCATACGTGAAGCCTTACTTCGAAAATGGCTTCACTGGAAGTACTCATATACATAGTCATATTCATTTTTCCAATCAAAATAGGTTAGTGTAGGAAATAAAATAAATAAGGGAATAAATAAATGCATTTTGTTTTTCCATGTAAAACTAGGGTTTTTGTTGCAACATGCTATGCAAATCAACATCGATGATAAATGTTTTAATTCATTTGTGTATGTAGATGAATTATAATGGAAATAATAGTTCTACAAACACTTATATTCATTTTTATCATCAATATGAAAAAAAATGCTTGAATATCATATTTTTTTTGGCTTGCGGGCTTGATGAACTTTCTGGAAAAACAGTCGGGACAGTCATGTTTTGAGGGATCAAAAGTGAATATTTTTAAAACCTGTTTCTACCCTAGGTAGCCCTTGATTTCTACTTTCTAACCCAATTTGAATCACTATTTGGATTTGAAACGAAAAAGTTAGAACCAAAACATTGATAGGGTGTCTAGCGGGCAGCTCACGAACAGAGCTGGGACAGTCAGTTTTTGGAGGCCTAAATGAATGAATTTTTTAAACGTGTTTCTATGGTAGATTCCCCTATGAATCTAGTTTATAATGAAATTAGAATCACTCATTTTTGATATCGTATGGGGAAGTTATGATCAAAATACTGACTGTCTATTATAAATCAGCACCCTTAAAACTATGTCTTTCCGGCTGTTCCTTACAGTATTTGACCTATCAATTCTTCTTCTCTTCAAAACCTGTTTCTATTGGAAATAAATAAATGAATATAATTTCATTTCCAATTTGAATCCTTTGAATCCGACATCAAACGAAAAAATTATGCTTGAAATATCAACTGTTGGTCTAGGCTGGGTAATCGAAAATGACTCCGTTATGCAGGATGTTATAACTAAAATTGACATATCATATCATTGAATTTTTAAAACCTGTTTCTACTGGAGATATACCTTTGAATTACCTCTCATTTAGCTTTGGAATCACTCAATTTGGACAAAAAAAACAAAGAAGTTGTGATTAAAACACTGCTGGTTAGTATGGTCGACCACTGCTCTCCCGCAGGTAACAAATAAATTTTACTTTGTTATTTTCTCCTTGGATTTGTTCTATAGAGTAACTACTTGTTAGTTTTTTTTGTATAATTCTTGGATTAGGGGAGCCGTGCACCTCTCTTTCTCCATGATTTAATGTTTTATTGCAGGTAGACACTCGTTTTTTGCAGGTCCTAGGAGAAAAAGAACGTCAATTTATGGACAAGTGATTCTTGAAACAAATTTTAATAAAACAAAGGAATTTCATCCAACTCATTACCCAATGGATTCATAATAGAAGAAATGAAGAATTGATTTCGATTTGAAGATTCATGTCTTGTCACTGCTGCCAAAACATTTTTCAAAAAGATCATTTTTTTTACATAATATCATAGCTGTTGTAACTTAATTTACATATTGTTTTTAAATAAAATGTTGTTTCTTTTCTAATTTCTCTTATATTTTGTGTTTCAGGTGTTGCTTCATTCAAAGTGTAACTCATCCTTAGCATGAATGTCGTGAACAGCTAATTTGTTTTTTGCATGCTTTCATTTTATGATTGTCTATTTTGTTGTTCCTTTTTCATGTCTTGCTGTTCCTTTTCGAAATGGAACAGCACTTCTGCACTTTCACGTTTTGCTGTTCCTTTTCGAAATGGAACAGCACTTCTGCACTTTCACGTTTTGCTGTTCCTTTTCGAAATGGAACAGCACTTCTGCACTTTCACGTTTTGCTGTTCCTTTTCGAAATGGAACAGCACTTCTGCACTTTCACGTTTTGTTGTTCCTTTTCGAATGGAACAACACTTCTGCACTTTCACGTTTTGCTGTTCCTTTCCGAATGGAACAACACTTCTGCACTTTCACATTTTTTCTGTTCCTTTCCGAATGGAACAACACTTCTGCACTTTCACATTTTGTTGTTCCTTTTTGAAATGGAACAACACTTCTGCACTATCACGTTTTGCTGTTCCTTTCCGAATGGAACAACACTTCTGCACTTTCACATTTTTGCTGTTCCTTTCCGAATGGAACAGCACTTCTGCACTTTCACATTTTGCTGTTCCTTTTCAGAATGGAACTGCACTTTTGCACTTTCACGTTTTGCTGTTCCTTTTCGAATGGAACAGCACTTCGACACTTTTAGTTTTTGCTGTTCCTTTTCCAAAGGAACGGCACTTGCATTTTTGTTATTCCTTTTCCAAAGGAACGACACTTTTGATTTTCGCTGTTCTTTTTCCAAAGGAACAACACCTGTGTTGTTGCTGTTCCTTTTCCAAAGGAACAACACCTTTGATTTTTGCTGTTCCTTTTCCAAAGGAATGACACTTTTAGTTTTTGTTGTTCCTTTTTCCAAAGGAACGACATTTCCATTTTCACGCTTTTTTGTGTGTATTTTTGTTTTTTTTGGTGTGCATTTTCTTGGTTGTTCCTGACACGGAACACCACTTTTTGAGTGTTTTTGCTGTTCATTCAAAAGAGCAACACTGTGGGATTATTTTCGAGAGCAACCCTTCCTTCCTCTTGTGGGATTATTCCTAATTCATCTCAACCACATTTTACTGATTTCATTTTATGGCATGAAGTACACTATTTTTATGAGGACAAGAATTATGGATTCTTTTGAAGCAAAGTTAATATCATTCACGTTATAATCTTTAACAGGACAGCTCCTTGATGATAGATTCTTTTCAGACGGGACACAATTATTTATATATCACTTTACTGCATTGTTTTCTGTTGAACATGATATTGATTGATCATCTTAGTACCATGATGGTTCCACCCTTCCTGGTTATAATCTTCTCTATCTGTAATAAATGAGATTATGGGTATATTTTTTTTTCTATTGACATGTTCAACTTATTTCACCATCCCTGCTCTTAAGGAGTACTGAGCCTCCCTCTTTTTATCATCAAAATGTGTAATAATAACAAAATTTTATTCGCAGATGGAGGATAGGGGGTCTCATTACGAGCCAGCCTACCATGTTCATAAGGTTGTAACAAAGTGACATTCCCATTATGGCCACCACACTAGGGTTATGATCCATTGGATAGCCAAATTATCCTTGGAACAGGAGGTCTCATCACGAGCCGACCTGATCACTTTTGCTACATCCCAGTGAATGGCAGTGTGATTATCTGGTTACCACGCCAGCACACTGATCTCTTCTGTAGAACAGCATTGTAACTCTCCATTTATAAATTGAGGATCCTGGCTCATGTGGGTTAAAAAGCAACCCTGCCGAGGCTATGGATGCCTGCTGGCAGCAGCGGCTCTGCTTATGGTATTGAAGTTATATCTTATCATCAATTATTATTATAATACCCTTTCCTTATTTTCCTTTTTATCAGAGAAGTTATTCCCTTAATTTTTTTCCCTGTTTTGAACCTTTATGCATGAGAAATTGTTTTATGATCAATCACATCATTTTCAGCTAGAATACCGTCAGCAAAGCATCTTTTTAGCATATTGTTGTCCTTTTTCGTTTTGCATAAACTATCATCAATCCAAAGCGTCCTATCTCTTATTCATAACTATCTTTACACACTTTGCTCTCAATATAACCATAATTTTCACCATCCTATCATTGATAAGTGTACTCTGCTTCACTTACTGATATATTGTTCATTCCATTGCCTTGCCGTCCGCACCACCCCTCTCATATGCTTTATGGTTATGGAACCCATTTTCCAATTGGAGGGGGGAATGTATGCATTATGGGATTGCATGTGATATGATTACTACACTCTGCCATAACTTGTTGATTTGATAAGTTTTTCTAATTGAAATTTTTGCATGCATTTTATCTGTTTCTATTCAAACCCAACACTATGGCTTCAAAAACATTGTATGCACAAGTATGATTTGTTTACAGGAGAACAACCAGTATGCAGGGGAAATTCTATTCACAGCATGACCACACTATTGCAACTAACAGACGCGGCTCGAGTAACTTGCGAACATGAACAACTCTTTAGACATTATGTGCTTACCTGGATTCCACCTTTTGCATCACTTTCAGCACCAACTTTGCCTACATCAGCTTCAACAACTGTCAATACATATATGTCATTCCACATTTTTCTTTTGGAGGTAAAACTTGAGGTAAAATAGCATAATTTTCTGATTTATTACGAATTTAGGAGAATTTACTGAACATCCATTTTGAGCATTATTTACCATCCTTCATTTCATAGTTTTTACCACTTCCCATTTTTCAGCAGCATATCATTTCCAAGTGTGGGGGAGTGTTCCTTCATTTATTTCTTCTGACCACGTCATTCATATTCTTTATCATCCATTGCTATTCTTATTCATCCTCAACACCTCCCTTATTCCATGTTGTTTTACACCAAGCATAGAATTCAACAGCTAGTAGCAACCACCTCTATTTGTTTTCTAGCATCGCATGAGGACATGCTAATTTTTCAGAGAGGGGGAAGAATTGCTATGCATGATGGATGTTTTCTACTTTCTTCCTTATTTAAGGCATACAATTTCATTTTTACACAGTGCAGAAATTGATTTCCACATATTTTTAAAACTATGAACTCAATTCTTGTAATTTTTGGAAAACACATACGTATCATTAATACAAACCCACACAATTTCAAGAAATATTGGTTCATAAAATTTCGGAAATCATGCACTCTCACCTACAGCCATTTTGTTTATATCTCATGATCCATGCATCAAAACGATCTGATTTTTAGATCATAGAAGCCTTCATATATTACAAATCTACTTGTAACATTTCAACAAAATATGGTTTGTAGTTTTTGACAAAATGGTTAATGGATTTTGCTGTTATCTATATCATATTTTGTTGCAACTTCATATATACATATAATTGAATGTCAATGTAAAAATTGTTATGCCTTCATCAAGATTACTAAAAGTAAATATTCATTAATTAAGGAAGAATTCATTTGTTCTATCCATTTCATGAGCTGAGATGAACATATTTGCTTGGTTAACACATGGTTTCTGTCTTTGGGTTGCATAAGGACATGCAATATATTCAGTTTTCGTTGCATGAGGACATACAACATATTGAGTGTGGGGGTATGTTGGGTCGTTAATATGCCATTATTATTATCACTTTTGAACACTTATCCCACCCATTTCCACTATTCTTCATCATATCATTTGTTATAATTTATCATTTAAATCCATTTTATAAATGATTTATGCTCTTATGAATGAATATTATCTATTCTCCTTTATTTCTAATAAATTGATTATTATGCGTGATTTTATCAATGATAGTTTTAATAAATCAGTTATAACATTATTTACCGTTCTTAGCCTCCAAGATAATTTTCAGATTGAAAATTTGATTTTTTTAAAAGCGCCAACTCAGAAATGCGCTGGAATAAGGAGTGACAGTTTTGCGGTTGAGATTCTGAGCAAATGGAGCAAAATATGGAAAACTGGAACATGGGTTTTGTCCAGAACGGGCCCAATTAACTTTGTCAAAGAACAGTTTGCCCAAATTCGGCTTGTACTGAGAGAAACGCGGGGTTCTTTGAGCACGATTTTCTCAGATTTGTTGTTGCGGCCGTCCTCCAAATCTCAGCTGCAAAGCCAAATTCGTCTTGCTTTTTGTTGAGAGATGAAAGGAAATATATTTTCTTGTTGATCAACTGGTTAGAATCAATCCAATTTTGTAAAAGGAATCATGTTTTACTTATCTTTATTGTAACTTCTCTCTGATCTCTCTATTTAAATGAAAACAGAGATCAGAGATGGGGATGACTTTAGGATGACTTCAGGGTGATTTCAGAGGAATTCGAATGATGGAAGAATGATAGAAAAATGATGAAGAATGATGGTGGATTATCCATGATAGGATAGGGATTGTTGCATGCTGTAATTCTCAAGCATTTTATGTTGTAATGATTCCACAATTTGCTGATTAATACATGATTTGGGAGTTGCTGTTCATTCTTTTCCTTCTGAAGTAACCCAGCAGCGTCTGCTGGCGGCTAAGGGCCCAGCCTCTGGTGGAGTATGCTGTTGCTACTGTATATTATATTCTTTTGATTTCTGCGTGGTTTGCTTATCTTTATTGCTCGGTAATCTGACATGCTTTTTCATATGCTATTCCATGCTCTGCTACGATTAATTCATTAATGGTTTCTTCAGGAAATTTATGTAGTGACTCTGTATTGTATGAGTGAATCTTTTCAGAGTTGATTGCATGTTTCTGTTACAGAGCATTTGTACTGAATATTATTGTTATTGGATTCATTTGAAATCCTGATTATTGGAATCCGAAAAGTGATATTATTCTATTTGGAAACATAGTCGTATTCACCTTAATCGTCAGATTACCATATTAGCGTGTCGTGTGTATGCATGGTTGATTCTTGATAATTCATCAATGAGTGCTATTCCATAAAGTACATTCCATCCAATTTGCCTTAAGAAAGAAGATTGCTATTTTATTGCAGAATGTGAGTTTGGTTCAATAGAGCAAGTTTAGTTCTGACTCGCGAGACTTAGTTTATTTGATTGTTGTTCCATTTACTGCTTGCCATTCCATTTCCTATTTTCTATTCCATTTTACTTTCTGTCGTTCCATTTACTTGCATTTGCTGCTTTGGTGTGAGAGAAGGTCTAAAGCTGTAGTGAGCCAACAAGTCGCTGCTTAGCTCCCAGACCTATGGTCCATGCTCTAATTTCCTTTCCATCAGTTTCTAGAGGGATGGGTTATCGCTTCCGCACCCTTGACTGATAAGCTGCCTTGTGTGATTTTATTCTTTTAAAGTAATTTAGTCATAGTTTTCTCAGTGAATAGTTGTTGTATCCTCAATTGATGTTTGCTGAGTAAATAGTTGGATTTCAGATCATTTGAGTTTATGTTATTATTAGATTTCTTTTTCAAGCATTCATTTACTTTTGGGTTTTAACCACTATACTGCAAAACATTACTCTTAAGTAAATAGCTGCCTCAGACTGAGTACACTCTTGAAATAAAAAGTCGTCCCTGGGTTGATAATTAATGTGAAGATAATTAGGAGTTTAAAAGACACCTTTTTATCGCCCCACATACTCATGATATCAAGGATATCAATCCAGTCATCCCTAATTGTTCTAATTAAGAGGGTTTTTAGTGTGTATGATCCTAAATGATGTAATTTTCCCCTCTTAACATTATACATGAACCTCTCTATTAGATCTTCAAGGCTCTCATATTATTTTTTATTCATTCTAAATATTTCTTCTTTAAGATCATAATATTTATATTTTTATACAAATATCCTTTTCATATTATTCCATGATCTTACTGAATTATTCCTTAAACACGTGAACCTTTTAAGAGCTCTATCCTTCAATGTTGTTGGAAACAATTTCAATTTTTGAGTGTTTAATAAGTAACCATAAGATCTACAAACAATTTCAAATTCCAAGAGAAAGGTTTCTGGATCCTCTGACCTTAGACCATGAAATTTTGGAATAAAATATGGAGGGATGTTCTTCATATGCACACTGACATCAATATCTTGAATGGGAAATCCAATAGGATCTTCTTCATTGTCATCATCTCCATCCATTTATCCTACCTTATCTATCACCTCTTCTTCTTCTACTTGCATAAATAAATGGTGATGTGGCTCTTGCTGCACAATGTGATCAAATGGGGGGGTTGGTGTTGGATAATTGTTTTTGAATAAGAATGCTAATGCAATGCAATTTTATGTTCTTGAAATGAAAGATGTCCAATGCAATTTTTTGTGTTTGCATAAATGTAAAAGAAATGAATCAAATATGGAATAAAACAATGCATACTTAAACACCTCCCCTACAATGACGCCAAAAAGTGATGAGCCTCTGTATTGCAACAAGAATGCTGCAACTCCCAAGGCTACCAACTTTAATTATCAACCCGGGGTTCATACAAACTTAAGAGGTATCAACACTAAATGTGTAGCACATAATGTGTCCTTCCTTAGTTGTCGTGTTGTAATGGAGTGAATATAATGAAATCAAATCCAAAATTAATTTCATAAATGAGAATGTTACTTTGAAAAGAAATTAAACCTAGGCAAGAACAACAATTTGTAATTGAAATCCTAAGAGCATGAATTCAAATAAATAGGCCTAATATACTTTTTAAAAATGCATATCCTAATTTGTGCTTATTCTTCCTAAATCATGTATTTAGAGCCTAAGGGTCATGATTCAACCCTAAGGGAAAAAAACCAAGCTTTTTTAGCAAATCTTGGCAAGTATATACATGCTGGAAGAGTGCTACAAGAAGTTACAGGTGCTGCTACAGGAAGTTACAAATTTTCTATAGGAATATATAATTCATCGAATGACAAAGTAAACCAACTCCAAATTGGATGGTTTTTTATTTTATTTAATAGGATGTATTATTCCTCCATTCCAAGTGGAATCACTCAAACATACCCATGTTAACACATGCTAAAGAATAGCAAAAAATTACTAGTCTAAAATCTAGAAATGTGAGAACTGGTGAGCTAGTTAATCTATAAAATGCCTAACCTAATCAAGTGAAAATGAAATGCGGTGATTTCTTTTATTAAATTTAATGTTTTTTAGAAATAATTCAAGTGGAATAAACTCAATTGAAGCTCATTATCATGTTCTAAAAAATAGCAGAAAATTACTATTATTTGCCACAAGGGACTTCCAGAAATTTAGATTTGTGAATAAGAAAACTAATCCAAGTAGCTAAATGATTAATATGAAATTCCATAGATGTTAAAAGGATGAAATAATTCTTGTGATCCTGTAAAATAACTTACTTCAACCATTTAACCCAATCCTACAATAAGAAATCATCGATACTAAATGTAGAAATAGGGAAAACAAGAACAAGAGATGCATGTGAATAAGAAGTGAAAAGAAGAAAAGTAAATTATAAAAAAGGGCTATGAGGCTCCTAGGATGGCCAAACCCAAGAAAATCAGAGTCCTATGAAGGAGACCAAGATTTAGAAGCTGAAAATGGTACCAAACTTCATTATTTCCATCAATGCAATTACATCCCTACAAGAAATGAAAGTGGAGCTTCAAAAATACGAGTTCTCTCCACAAGAAGACTAAAAAAAATCCACCCCTAAAGGAAAATTTGACTTGGTACTTATACAAAATTATTAGGAAGCATTCCCCATGAAAGGAGGAAGATTTCCCCTCCAAAATCCCTCAAATAGTGGATCTGGTTCCCAACACTAGGAATCTGCATTAAATGACAGAGAACACATTCCTAGATTTTCTCAATCATTGGATCTCAAGAATTTGTGCATGATTTCATGATATATTGTTGATTTATTATTCAATATTGATCCTCCTGTAGTAGGGAGCAAGTCCCTAAATTATATCCTCCTCCAAATCTTCGTAATCTGCCCAATATTCACACAATATTCCACAAAAATAAATAATATTGGGCACAAATATGAAATTATTCATAAACCTCCCTAATGAGAATATTAAAGTTAAAAATACATTATCTAATGCAAAAAGAGAGGTTTAATGTGCTGAGGGATGGTCAGATGGGCCTTAATTTATGTCTAATTTGGACGCCCATCAGATGCACTCTAAAGAAGGGATGAGGATGTGAATCATTTCTCTATGCCATTTCTATTATCCAACCTCATTAGATAATCAAAGAAATGGATGAATGGAATAACAATGAAGAGTTGTTTTTGGCACAAAAATGAAAACAGGGAAGAGACCCTGGGTTCAGGCTCAAAGGGCCAAAAAGGCTTCATTGTAGTCTAGGACAACGCCGAAATTTTCACCTTACCTGGAGGGGCAAGGAGTCTCACCCCAAGAATGCCACGACCAAAGTTAGATGGGGCCGAAGGGGTATCGAGGAATTTTCATTTAGCAAACATCAATATCTCATAGCACTCAACCCTTTGTACTATTCAAGCATGTTATTTTATTCATATCATCACAAGAAATTACCTAGCTAATGATCTTCATTTAAAATTTTGAATAACCCACAAGAAACACAATAATACAATATGGATCCCAAACTGCTTCTTTCATTAACTGAAATATAAGAGAGTACATAACATATTACAAAAGGCTCGAAGCCTGTTCAACAAATACACAAAGACCACAAACCCAAAATACACAACTATCAATAATGGTCATAGTCAGAACAAAGGAAAATCCTCGCCTTTCTGCAATTGATCCGGCTCTTTGGATCCTGTCCTTGCTCGTCTGATTCATTACCAACCCCTTCCTGATGCTATCTTCCACTTTTATCCTTTGCTTCGCATTCCCAATGCTAGTTATGTTCGGTTGACTCTGCCCTTAACTGCCTTCTATTTTCCCTTGCTCAGTTGCCCCTGTTCGCTTCCACCACCTTTCCGCAACTACCTGTTCACTCTTAGTTCCCATCCTTTTCCTTGGTTGTCAGCTCTGCAACCCCAACCATTGTCTCGTCCACCTGTTCTTGCTCTTCCTTCCCGCAAAAACCCAAAATTCAAAGCAAAAGGACCGAATAGGCCTCGACTACAATTCTTTGACTCATCCCTGAGTCAATCTATCGCGAGTGTTGTCAGCTCTATTGTTGTTCTTGGCGGTGCCTCTGTCATTATTGCTTGTTTCTGTGTTGGTTCTTCTTCTTGTAGGGCTTCTGCTTCAGCCGTCGGCTATGTTGGTCCTACTTCGTTCAAAGTTGCTTATGCTACACTTTTTCCTTCTTTTTCAAATGAAGGCCCCAACTTAGGGATTGTGACAATTGTCTCCTGGAGGAAGTGGTTATAGTCGTCTAATGCAGTCTTCCAGGTGCCTCTTGTCAAATACAAAAAGACCACAAACCCAAAATACACAACTATCAATAATGGTCATAGTTAGAGCAAAGGAAAATCCTCGCCTTTCTACAACTGATCCGGCTCTTTGGATCCTATCATTGCTCGTCTGCTTCATTACCAACCCCTTCCTCATGCTATCTTCCACCTTTTATCCTTTTCTCTACATTCCCACTGTCCGTTATGTTCGGTTGACTCTGCCCTCAAGTGCCTTCTATTTTCCCTTGCTCGACTGCCCCTATTCGCTTCCACCACCTTTCTGCAACTACCTGTTCACTCTTATTTCCCATCCTTTTCCTTTGTTTTCAGCTCTGCAACCCCAACTGTTGTCCCATCCACCTGTTCTTGTTATTCCTTCCTGCAAAAACCCAAAATTCAAAGAGAAAGGCCCTAATAGGCCTCGACCACAATTCTTTGACTCATCCCCCAGTCAATCTATCGCGAGTGTTGTCAGCTCTGTTGTTGTTCCTGGTGGTGCCTCTATCATTATTGCTTGTTTTTGTGTTGGTTCTTCTTCTTGCAGGGCTTCTACTTCAGCCTTCGACTATGTTGGTCCTACTTCATTTGAAGCTACTTCTGCTACATGTTTGCCTTCTTTTTCAAATGAAGGCCCCAACTTAGGGACTGTGACAATTGTCTCCTAGAGGAAGTGGTTATAGTCATCTAGTGCAGCCTTCCAAGTGCTTGTGATGGTTTCAGCCTTCTGGATAAATTTGGCTACTGTCGTGGATTTCATTTGATCAGGACAGATGTTCTGCAGGGTGCTCCACTGTTCTTCTACCTCGTCACATACTTCCCATAGATCAATAACATGCCTATGGACTCGCTTAAGATCACAAATTTTCTTCTTAGTCTTGCCCGATTCCTCCTCAATTTGTTATACCCTGGCCTCGAGGGAGGCAATCTCTTCATCAATATGCTTTAGATGGCCTTTTTCCCTAAAGTTCTTGTTGTCAGCAAGGCATTGTTGGATTTTTTGGCGAAGTGGATACACTGGATGGTTTTTCAGGGCCAAGCTGCTTGATCAATCATGGACCTACTCAATTAGCACATATCCATATGCCAGGGCATCAGTGAGTGAATCTTTTAGTGCGGAGATAGTGTTGAGTTTCTGCTTAATCTTTGTGATGTAGCTAGTAGACGGATCAGGCAACACTGATCTCGCAACATCTAATGATCCGGATTTAAACAGGAACGCAACAAATTACAGAGATAACCATATACACAAAGATGCAGCGGAAATAATACTTCATTTCATTAATGGAAAATACTGAAATATGCTTACAAACAGAAATGGAAATAAACTAGCTAGGGCGATGGTAGCTTATCTCTGAGAAGAGATGTGATGGCTACATGCCTCTGAACTGTGTTACAATGAGGCTCGAAGGCCTATTTATTGTTGAGAAACAATGAAAAACCCTTAACATTCCAAAACCTAACCCTAGGAGATGAAACGCCAAACTGTGGGCCCCGTTTGGGTAAATTGGTACATCAACTTCCCAGGGTCGTAACTTTGGCATACGATCTCCGTTTGACGCGTACAATAGCTCGTTAGAAAGATCTATCCGAGCACTACCACTTTGGGAAGGGCAAGATCGGTCCATGGACCCATGTTGCCCCCAGATTTCCCAAAAAACGTCGTTTAGGGCCTCAAAACGGCTCCGGAAGTTCAGGACCCGAAAAACTGCTAAAAATAGTAAGTTGTGCTACAATTAAGGAAACTGAAAATGCTGAGAAAGACAATGGTGGGGGTCCAGGTGGACTTGGCAGGTGGCCACCAATATCCACCTGGATCATTCCTCCCCCCTTAGGAAGCAATGGTCCCCATTGCGTTGAGCTCCTCCATGAGATGAGGAAACTTCTGCTGAACTTGTTCCCTGGTGAGCCACTTGCCCTGCTGAAGGAGTTGGCCCGCTTTGACAACTCGATACAGTTGGATATTCTGTTGGCGAGTGTTCTTGATCTGTGTGTCCATGATCCGATCAGTTGCAGCTTGTTCCATGCAATCTGGATTTAATTCTGTGGGTTTGAGCTGTTCTGCAATGTCGGATGTGTCTAGCAATGGTGGAAAGTATGGCCGAAGGCGGTCCACATTAAATACTGGGTGCAGGCCAAGGAATGGGGGAATGCTGAGCTCAAATGCATTGTCTCCCATAGCCTTAGTAATGGTGTAAGGACCATATCGGAGTGGTCTCAATTTCCGATAGGCTCCAGTAAGGCGTTCCTTTTGCAAATGCAACCAGACTTTGTCGCCCACCTGAAACTTGTGTGGCACCCGATGTTGATCATGTCGCTGCTTGTACTTGGCATTTGATTTCTCAAGAATGTCATGGACCTGCTGGCGAATATGTTGGATGCGCTCAATGAAGCTGGTGGCCTTATCTGTTTCGGACTGGACATGAGCTGAATTCATGTGAGTAGCTGCAAGTGGCATGGCCACATCAATGGGGCATAGTGGCTGGAATCCCAAACCCACCTGAAAAGGGCTATGGCCAGTGGAGCTGTGAAGAGCTCGGTTGTAGCTGTGCTGAACGTAGGGGAGGCTCTCGTCCCATGTGCGTGGATGCTTTGAGTTATACATGCGCAGAATGTGCACAATCATCCTATTGACAACCTCTGTCTGGCCATCAGTTTGAGGATGGAAGGCTGTGGACTTCGTGAGTTTGGTGTCCAGCATTGACCAGAGACTGGACCAAAAGGTGCTGAGAAACCGACTGTCCCGATCTGAGATGATAGACTGTGGGATCCCAAAGTGCACCCACACTCGTTCAAAGAAGAGTTTAGCAGTGGCTTCTGCTGTGATATTCTTCTTGCAGGCCATCATAATGGCCATCTTTGAGAACCTGTCGACGACCACAAAAACACAGTCATTTCCATGCTTAGTGGAAGGAAGGCCTGACATGTAATCCATGGAGATGGATTCCCAAGGTCGACTAGGGGTAGGCAACGGGGTATAGAGGCCTTGCTTCTTAATGGTCGGTTTGGCAATGGCACAGGCAGTACATGATCGGATGTACTTCCCAACATCCTGTCGAAGATTCGGCCAATAGAAATAGTTTTGCAGTACTGCCACTGTTTTCTCGACCCCGAAATGCCCAGCAGCCCGACTGTAGTGTGCTTCCCAAATCATCTTGGCACGCTCGCTTGAAGGAACACAAAGGTGACCGAGGTGGCATAATAGGGCATCCTGGAGGTGAAAATCTGCAACCTGCCGACCCTCCAAGAGTGTCTGGTATGTGTGGCCGAATTCTGGGTCGCTTTTGTAGAGAAGTGGCCAATCAGAAGTCTCGTGCCCGCAAGAGTTGAGCACGGTGGTTAGCGCCATGATCGGTGGTCGACTGAGGCAATCTGCAACATTATTGGTGCTGCCCTTTTTATACTTGATATTCAAGTGAAACTGTTGCAGGTATGTAGACCACTTCTGATGGCGATCATTCTGCAATTTCCCTTGGGTCTGTATGAACTGCAGAGGTCGGTGGTCTGTGTGGATGACCGTTTCCTTCCCCAAAATGTAATGCTTCCATTGTCGGCAGGCCTGTACAATGGAATACATCTCTTTATCATAAGTGGGGTACTTCCGGACTGTGTCTGAAAGTGTTTCACTGTGATATGCCACTGGATGTCCATGTTGAGTAAGGACTGCCCCAATAGCATAGTCAGAGGCATCTGTCTCGACCTCAAATGGTTGTTGTAAATCTGGTAACGCGAGCACTGGTGCCGTGCAGAGGCGATCCTTCAACTCCCTGAATGCCTTCTGTTGAGATTCAGACCAAAAGAATTTTGCTTTCGCCCCGCCCTTGGTGACTTGACTCAAGGGCCAAGAAATATGAGAAAATCCCAACACAAACCTGCGGTAGAAGTTGGCAAGACCTAGAAAGCTGCGGAGCTCTGTTAGAGTGGTTGGAGAGGGCCAATCCCGAATGACTTGGACCTTGGCTGGATCGACATGCACCCCCTGTTCATCAATGATGTATCCCAGATACTGAACCTCGGTCATGCCAAAAGTGCATTTCTCCAAATTGGCACATAGCTTGTGTTGCCGCAGTGTTTGGAGAACCTGTCGGATGTGGTGGAGGTGCTCTTCCCAACTCTGGCTGAAGATCAGAATGTCATCCAAGTATACTACTACAAAGGAGTTGGTGAATGGCCGCAAGATGTCATCCATTAGCCTCATAAAGGTTGCAGGAGCATTCGTCAATCCGAAAGGCATGACCAACCATTCGAAGAGGCCCTCCTTGGATTTGAAGGCAGTCTTCCACACATCTGAGGGTTCAATTGGTACCTGGTGATATCCTGACTTCAGATCGATCTTGCTGAAATATTTCGCCCCCTTTAGTTGGTCTAGGAGGTCATCAATCCGCGGGATCGGGTACCTATTACGGACAGTGATCTTGTTCAGCGCCCGATAGTCAATACAGAGTCTCCACGTCCCATCCTTCTTCTGTACCAACACTATCGGGCTCCCACAGGGCGAAGAACTCGGACGGATGTGACCTTTCTGCAGGAGCTCCTGAATCTGCCTCTTGATTTCATTGTTCTCCAGAACGGAGCGCCGATAAATTGGTCCATTGGGTAGCGGCGCACCTGGGGTCAGATCGATGGAGTGCTTGACTTGACAGTGCAGAGGAACCCCTGCCGGGGAGGTGAAGATGTCTTCGTACTCCTCCACAATCTTGTCCATCTGTAGCTGCCGTGCAGAGGGACCCCGTTTGGAGGCCGCGGCCACTGTCTTCTTCTTCCCTTGAGGGCGTATCATCAGGAAAACAAATTTCCTGGTTTTGGAAATGATCTTACTGCATTGTTTTGCAGTAATCAAAGAGATGGCGGCAGGTGGTGCTACCTCTGGTATCCTGAACAACTTATTTCCCAATGTAATAATAACAGCACGGGGCCTTGATTCATACACAGCATGTCGCTTCCACAAGTATGGTTGTCCTAGTAATACATCACAAACTTCAAGGGGAGCAATGTCACACAATACCTCATCCGTGAAGGGCTTGATGTTGTATGGAAGGCGACACTGCTGGCTCACGCGAAGATCTCGCCCTTGGTGAAGCCACCCAATGGTGTATGGTTGTGGATGTGCTGTGGTCGGTAAGCCCAACCGCTTCACGACCTCTGCCGAAATGAGGTTCTTTTGACTCCCGCTATCAACAATGAACTGTATCGGGGAGCCCTTTACCCACATCTGGGAGTGGAAGAGACGCTCCTCCTCCTCTGGATCTTCGGGTTCATTTTTCTGGATCTTTGCGGTAGCAACAGTGGCGCTGGGATCCGCATCAATGATCTGCTTCCCTTTTTCATACCCCTTATCGGGTTCTGACTCAGAGTCGGAACATGCATCTGATTCTGAAACCTTTAGCTCAGCCACCAGTGACTGCTTGGCCCGACACTCACTTGTGTTGTGAGTGGAGCTCTTATGGAACTCGCACCATTTTCCAGTGTCCTTTCTCGGCTTCGCGGCGTTGCTCTTTGCTTGCAGCTTCGGCTGGTTGTCTTGGGCTGTCCCGCCTTGGCTTTGTCCTTTGTTCTGTGGTTTAGGGGCACCTTTCCCCTGCTTTGGATTCGCAGATCCAAAGTCTCGCTTCTTTTGTTTAAACTTCTGCTCGACCTTGACGGCATACCGGTATGCTGCGCCGAGCGAGGGGATGTTTAGGAACTGTATTTCTTCCTGGATGTACTTGTGCAGGCAGCCACGGTATTTGAGTATCAAATGTTGCTCCGAATCCTTGATACCCAACTTTGTGCGAAGGGTATGGAAAAGATTGGTGAACTCCGGCACGTCTTGGTCCCTTCCCTGCCGCAGCGTGGTCCACTTTATGTATTCATCCTCATAGCTTCCGACAGGGTAGTACTGCTCCTTGATGGCATCCCGGAACGAATCCCAGGTGGGTGCGGCTGAAAATAGTGAGCCAGTACTTTCATCCTTCTGCTCGCAGTAGGTTTCCCACCAGTCCTTGACGTGGGGGGCTGCTTTGAGAAGAGCAAAAACAATCTTTTCCCGACTCGAAAATTCATGAACAGAAAAATAACCCTCTAGCAGATTTAACCATTTATCTACGGCATCGGCGTCTATCTGACCCTCGAATATGGGGATTTCAAAATTAACTTGTACCTTAAAGGGTGTGGCGTTTCCAGAGGAGCTGCTGGAAGCCGATGCGCCGCTTCTGGGTAGCCGCTGAAGGATCTGCGCAAAGCTGTCCATCATCGCGTTCCGTTGTCGCTCGAGTGCTTCTTCGAGCAAGATTTTGATGGGATCTCCTGCCCCCTGAGAAAAAGCAGACCGCTCTGATACCACTGATCCGGATTTAAACAGGAACGCAACAAATTACAGAGATAACCATATACACAAAGATGCAGCGGAAATAATACTTCATTTCATTAATGGAAAATACTGAAATATGCTTACAAACAGAAATGGAAATAAACTAGCTAGGGCGATGGTAGCTTATCTCTGAGAAGAGATGTGATGGCTACATGCCTCTGAACTGTGTTACAATGAGGCTCGAAGGCCTATTTATTGTTGAGAAACAATGGAAAACCCTTAACATTCCAAAACCTAACCCTAGGAGATGAAACGCCAAACTGTGGGCCCCGTTTGGGTAAATTGGTACATCAACTTCCCGGGGTCGTAACTTTGGCATACGATCTCCGTTTGACGCGTACAATAGCTCGTTAGAAAGATCTATCCGAGCACTACCACTTTGGGAAGGGCAACATCGGTCCATGGACCCATGTTGCCCCCAGATTTCCCAAAAAACGTCGTTTAGGGCCTCAAAACGGCTCCGGAAGTTCAGGACCCGAAAAACTGCTAAAAATAGTAAGTTGTGCTACAATTAAGGAAACTGAAAATGCTGAGAAAGACAATGGTGGGGGTCCAGGTGGACTTGGCAGGTGGCCACCAATATCCACCTGGATCATTCCTCCCCCCTTAGGAAGCAATGGTCCCCATTGCGTTGAGCTCCTCCATGAGATGAGGAAACTTCTGCTGAACTTGTTCCCTGGTGAGCCACTTGCCCTGCTGAAGGAGTTGGCCCGCTTTGACAACTCGATACAGTTGGATATTCTGTTGGCGAGTGTTCTTGATCTGTGTGTCCATGATCCGATCAGTTGCAGCTTGTTCCATGCAATCTGGATTTAATTCTGTGGGTTTGAGCTGTTCTGCAATGTCGGATGTGTCTAGCAATGGTGGAAAGTATGGCCGAAGGCGGTCCACATTGAACACTGGGTGCAGGCCAAGGAATGGGGGAATGCTGAGCTCAAATGCATTGTCTCCCATAGCCTTAGTAATGGTGTAAGGACCATATCGGAGTGGTCTCAATTTTCGATAGGCTCCAGTAAGGCGTTCCTTTTGCAAATGCAACCAGACTTTGTCGCCCACCTGAAACTTGTGTGGCACCCGATGTTGATCATGTCGCTGCTTGTACTTGGCATTTGATTTCTCAAGAATGTCATGGACCTGCTGGCGAATATGTTGGATGCGCTCAATGAAGCTGGTGGCCTTATCTGTTTCGGACTGGACATGAGCTGAATTCATGTGAGTAGCTGCAAGTGGCATGGCCACATCAATGGGGCATAGTGGCTGGAATCCCAAACCCACCTGAAAAGGGCTATGGCCAGTGGAGCTGTGAAGAGCTCGGTTGTAGCTGTGCTGAACATAGGGGAGGCTCTCGTCCCATGTGCGTGGATGCTTTGAGTTATACATGCGCAGAATGTGCACAATCATCCTATTGACAACCTCTGTCTGGCCATCAGTTTGAGGATGGAAGGCTGTGGACTTCGTGAGTTTGGTGTCCAGCATTGACCAGAGACTGGACCAAAAGGTGCTGAGAAACCGACTGTCCCGATCTGAGATGATAGACTGTGGGATCCCAAAGTGCACCCACACTCGTTCAAAGAAGAGTTTAGCAGTGGCTTCTGCTGTGATATTCTTCTTGCAGGCCATCATAATGGCCATCTTTGAGAACCTGTCGACGACCACAAAAACACAGTCATTTCCATGCTTAGTGGAAGGAAGGCCTGACATGTAATCCATGGAGATGGATTCCCAAGGTCGACTAGGGGTAGGCAACGGGGTATAGAGGCCTTGCTTCTTAATGGTCGGTTTGGCAATGGCACAGGCAGTACATGATCGGATGTACTTCCCAACATCCTGTCGAAGATTCGGCCAATAGAAATAGTTTTGCAGTACTGCCACTGTTTTCTCGACCCCGAAATGCCCAGCAGCCCGACTGTAGTGTGCTTCCCAAATCATCTTGGCACGCTCGCTTGAAGGAACACAAAGGTGACCGAGGTGGCATAATAGGGCATCCTGGAGGTGAAAATCTGCAACCTGCCGACCCTCCAAGAGTGTCTGGTATGTGTGGCCGAATTCTGGGTCGCTTTTGTAGAGAAGTGGCCAATCAGAAGTCTCGTGCCCGCAAGAGTTGAGCACGGTGGTTAGCGCCATGATCGGTGGTCGACTGAGGCAATCTGCAACATTATTGGTGCTGCCCTTTTTATACTTGATATTCAAGTGAAACTGTTGCAGGTATGTAGACCACTTCTGATGGCGATCATTCTGCAATTTCCCTTGGGTCTGTATGAACTGCAGAGGTCGGTGGTCTGTGTGGATGACCGTTTCCTTCCCCAAAATGTAATGCTTCCATTGTCGGCAGGCCTGTACAATGGAATACATCTCTTTATCATAAGTGGGGTACTTCCGGACTGTGTCTGAAAGTGTTTCACTGTGATATGCCACTGGATGTCCATGTTGAGTAAGGACTGCCCCAATAGCATAGTCAGAGGCATCTGTCTCGACCTCAAATGGTTGTTGTAAATCTGGTAACGCGAGCACTGGTGCCGTGCAGAGGCGATCCTTCAACTCCCTGAATGCCTTCTGTTGAGATTCAGACCAAAAGAATTTTGCTTTCGCCCCGCCCTTGGTGACTTGACTCAAGGGCCAAGAAATATGAGAAAATCCCAACACAAACCTGCGGTAGAAGTTGGCAAGACCTAGAAAGCTGCGGAGCTCTGTTAGAGTGGTTGGAGAGGGCCAATCCCGAATGACTTGGACCTTGGCTGGATCGACATGCACCCCCTGTTCATCAATGATGTATCCCAGATACTGAACCTCGGTCATGCCAAAAGTGCATTTCTCCAAATTGGCACATAGCTTGTGTTGCCGCAGTGTTTGGAGAACCTGTCGGATGTGGTGGAGGTGCTCTTCCCAACTCTGGCTGAAGATCAGAATGTCATCCAAGTATACTACTACAAAGGAGTTGGTGAATGGCCGCAAGATGTCATCCATTAGCCTCATAAAGGTTGCAGGAGCATTCGTCAATCCGAAAGGCATGACCAACCATTCGAAGAGGCCCTCCTTGGATTTGAAGGCAGTCTTCCACACATCTGAGGGTTCAATTGGTACCTGGTGATATCCTGACTTCAGATCGATCTTGCTGAAATATTTCGCCCCCTTTAGTTGGTCTAGGAGGTCATCAATCCGCGGGATCGGGTACCTATTACGGACAGTGATCTTGTTCAGCGCCCGATAGTCAATACAGAGTCTCCACGTCCCATCCTTCTTCTGTACCAACACTATCGGGCTCCCACAGGGCGAAGAACTCGGACGGATGTGACCTTTCTGCAGGAGCTCCTGAATCTGCCTCTTGATTTCATTGTTCTCCAGAACGGAGCGCCGATAAATTGGTCCATTGGGTAGCGGCGCACCTGGGGTCAGATCGATGGAGTGCTTGACTTGACAGTGCAGAGGAACCCCTGCCGGGGAGGTGAAGATGTCTTCGTACTCCTCCACAATCTTGTCCATCTGTAGCTGCCGTGCAGAGGGACCCCGTTTGGAGGCCGCGGCCACTGTCTTCTTCTTCCCTTGAGGGCGTATCATCAGGAAAACAAATTTCCTGGTTTTGGAAATGATCTTACTGCATTGTTTTGCAGTAATCAAAGAGATGGCGGCAGGTGGTGCTACCTCTGGTATCCTGAACAACTTATTTCCCAATGTAATAATAACAGCACGGGGCCTTGATTCATACACAGCATGTCGCTTCCACAAGTATGGTTGTCCTAGTAATACATCACAAACTTCAAGGGGAGCAATGTCACACAATACCTCATCCGTGAAGGGCTTGATGTTGTATGGAAGGCGACACTGCTGGCTCACGCGAAGATCTCGCCCTTGGTGAAGCCACCCAATGGTGTATGGTTGTGGATGTGCTGTGGTCGGTAAGCCCAACCGCTTCACGACCTCTGCCGAAATGAGGTTCTTTTGACTCCCGCTATCAACAATGAACTGTATCGGGGAGCCCTTTACCCACATCTGGGAGTGGAAGAGACGCTCCTCCTCCTCTGGATCTTCGGGTTCATTTTTCTGGATCTTTGCGGTAGCAACAGTGGCGCTGGGATCCGCATCAATGATCTGCTTCCCTTTTTCATACCCCTTATCGGGTTCTGACTCAGAGTCGGAACATGCATCTGATTCTGAAACCTTTAGCTCAGCCACCAGTGACTGCTTGGCCCGACACTCACTTGTGTTGTGAGTGGAGCTCTTATGGAACTCGCACCATTTTCCAGTGTCCTTTCTCGGCTTCGCGGCGTTGCTCTTTGCTTGCAGCTTCGGCTGGTTGTCTTGGGCTGTCCCGCCTTGGCTTTGTCCTTTGTTCTGTGGTTTAGGGGCACCTTTCCCCTGCTTTGGATTCGCAGATCCAAAGTCTCGCTTCTTTTGTTTAAACTTCTGCTCGACCTTGACGGCATACCGGTATGCTGCGCCGAGCGAGGGGATGTTTAGGAACTGTATTTCTTCCTGGATGTACTTGTGCAGGCAGCCACGGTATTTGAGTATCAAATGTTGCTCCGAATCCTTGATACCCAACTTTGTGCGAAGGGTATGGAAAAGATTGGTGAACTCCGGCACGTCTTGGTCCCTTCCCTGCCGCAGCGTGGTCCACTTTATGTATTCATCCTCATAGCTTCCGACAGGGTAGTACTGCTCCTTGATGGCATCCCGGAACGAATCCCAGGTGGGTGCGGCTGAAAATAGTGAGCCAGTACTTTCATCCTTCTGCTCGCAGTAGGTTTCCCACCAGTCCTTGACGTGGGGGGCTGCTTTGAGAAGAGCAAAAACAATCTTTTCCCGACTCGAAAATTCATGAACAGAAAAATAACCCTCTAGCAGATTTAACCATTTATCTACGGCATCGGCGTCTATCTGACCCTCGAATATGGGGATTTCAAAATTAACTTGTACCTTAAAGGGTGTGGCGTTTCCAGAGGAGCTGCTGGAAGCCGATGCGCCGCTTCTGGGTAGCCGCTGAAGGATCTGCGCAAAGCTGTCCATCATCGCGTTCCGTTGTCGCTCGAGTGCTTCTTCGAGCAAGATTTTGATGGGATCTCCTACCCCCTGAGAAAAAGCAGACCGCTCTGATACCACTGATCCGGATTTAAACAGGAACGCAACAAATTACAGAGATAACCATATACACAAAGATGCAGCGGAAATAATACTTCATTTCATTAATGGAAAATACTGAAATATGCTTACAAACAGAAATGGAAATAAACTAGCTAGGGCGATGGTAGCTTATCTCTGAGAAGAGATGTGATGGCTACATGCCTCTGAACTGTGTTACAATGAGGCTCGAAGGCCTATTTATTTTGAGAAACAATGGAAAACCCTTAACATTCCAAAACCTAACCCTAGGAGATGAAACGCCAAACTGTGGGCCCCGTTTGGGTAAATTGGTACATCAACTTCCCAGGGTCGTAACTTTGGCATACGATCTCCGTTTGACGCGTACAATAGCTCGTTAGAAAGATCTATCCGAGCACTACCACTTTGGGAAGGGCAACATCGGTCCATGGACCCATGTTGCCCCCAGATTTCCCAAAAAACGTCGTTTAGGGCCTCAAAACGGCTCCAGAAGTTCAGGACCCGAAAAACTGCTAAAAATAGTAAGTTGTGCTACAATTAAGGAAACTGAAATTGCTGAGGAAGACAATGGTGGGGGTCCAGGTGGACTTGGCAGGTGGCCACCAATATCCACCTGGATCATCTAAACTCTTCTTCGGCTCCTTGTTGGTAGCCACAAGGTTCGTGTATGCTACCTGAATGTGGTTGCAGCAGTCGACCAATGTGCATGATGAAAAATATTTGGGGGCTTCAATGACTAAATCAGACACAATTGGCCAAAGGGCTCATAGTTTTGAGGTTTTGTGCTCGACCTATGATTGGAGCTCTTGATTAGTCTCTCAGAGCTGGTATTGCTATGTTGTAATAGTGATAAGTTGTTGCTTCCGCTGCTCATGCTCGGTAACCAGGTTGTTGTGGATCTTTTCAGCCCTTTGTGTTGCCTGTTGGATAAACCCGAACAACTCTGTAGAGGACTAGTGCTAAAGGTTCTCGGGCTGCATTGTGGATGGGTCCAGGAAACTGCTTTGCAAAGGGTTGGTTGCTAGCAATAGATTTTTCAAAGTGGCCTTAGGGGGAGGTTGCAGGCTACGTGGTTTCAAAAAACTGAGGAATGGGAGGGATAATGATCGGGTCTGGAACAATTGGGAAATTTATCGGAAATGAGGCCTCAAACGGTTCGATTTCAGTGGAGTGTGGTTGTGAGGCAAGTGGCTCATCACCCATGAGTGGGCCCGACCCTAGTAATAGGGATATCATGGATGTTTGGACAATAGTTTGGCCTTCACCATCGTTGAGCGACATGGTGGACTGCATAGCTAAATTGACTTCCATTTCTTCGGTGGCTATGTAGGTTCCTAAGGGGATGGTGTCGGACAGGGTAGAGGAGGCAAAAGTTGTATGAGGGGATGGATCCTGCAACCTGGGTGAAATAGTAGAGGTGGATGGTGGGGTTTCTTCAACGATTGGGGAGGTCGACGTTGATTAGATTCCATCGCCTGTGAGGTCAACAATAGGCACAACTAGGGGAGTAGTAATGATTGGATTGAACAAAATAAACCCTTGAAAAGAAATAGAATGGGTATTCGCACCTGATGAACTTGTGAAGATGCAAAGGGTCTTCTTATGGGAACTCATATGTTTCTCCATTTGAAAGACCACCAGCTGCAATTCCTCCTCCTCCCCCTCTTCTTGCTACTCCCAACTGCATCTCCTGTCAGAGGTTGTGGATGTAGTTGCATGCTCCTGAACAAATATTTGTATTGACCATATTTGATTTTGCAGGCTACCCCTAGCCATGACCCAACCTCTGTGTGGAATTCCCCTTTTGCTAACGTAAAATTCTGCGGCCTCATTTTAAAAGTCTGTAAGTGGACACATTGTGGCCTTAGGTAAGTTTGGCCATGCGTCACCCCAAACAAAATTTCTTGCGAGTAGTTATCAAGCAACCCCTTGGGGATTCTTTCCACCGCCCTTACGGTTGTGAGCATACTCTTGTACCAGTCACTAAAGGATGCCTCAATGATCTCGTTACTACTGGGATCACCAGATCTTTTCCACGACATGTATCTAAGCACTAGTGGTTGTTCACTTGTGATTTCTGCCAGGTCCCTCCCTGTTAGTGGGCACCATTTCCACGTCGCCAAGGTCATGATAAAATACCCAAAAATGAAATTTGTGCTTCGTCTGTAGACATCCTCAGATGCTTCAAATAGCTCATTTAGCAGGAACGCACACCAATTGAGGGAAACCCCTTCAAAATAGATTTCCACAAATGATATGTTGTCCAAAGTACACTCATTCCTGGAGAAATGTTGCATCACTTTCCTAGTAATGATATAGTAGGTGAATATGATATGGTATTTGTTGATTAAATTTATCTTAGCACCTTTGCCTCCACTCTTAGTGTTATAATTACCATAATAGTCATTGTCTCTCTCTTTCTTGGCTCGCTTCATCTCTACTTAGAACATTGTCGAGACTACATTTCCTGTTGCTGATAATCTGGTGAGGTCTTGAATGTCATCCACATGGATTGGATATTCCTTGTCTAACTATAGCGAACCACCATGCATCCTGCTCACTAGAATTTTAGTGCATTGCATTGCAGCAAAAGACATTCTAAGAACTGGTAGACTCCTCAAATTGATCAATGTCGACCACTGAAGTCCCCAAAATGCTACCTTGATCTTCGTCGCCCTGGTGCCATCACCCTTTGTAACTTCTTCTGTATATACCTCTCGCTTGAGCACTAGGAATTAGAAGCAATCTGAATGGTCATTGTCTACCAGTGTCACCTTGTCATATTTCCCATATAATGTTTCTAAAACAGTAATCCGCTCATCTAATTTATCTTCAAGAACTGAGATTATATTTGTCATTTTGCAGCATCGCTGATAAACAATAGATACAAGAGGCTAGTAGCGAATTCTTGGGTGACATTGTTGAGATTTGAACTGAGACTCGAACAATTCTATCACCTGAGTTGGAAATTCTGAAACTTCTTGCATATCCATGCAAATTAAGTAGACTAGATTTGACACGACGTTTTTTACTAGAATCGCCAACTAATTACTACGAAAACTTTCCCTATGTAGACTCGATCATGTTAACCTATCACCAGATGATTTGTAGCTGACTCATATGACATATCATGAAAAAAAGTATAAAGTGGAGAAGATGGGTAATAATTTTACTGTAATAGCAGATGTTTATTAGTTAATTCATTCCATAACGAGAAAATATTCTATAGAAATTTACCTAACAAGGGTATTATTGTCTAATTATTACAAAAAAGACTCTAAGTACGGTGGATAAGACTTGTGAAACATGTGGCTGACCTCCCCAACCACAGTCGGTTGCGGTGAGGTGGCATAGGATCCGCACATGAACTAACACGCGGGATTTATTGTATTGGAAGTAAAGAAATAAATAGACTGACTACTTGAATGACCTATCCCTACTGACTCTAAACCTACCTATGGGCCCTTTTCAGAGACCCCATCACTTAGAAAATTGGGTGTTGTTTTGGTGGAAAGGCTTCAGGCATGCACCATTCACCCATCCTGGTATCAATATTCTGTCTAGTTGCATGAGCTTCACCGCTCTGGACTGCCTGATTTCCACAACTATGAACGGACCTAACCAATGCATCTGCAACTTGCCTAAGAAATTTTGGAATGTGTTGTCATATAATAAAACTTTCCCTACGACTGTGAAATATTTTTTCTTAATGTGCCTACCGTGCCATGCCTTCTATCTCCTTTGCTCAACAGACTGGTGGAATTCGGCTAGAAATATGGCTTCATCTAATTCCATCAATTCCTCCAAGTGCTTCTGTAGCGATGCATCATTTGTCATCTTTGTAGCTTGAGAAATGAAGATGCTCAGTACTGCAAATTCAGCTGGTACCATGACTTCCCATCCATATACCAACTGGAAAGGTGTTTTCTTGTGTGATCGCTTTATTTTTGTTTTGTTCACCCATAATGTTGTTGGTACATGCTAATCCTAATCGTCTTGACTCGCCAAACATATCTTTGTTAGTCCCTTTTCAAGTATCTTGTTGAAGGCTTCGACCATCCCGTTAGCCTGAGGATGGTATGGGTTTCTCTTATGATGTTGGACTAGGAAATTTTGCAGGAGAGATGCAACTGTTTCATTTATAAAATGAGTTCCTTGGTCACTCGTCAGGCTTTTTGGGCACCCAAACCTTGATATGATGTTTTCAAAAATGAACCTCGTGGCTGTTTCTATTGTACAATATTTCATAGGTGCTGCCTCCTTCAATCGTCTGAGATGCTCGATAGCTATGATGATATACTGTGCTTGAGAATGATGCACCAGTGGATTGATTGGACCGATGAAATCAATTGCCCACTTCTAAAATATCTATACTGCACATACAAGATGTAATGGTAACTCATCACAACGTGACCGTTTTCCAACTCTTTAACATACATCACAACCTTTCGCATATTCTTTAGCATCCTTGTAGAGCATAGGCCACCATAACCCTACTTACAAAACCTTCCTGGCCGTTGCTTTTCCTCTAACATGTCCTCCTGCAACCCAAGAGTGGCACTCCCATAGGACATCTTGCCTTTTATGTTGGAGGAGACACCGCCGTAAGACCTGATCGAGGCCCATCTTATATAAATGTCTTGCGATCAACTGATAGTCAGCCACTTGCACCACCATGTGTCTCTTCTGCGTCGCAGTATATCCCTTCGAACATTGCCCTGTTACTAGGAAAACTACGATTTCCTACAAGTAATCTAGTATTGCTTCTATGCGGAATAAATCAATGTCTCGTAGTTCGTCATCAAGGGAGCCCCTACTTTCCCCTGATTCCAGTCTTGAGAGGTGATCAGGTCCCACATTCAACCGACCTATAGCAACAATAACCACCTGTAGATTCTTCCCTCTAAGACTGGCTTGTTATTTTAATACCAATTGATCTATGAAGAATTTCAATGGGGCTCCAAGTAAATAGTGCCGAAACTTTTTCAAGCAGTACACCATGGCTAATCCTTCTCTCTCGACCATGGTGTAGTTATTTTCTGCAGTCGCCAACTTCCTACTTGCAAAATAAATCAGATGATCCAAGTTCCCTTCTCCTACTTGCACCAACACTGTGCCTATATCAATGCCCAAGGCATCGATATGTACGTATAATTTATTATTCTAGTCCGGGTATACTAAGATGGGAGCACTTACCATCCTTCATTCAAGAAGAAGAAGGATGACGAACCACTTACAAGTCTCCATCCATTTGAACAGAAGAAGGATGACGAACCGCTACTTATCTTTTGCGCCAACTGTACAAAGAAACACCTCCTTGGAAAGTGTCCACTTAGTAGCCAAAAAGTTCTCAACATTTGTGAAGAGGATCATTTAACAAAACATTTCCCATCACTACCAGGATTACTAAGGGTACTCAGGAAATCAAGTAAGGAATCGAATAAACTACCAGGTAAAAATCAAAACCCATCACCATTTGATACTTGGAATAATGTTTATTATCCTGAGCAGGTTCCACAACATGTTTATAATCCTATAGTTTCATGGAAAAATTTTAGTCCTCCTCATAATGAATACCTTACTTCATGGCCATAGTGGTCCTCTCCTTGGACCTCATCCTCGAGCCAAATATCTGCATGGCCTCAAGAATGGTTTGGATCCTTCTCTCTAGGGCAATCTCCCATGAAAATTCAATTACATGAGCATCAACAACAACCACAATTTCTTTCCAATGCATCACCAAGTCATCCTCCTCCATTGTCCCAGCTGCATGTGCAACCTTACCCTAATCCTATCCCAAACCCTAATCCATACCTTAGACCTAGCCCTAATCCATACTCTAGACCTAATCCTATCCCATACCCTAATCCATACCCTATACCTAGCTCTAATCCATACTCTAGACCTAACCCTAGCCCATAACCTAATCCAAAACCTAGACTTAACCCTAGCCCAAAGCCTAATCCTATGTAGAATTTCCTATAAATTCTCTACAAATCTACCTCTGATATCTATGTAGAAAATATGGCTGTAGATTAACTCGATAATGCAATATACCAAAGAAAAATACTTTAATCTACTTCTACAATCAAACTTGCAAAAGCTTAATATATTTGAGCAAGATCAAGCGGAACACATATAACTAGAAAAAGAATCAATGCACATGAAACACAGAAGAATACTCAGGGGAAAGCCTCAGCTAAAAACCCCGCTATCTGTATTATCATACAAGGTGGAAATACATCAAGATTACACAAAACCTTAGCTCTCACAGCTAGCCAGCTCTCAGTACAAGGGTCCTGGATGCTCACAAGCAAACAAGGCTTCTCACATACCTTCTCCTCTACCCTACAAGCCTCCTATTTCCTTGCACAATTTCTCCTGGGTGATCCTCCTGTTACCAAGTGTAACACTAATCTCACACCCTGTAAAACTGCGCAATCCTCAAGGAACCTTCCCTTGACTGCATGGATGAGTTTCCTTTATAGGAAAACACATGCAACTGATAGTACATTGTCCTTGACATTTAGCTCAACTGGGTCTTTCTCAGAATAGACATGCATGAGTTTCTGATGAGGGAATCTTCAGTTATCTGGAGTACACTGGTTGAGTGCATGCATGCATCAACTGACTGATAACTCACAATTAGTTCCTTAAACAGTTTGGAACTAATTTAACTGGACTTAACTCAGTAAACTGAGCTAACTAATTACAACTCAAATATAACTCAATCTTATCTCCTTAATTAAGGGATAATCTCCTTAATTTAAGGGATAACTGTTGCATGACTTCAGAAAGACTTCTAACTTGAATTTATCCAACTAATTAATCCATAATGAATTAATTGATTATTTTCAAGTAGCTGGTGAGACTAAATTCAATTTTAATTCAAGGACAAGTTAAAATTGGAATATTCTAGATTCTAATTTTATCATTTCTTGTTGCTATTTTCAACACTCCCTCTCAACAAGAAAAGAATTCAACTCGATCCAGATTGTGAACCTTTGGAATGTTATGCATGTAATACTTCTCTCTAATGTTGTTTCTCCAATAACTCTAGAAACAAAAAAAGCATCCAACCTTTATCAGAATGATGCCTCTGTCATCAAAGTCTCTGACTATTATTGCCTTTGTCGACTGAAAACTATACACTTCTACTGACTCAGCCTTTCTGCACTATTGTTAATCCTTCTTTGCACTCTTCAGTATTTGACTGCTCTAGCCTCTGTCACTTTGATCTCTGACTGCATCAATCCCACTGATTCCTCCCGCTACTATGTACTTTTGGCACCCGTAGCAAGGTACGATCCATGAGATAAAACCTCTCAATGGACCCTGCCCAAATTCATCCTTCTTGGGACTATCACTTCACATCACCCCACCTCACACCTGGAGGTATGGCTGCATGTGCTCCCACTGCCCACTTGGCTCAAAATTTCCCCTATTGGAGGTCTCTGCATGAGTGGATGCCTCCACTCAGTCTCCTCTGAGCATCTCCAATTGTGGCTCCTCCACAATTGTCTGAGACTTCTTTTGGGGCTATATGTTGAGAGGTAATTTACTCTCCCTCTCAACCACCAAGTTTCTAACATTTGCCTTGCTCCTCAAGGCTTTGCATGCATCTTGAACCTCAAGAGCATACAGGTTCTTAACTCGTGAACTGATCTGTTTCACCTGTCTCGTGGTGATGTGTCTAAGGAAAACCTTTCCCTTACTAAAAACAACATCATAGCCTTTGTCCTCCAACACCGTGACCGATACCAAGTTCTTCTTAAGTCCAGGCACATACTTCACATCTGTCAAGGTGATAGGAGGTCCAAGCTCCCAACCATCTCTATGCGCATCTTGAGATCTTTCTCCTCCAAGGTACTGAATAAAATTTTATCGTTGGTCATGTGGAATGAGGCTCCACTGTCAACATGCCAACCACAACCCATCATCGATGACACCATGCACGTGATGAGGGTAAAGTCCATTTTGAACTAAGAGGCTAATGCCTCGCCTTCCGATCCTTCCGAGGATCCCTTCTTGGACTTCTTCAATGGACAATTAGTCGCATAATGTCCCATCTCATTTTATTTTTTATTTTAAGTATGATATGAATTTGATTTTCACCTGCAACATCGAACTTCAAACTCTGAATTCTCTTCTTCGTATACTGTTCATAGCTCCTATAAATGACACTTTGATACCATGTAGAATTTCCTACAAATTCTCTACAAATCTACCTCTAAGATCTATGTAGAAAATCTCACTGTAGATTAACTTGATAATGCAACATACCAAAGAAAAATACTTTAATCTACTTCTACAATCAAACTTGCAAAAGCTTAATAGATTTGAGCAAGATCAAGTGGAACACTTATAACCAGAAGAAGAATCAATGCACATGAAACACAAAAGAATACTCAGGGGAAAGCCTCAGCTAAAAACCCCACTATCTGTATTATCATACAAGGTGGAAATACATCAAGATTACACAAAGCCTTAGCTCTCACAGCTAGGCAGCTCTCAGTACAATCCTCCTGGATGCTCATAGGCAAGCAAGGCTTCTCACAAACCTTCTCCTCTACCCTCCAAGCCTCCTATTTCCTTGCGCAGTTTCTCCTGGGTGATCCTCCTGTTACCAAGTGTAACACTGATCTCACAACCTATAAAACTGTGCAATCCTGAAGGAACCTTCCCTTGACTGCATGGATGAGTTTCCTTTATAGGAAAACACATGCAACTGATAGTACATTGTCTTTGACATTTAGCTCAACTGGGTCTTTCTCAGAATAGACATGCATGAGTTTCTGATGAGGGAATCTTCAATTATCTAGAGTACACTGGTTGAGTGCATGCATGCATCAACTGACTGATAACTCACAATTAGTTCCTCAAACAATTTGGAAATAATTTAACTAGATTTAACTCAGTAAAGTGAGCTAACTAATTAAAACTCAAATACAACTCAATCTTATCTTCTTAATTAAGGGATAATCTCCTTAATTTAAGGGATAACTATTGCATGACTTCAGAAAGACTTCTAACTTGAATTTCTCCAACTACTTAATCCATATTGAATTCATTAATTATTTTCAAGCATCTAGTGAGACTAAATTTGATTTTAATTCAAAATTTTAATTCAAGGACAAATTAAAATTGGAATATTCTGGATTCTATTTTTATCATTTCTTGTTTCTATTTTCAACATCCTAATCCAAATCTTAGTCCAAGCCTTAACCAAAACCCTAGCGTAAACCATATCCTAAACCCTAATCTAAACCATCAGGTTGCACAACAATTTGAAACACCTATTCTTCTCGTTGATTCCCCTATTGAAAAAATGTTACACCTTCCATGTTGGGAATGGGAATGAATTTGGAAACTTCCCCCATTACCACAAAACATTCACCCCGAGAAGATATAATTCAAAGACCATCATAGGAGCAATCTTTCATTGGAACCTTTTCTAAAAATATTGTTGAAGCTCAAAACCCTAGAATCTCTCTCAACCATTCTTATCAATCTGAAAAGCAGATATTTGAGCCCAAGTTTGAGGGATTTACCTTTTGTCTTTCACCAGATCCCTTGTGCCTCCAAGAGAGTGACTATAAAATTGTGGAAGACTTGTATAAGTTGGAGAATCATAAATATGTGGATTTCATTGAATCCTGGTTTCAGGCAGTCATCAACACACCTTATTCCTTCATCATTCAATAGATCTTGGTACCATGTCAATTAAAGCAACTGGTTGCTCATACTCTTGTATGTCTTCAAGTTTATTCTTTAAAACTAAGTGTGAGTAGATTCAACATTTTGTTACGCACATCGCTACATTGGAAGTACACCTACACTTAAAGGTGATATTTCTCTCTTTAACAATAGGGTAGGGTAATACGAGAGTAATGAATAAAGATGTATAAAATCTCTCTTGAAACTGTGATTCCCTAAAAGAACAACTTTTGAAATTTCTATTATTATGCACTCTCGTGGTGAGACTTGTCAGAAGAACTTCACACTTAATGCCTCATATTTTATAAAATGACTTTGATTATTGATCAATATGTCACTGAAGGGTATTGCTATAAGTTACATGTAATACTTTTCTCCTATTTTAACAAACTATCATCCAGAAAACCTTTTCAAGTCCCTCTTCGAAGGGATTGATGAAAAACCTCCTATGGCAGACCACGCCTACAAGACGCTGTTACACAAAAATATCATCACCATGATTATTTGCAGTCAGTATGGGTCTATCATCACTTGTACTGTCTTCCTAAGCAAGTCTCAGACCTCATCTCTTCAAGTCAAGCTTTGAAAATGAGAGAAAGACATTGAAAATCAATAAAACTCTGGTTCCGCACTTTCTCTCACTGTTGCCTGCAGTCCCGCACCTTCTGTTTACAAAAACTGCAGACCTGCCCACTCTGTCCCTAAAGGTGTGGGTGCGGACCCCTGTGAAAGTAAAAAAGGCGCAAGTTTATTCTAAAAAACTCACTTTGGGTTAATTCTAAATGATTCTAGAAGGAATTTTGATGTGGATTGGCTGCTCCTAGGTGGTTCATGCATCCCAAAAGAGAAGGAGCTAATCCCTTGATGAGAGGAGCTATCCCTTTGAAGGAGGGCTTTATCCCTTTGAAGGAGGACCTAGTAACTTCCCTCCATTGCACTATAAATTCAGGCATTGGGCTGGTTGCTAGAGAGGTTAGAAGCCGAACATTTTTTAGGGTAAATGTTGGTGAAATTAAGACTTCCTAGTTGAGCTTGAGAGGAGAGATCACATACCTTTTTGGATTCATTGGGAAGAGAGTGAAACTTGTCAAAGTAGAGGAGACTTCTTGCTGGACCCTGGGAGGAGCTTGTACAGCGTCAAGGCACAGGTTGTAAAGCTCTTCTTTGATTTGAATTAATACAATCAGATTCGTTTTTCTCAACAAATTGTCTCATGTCATTTGTTTCATGAATTCCTTGACTTTCATGTTAAATATGTTTTATGATATTGGCTTTTCAGGTGCTATTTAATTTGTTTGCTTGTTTGTGTTTGTAGATTCGCGACAAGGGAGCTCATTTGGATCGAAGGAGCGAGGCTTCCACAAACTTGCGTTGGACCCAAGGTATGCCTAAAACACTTGTTTGCCTTTGTTTATAAATGCATATTTAGAGAAAGATAGTTTGTGATTGGTTTGCTTGTCATTAGGTCTTCTTTAGATTCTAGGAAGGTCTATCTTGTCCGCAAGATCGACTCATTCCGTGTGACAAAATGGCGACCATCGTGGGGCTTTATTTTTTCCTTGTTTTTACTTTGACCTGAGAAACTGTGTTTTTGTTTATTTTTTTGGCTTGTTGTGTGTGGAATTGGGTAGAGATTGTAGATCCAGGGTTATTTTTCATTTTTCATAACTTTGGGAGAGGACCGCACCCTAGCCTTTTGACACATTGCATACTTATCTGCACTTTTTCTTTTAGCACAGAGTGGTACCGCACCTGTGTTAACTGTGGGTCTGCGGACCCTATCAAAATTTTGAAAAACCTAAGATTTCCTCTGTTAGGCAGCTTAGTTTTTGTTTAGAAGTTATTATCCACTGCCTAGACCTGCATATAACCTGTCAGAAGCTTTCCTTAGGTTTATTTCATTGGTGTTAGGGTTTTAGGTGAAATTCCTAGGAGTTTTGCTTGTTGGGTTTGTTTTTCATTTTGGTCTTGTAGTAGCTCTGAGCTTAGAAGCTGTAGGGACCTCAAATCACCTTGGTTTCTACCAGCCTTCTTATGAGTCTGACCATTTATGAAATCTACCCTTGTTGAGGAATCCGCTTTGTGTTTTCTCTTTACAAAACTTCGAAAAGCTTGTGTTTAAAAGTTTGGATTTTCATTTTTAAAAAGAAAACAAAATTGGTTGTTTTTGACTGATTTGTGATTCTGCATGAATTGGTCCTTAGTTTACATCTAGCTAAGTAAAACATCCTTAAAAAAGACATCTTGTAGGCTTTGACTTCAAATAGGTTTTTATAATTTATAGATCTCAAAGTTAGTCGTTTGCATGGTTTTGAGTGTTTTATAAAATAAAAAAAAATCTCTTTTGAAAAAGTTTGGTTTTGTAGTGGTTGAGTGCTTTGAAACGAAAAGGTAAAATTTTTGTGAAAATAACTAGTTGTCTCGTTTTGAGTGCATTGGAAAGGACAAAAGCTCTTCTTTTAATTTGTTTGTTAAGAAAGATTTGTGTTTACAAAGTATTTGCATTCTCAAACTCTTTCTTAGCTAGAAGTTCATCGAAGGGAAAAGATTGTTTAAATCATCTTAGGTGCATTTTTAGTGATTTTGAGTCGAGTCTTCATACCACGCGTTTCATCTCCGCACCTTTTGACTTAAACAAAAACCAATAAAAATAACGCTTAAAGTAAAATTCATCTAGCAACATTTTTATTTCTAGGCAAGGATAATTTTAGGGGCGAATGTTCGCCCTTTGGCGAAATTAAGGGGTTTTAAATTTTTAGTGGGCGAATATTTTGTATCATAGTACATTTTTACAAATCACCTCAAATAGCCCACCTTATTTTAAGGGAGAGGGTAAAAAAGGTAAATTTAGCCCTTGAAATTAGAACTTACAACCTTCCATTCGCCCATTTTCAAGAATAGGTTTTATTTAAGTGAATCCTATGGGCCAAATACCATATTTATAAAAGTGGTATGGTAAATTAATAAAAATATAAATAAATGAGAGGTATGGTAAATAAATAAAACATTTTTTATATTTACTCCATAAGTCACCTTATATAGATGTAAGGGTGTAAACAAATAAAAATATAAGTAAAGTGGAGGTATGGTAAATAAGTAAAACGTCTTTTTATACTTACTCAAAAGGTATGGTAAATAAATAAAAATATAAATAAACTAGACATATCGTAAATAAATAAAATCTCTTTTATATTTAGTCCATAACTCTCGTTCTATTTATGAAGGCTCAAGAAAGAGGTTTTATTTAAGTGAATCCTATGGGCCAAATACCATATTTGTAAAAGAGGTATGGTAAATTAATAAAAATATAAATAAACGAGAGGTATGGTAAACAAATAAAACCTTTTTTTGTATTTACTCCATAAGTCACCTTATATTTACGAACACTCAAAAAATGGGTTATATTTAGGTGAAACCTATGGCCAAAATACTATGGGACAAATACCATGGACTAGATTGTTATTAATACCATGCAAAAAACCATTATTAACCCTAATATTAGAATTAATAAAAATAAAAATGGCACATGGTATTGACCCATGGTATTCACCAAAATGGAACATGGTATTGACCCATGGTATTCACTTGGAATGTAGCCTACTTAAATGGGGGAATTAAACCAGCATGTAGCCTATGCTAAGATTCACTAGGACTTTACAAAGTTTTATTATTTAGTGAAAGACTCACCAAGATCTTACAAGATTTTATAGTTGAGTAAAATATTCGCCATGCCTGGTGAGAGATTCGCCAAAAAATTATATATACATATTATATTATTGATAAAATCGCCTTCCATTTTTCCTATATACCATGGAGATTCGCCCATTTATTTTATTTATAAATTTGGGGGGGTTCTTAAAATTTTCCCTGTTTCTAGGGCTCTGATACACCAACTTAGCTTAGGCTAGTGTCTTGGAGTAGGAGAGTAATTAACTCTCCAAGACAGTAAAAACAAACAAGTAGTTGTATCTTGTGGTAGGGAAGAAATCCAATTGTTGCATTTATGCTCTGGGAAAGCTCCTCTTAAAGGAGAAGCACAAGATCGTGTCCGAACCAGCGTGGGAATCAATCCTTCCTCATTGGGAACGACGCCAGATATTCACGTATTAAAAACGGTAAACCTCGGATTAACCATTGTCGAGGAGCCTGGGGTCACTTGTTGGTAAACCTTGGATTATGTCAAGGAGCCTTCAAGGGGATTGAGCTTGTTACTCTACCCTTGCGTGCGTATCGGATCGTAGACTGTTCCCCCAGGTATATTTGTCTCAGTTGGTAACCTTAGTGGCCATATTCTTTAGGTTTCTTCCTAAGGTGACAGTGGTGGGAAGATCCCACTGTACCTGGAGCAGACATCGGCTAGACTCACTTGGATTTTCTGGGGGGTTCTCTTCACTCGAGACAGTTAAGTGGAGGAACTTGTGCCAGTCTATTCGTTAAGCAGGTTGTCGGGGTAACTGTTCCAACCACCATTTCTATATTGAACTCTGCGACGTTGGATTTCATCACCAACTAGTGTTTTTAGTACGGAAAGTTACTGTTTGTGTGTGTTTGATCTCCTAGATTCTTTAGGCGTGTGATTCAAATTTGTTTGGTTCTTTAGAGGCTTTAGGTGGTTTTCATTGAGATTTTACTTTGTTTGCGTGTGAAGTAGTTAAAAGTTTTTAACTGTGGCTGAATTACCGAGGAAGTCCCTTAGACTTCGGGGCCAACCTCCTGAGTTTTCACCGAGCCATCCTGAAGGGATGAAAGTCCTCGTAACTCCTAGAGACAGTAGAGTTGTGTCACCTGAAGAAGGAGAGTCTTATTTGGTGGTACATCCTGATTTTCAAGCTTTAGTAGCAGATTATAATCCACAATCAGTGTCTGTTTCCGAAGTTACTGGTAGCTTTTCATCTACTAGTGATATAGGTGAGGAAGCTAAAATATCCGAAGCTGAAAGTGAATTTGCTGCTACTCCGACATCGGGGTTTGCTTCTCCAGCTTCTAGTGGTCCTGGTTCACCTAGGGTAGAAAGAATAATTACCCAAGATCTTTCTTCTGGACTTATAGCTATCAAAGAACTTGCTACTCCGGAAGAAGAAGTAGGCATCCCTATCCCTGAAAATCAACCTGTTATTGAGCTAAGGGAGCGTGAATCAATTTTTTATAATCCACCTAGGAGCAGTGCTTGGTATCTTTCTTTGACTAATTTCTTAGAAAACCCAGGGTTAAGTTTTTCACCACCTCATGTTCCTTATCACCCAACACCTAGAGGTTACTATCCTCCATTAAATATGTCAAGATAGTCGTCCATGTTTACGCAATCACCCGAATCTTTTTTGTACGGCGTCCTTCTATTCCCTCTGGGTATCAATAACTTTCTGGTACTTTTTCGGGAGCATCTCCTCAACCCATTGAACAAGGGTTATTAACTGGAAGCAATGGTACTAATCCGTTGAGCGTAGAAGATATTCTCATGATGTCAGGTACTATTCCCAATCCTCAACCTCAAGGTGGCCAATTGCCGCCTGGGGGGCAGCCTCAAAATCCTCAATTATCACCTGGGGGGCAACCTCAAGGTACCCAATTTGTGCCTGGGGGGCGACCTCAAGGACAGTACATACCTACGGGACAGTACATTCCTCAAGGTCAACCCTAGACTCAATATGTACCCCAAGGTCAACCCCAGTATCAATTTATACCTCAAGGTCAACCCCAGTATCAGTACGTGCCTCAAGGGTATCAACCCCAAGGTCAGTACTCAAACCAAGGTTTCCAACCACCCTCCGGTCAATCATATGTTCAGGGAACGGGGAATGTACCTTTGAATTATCAATCCTACCCTCAACCTGGTTATGGTCCTCAATATTCTCAACCTGTTATGGGTCCGTACCCCGGAATGAATTTAGTGTGGGATCCATCGCAAACTCAACAGGTGTTGTAGCCAAATGTAAAGTTGTCATCTCAAACTAGACAACCCTTAGTTTCTGGTACACCCCAAAAACCTATCCAGTCTAATATTCAAACTTCTATACCTTCGATAGTTTCTCAGCCTGGGCCTAGTACGCCTTGTACTCTGCCGCAGACGACTGCTGCAACTGCCGCAACATCTGTTCAATCTACCCCACCTACTTCTGGAGTATCGACAACTCCGGTTTCTACTGTTCCTGTATCTACTCCTCAAAAATTTTTACCTTCGTCTGGATCCACAATTCAAACTTCTGTTCAGATGCCTGTAGGACAACCTGGTTCAAGTGCGGTTGTCACAAGTCAACCGCAATTTACTTATCAACCGTACTAGGGACAATACCAATTCGGTCCTGCTGTGCAGTAGCCAATCTATCAGTATCAACCGTACCCTGGGTACACATATCAACAACCTCAGCAACCCCAGTACGGTCCGGTTAATCTTGGTTTTCCGGGAGGATACAATATCCCAAATGCAATTCCTATTCCTAGTTATCCTGGATATCCTCCTCCTGGGGCTGGTCTCATGACTCAGAGTTTTAGGGACCCTAATCATCAGTTACCATTTATCGCAACTTTGGACTTGCCTGACTTGTTGCGCCTAATGAACGATCCCATTAATTATCTTCCGTTTTGGCTGCCAATGCCAAATAAGTTGCCTAGTGATATTCCTAAGTTCAAAGGCAAATCAGGAGAGGACCCGTCGAACCATGTGATGACATATCACCTCTGGTGTGTGTCTAACTCCATTTCAGATGATTCAATCCATCTAAGGCTTTTCCAGTGCACTCTAATTGGTCTCGCGGCCAAGTGGTACATTGAGTTACCGCGAGGCACTTTTTATAATTTTAGTCAGTTAGCTACCTCGTTTTTAACTCATTTTCAGTTGCCAGTCAGATATGACAATGGCACGGAATTACTAACTTCGTTAAAGCAATCGACGTCCACTTACATTTCAGATCATATTCATGAATGGAGACGTCGACGATGTTTAGTGAAGGTTTTTATTCCGGATCAGATCTTGGCTGAATGGTTTGTAAAGTCTTTGTTGCCAAAGATCACTGAAGATGTAGCTAAAGCCGGAGTTGTTACTGAGGAGCAAGTAATTGCTCAAGCACAGTACCTTGACTTGGTCTATACTCAGTCAGGTACGTTACACAAGAAAATCCCCGATCTTCCCAAGCAAAATCAAATCGCTGCAGCTCCTTCGGGATCTCATGCCGCTGATGGTATGATTGGTACGGTTAACACTAAAGAGTAAGAAGAAGTCTTCCAAGAATTCTTCTCCTATCATAACCTTGCCTGATTCCCCGACAGGAGATTCTTCCACGGAGATTTCCGTCGATATTCACGTTGTAGAGTCATCTACAGCCAAATCAAAATCCGGTGGGAAGAAGAAAGGGAAGAAGAAGAATAAAACGAACAAAAATTCAAAGGAGAAACCTGAAAAATTGGAATCTAATGATGAAAAATGCAAACCTCATTATCCTTGTCTCATTTGTGACGATGAACATTTTACAAGAGACTGCCCTCATCGTGCAGAGGTTGCGAAGATTGTCAAAGGTTCCCAAATGCCTGTTGTTTTGAAGGATCTTTTTCAAAGTCAAGACAGTAAGATGATAGGTTCTTCCTCAAGTGCCAATGAAGAACCCATACTGATGATGTCCCATGTTAGGATTGCGACTCGATCGCATGATTATGGTAGTAAAAGTCCTGTTGATGGTAAAGAAGCAGAATCTTCTCATTCTAATCCATCAACCTCAGCTCCCGGTTTCGATCCACTACAGATCGAGAAACCTAATCCAGACTTGGTAATCAAACCGCCCGCCAAGGGTATACTTCGAAAGTCAGCTTTCAATCCACATGTGAGAGCGGCTCAGAACTATAACATTTTTGAGGATTTAGTTGTTTCACCCTCAGCAATGTCGGCTTTGGAAGTGCTGCAATCATGTCCAGCAATGTAAATTACTTTTGTCGGCTATAGGAGCTGTTGACGTTCAGGACTCGAACCTAATAATTTTCGATCTAGAAAATAGTACACCACGCTTACCTCATCAAATGGCTTTCCAGATTCCAGTGATAGTAAAAAACAGGCCTATTCATCGGACTGTGATTGATGAGGGAGCCTCAACGTGTATTATGTCGATACAGTGTTGGAGATCGCTTGGTTCTCCTTCGCTAAATCAATCCCCGACGATTCTAAAAGCCTTTGATGGCCGTGGGTTTCATCTTTTTGGCATTCTACAGGATTTGCCTATAGGGGTTGAAGGAAAAACCATTAATCTAGATGTGGAGGTGGTTGATGCCCCTCTAGATTACAACCTTCTCTTGGGTCATAGTTGGTCTTACGCTATGACAGCTGTCGTTTCATCGGTCTTTCGGGTTATAAAGTTTCCTCATAATGGGAAGATCGTAACAATAGACTAGCTGGCTTACTTTTCATCCGACCCAGCCTCTTCTGAAAGTATTCAGCATGTCGGTAAAACGACTATCCCGTATAAGGATGTTGGAGTAGGACTAGTTAAATATGCCGGTTTACTGGGAACTTTTCCTTTTCCTCCGATCAACACATCGTCTTCATTTGCAACCATTCATATGATTACGTTAGACACCTTTGTTTATGATGATCCTTGGATCGTTCCTTCTGAATCTGAGATAGACTCATTTGGTGATGTCATGCCTTTGAGTCCATATGAAATTGCATATGAAGTCGTGTAATCGTTTACCGACCCATCTTCAACCGAAATTGACTTAATGAATGTGGTCCGTGAAGAATCACTTTTCACATCAAGCTCGGATTCAATCACGTTTTCTGAACTTGTTCACTCTGATGAGCAAATTCGTGAAATCCTATGTGTAGATGATTTACCATGGGAAGATCTCCATCACAGATCTTCGTTTTTACCCGAGAATGATTGTTTTGAAAATGATTTTTCATCAATTTTACGACTGAATATGTCAAGGAACCTCAGAATCCAATGAAACATCCTGATTCAGAGTTAAATTTGGGAAACATCTCTCGAACTATTCCTATTGACATTTCGGTTAAACCTGGAATTGTTGAGAACATTCATATAGGTGCCTCATGTACAAAAAATGAAATTCAAATATATAAGGCCCTATTTCAAGAATTCCGCGACGTGTTTTCCTGGTCCTATGAGGAAATGCCAGGAATTGATCCCGCGATTGTTGTTCATGAGATCAAGACTTACCCGGACGCTAAACCCGTCCGACAACGTTTGCGTCAGATTCACCCAAGAAAAGCTGCTGCAATTAAAGCAGAAGTTGAAAAATTACTCAAAGGAGGTTTCATTTATCCAATCCCGTTAACAGATTGGGTATCGAATATTGTTCCAGTTAACAAAAAGCAAGGGACAATAAGAATATGTATTGATTATAGGGACATTAATCGAGCCTGTCCAAAGGACAATTAAACAACTCCCTATATCGATCAAATCTTTGATGATTGTGCCGGCAGCGAAATATTCTCCTTCATGGATGGTTTTTCCGGATACAATCAAATCAATATTCTACCTGCCGATCAACCAAAAACGGCTTTCATTTGTCCATGGGGGACATTTGCTTATTGCAAATTACCTTTTGGACTCAAGAATTCCGGAGCAACTTTTCAAAGGGCCATGTCTTATGCGTTTCATGACATCAAGCACATTGTGCAACCCTATCTCGATGATTTGCCTACTCATTCATTACATCGAGCTGATCACCTCATCCATTTACGAGCAATCTTTATGAGGTGTAGGCATTATCGGATTCGGCTGAATCCACACAAATGTGTTTTCTACATAGAAACGGGTCGATTGCTGGGGTTTGTAGTTTCGAAAGCCGGCATTCGCATCGATCCCTCGAAGGTCGAAGCTATTGTCAAATTGCCTCCTCCTTCGAGTCTTCGCCAACTCCAAAGTTTGCAGGGGAAAGCAAACTTTTTACGACGATTCATTCCTAACTACATCGAGGTTACAAAGGGTTTTACCCAGTTGTTGAAACAGAATACTCCATTCTATTGGGATGAGATAGCTCAGAAATCTTTTGATGCACTAAAACACGCGTTGACCCATGCACCATTATTGCATCCTCCCAACTACAACCAGGATTACTTCTTGTATCTCGCCGCCTCTCATTCCACCATTGGAATGGTCTTAGTTCAGGAAGATGAATTCGGAATTGAGCATGTGATATATTACCTTAGTCGAACCTTAAATCTAACTGAGCTAAAATACTCACATGTGGAGAAATTGGCATTGGCAGCTGTTCAAGCTGTCCAACGTTTTCGTCACTACATTTTACTACGTAAAACTACAGTAATTTCGGATTGCAACCCTATGATCTACATTTTGACCAAGCAATTGCTAGGGGGCAAGTACTCTAAATGGATTGTTATCCTGCAAGAGTTCGACTTGGAATTTGAGAAATCTAACTCTAAGAAATCTTTAGTTTTTGCGGAGTTAATGTGTGATTTCCCGCGTGCTGATATGAAAACTATGGCGGAGGAACCCATTGCGGACGAATCCTTGTTTCTAATCAGCACTTTAGATCCATGGTATGGGGATATCATCTTTTATCTCCAGACCCAATCCTTTCGGCCAGAAATTTCAAGGTCAGAATGTCAGAAAATACGATTCCAGTCCCAACAATTCAGGATTATTGGAGATACTCTTTATCGCCGTGGGGCAGACTCTGTTTTTCGACGTTGCTTAACTCACGAGGAAGCTGAAAGGGTTCTAAATGACTGTCACTCTGGAGCGTGTGGCGGTCATATGTCTGGGTATGCCACAACCCAAAAGATATTGCGCGCTGGCTACTTCTGGCCGTCTTTGTTTAAAGATTGTATTACTGCGGTCCGAAAATGCCACAACTGCCAAATTTTTGATCGAAAGATGCGCACTCCACCTGCTCCTCTCCACCCTATAATTGTCGTTGGCCCTTGTATCGATTTTATTACATGTAACCCTCACTCGCCCGGGGGGCATGCGTATATCATCCTTGCGGTAGATTATTTTACCAAGTGGGCTGAGGCGATGCCTACATTTGAGGCAGACAGAAAGACAGCTGCAATTTTCATGTTCAATCATATAATTGCTAGGTTTGGTGTCCCACAAGCGATTATCACTGATCATGGGCGTCATTTTCGAAACGTTATGATGACCGAACTTACAGGCCAGCTTGGTTTGCGTCACGATAGTTCAACTCCTTATTATCCACAAGCTAATGGTCTAGTTGAATCCATCAAAAAATTCTTAGTCATCATGATCCAACGAATCATTGGGATTCATCGGTCGAATTGGCATAACATGCTATTTTCAGTGCTTTGGGCGTATCGAACTTCAGTAAAAACATCAACAGGGTTCACTCCTTTCCAACTAGTTTATGGTCTGGAAGTTGTGTTACCCATTGAATGCAAAATCCCGTCATTGCAAATGGCCATCGAGTTACTTCCAGCCACTTCCAAAGAGGAAAAGCATTTGTTATACTTGGCTCAATTAGATGAGAATCGACGTGATGCTGCATTGGCGATCGAGACTCATGCAAAACGTATGAAAGCTCAGTATGATCGAAATGTGACCCCTCGAAATTTTTCGGAAGGAGATCTAGTCTTAGTTTACGATCAAGCTAATGATAAATTAGGCACTGGAAAATTCGTTCCTATGTGGCATGGTCCCTATGTTGTCAAGCGAAAGCTAGCAAAAGGGGCCTATGAATTGGTAGAATTTGACGGGGACTCTTTAGGTAAACCCAGAAATGGTCTTTACCTGAAGAGTTATTATGCTTAAAGAATGGGTATGGAGATTTTTAGTTAGGATAGTTTTTCTTTCTAGCTGGTGTGTTTTAGTTTAAACAGTGTGCTTAGCTTAGAGAGTGTTTTTTTCGTCATTATTCCTGCTTATCTTGGTTTTACTCTTGATATTGCAGATGTCGATGCCTCTCCAAACATACATTGGTTTCGCTGGTGGTGCTTGTCGTAATACACGAAACATTTCTTTCGCAACTTGGGTTATTTATTCGCCCTCTGATGAGTTGGTATCTATGCATGGGGTAAGCCTCGGTCAAAGAACGAACAACATTGCCGAGTATAGTGCAGTGATTTAGTTATTATCTGAATCTATTTCATTTTAGATTCGGAGTTTGATAGTGAGGTTAGATTCTGAACTCATTTTATTACAGCTTAATAGAGTGTATGCCATTAGAAATCCAGTGTTATTGAGATTATTTTTGAGAGTGCGTCTCTTGGAACGTGAATTTGATTATATTGAATATCAGCATATTCCAAGATCTTTAAATACATTAGCAGATGCAATTGCTTCTCGAATGTTAAGTAGACATTTGCAATAATCATACATGTAAATTTAAAACCATTCCATAACATGATTTACAAGATAAGCCGGTAATAGTGATATATATATATATATATATATATATATATAGGAGTGTGTCAAAAAATACATCGTCCTCGATCATAGGTTGAAAAACACCTTATGATTGGCAAAAATGATAAGTAAAAAAAACAAAAATGTCATATGTGCCCACAATAGGCAATCATCCTATCTCTGGTGATGATCCTGATAAGAAACCACTGCACGGGCCACCTTGCAAAGGAACCTCCTAAAAGGTCTTGGGACCCCAATCACATAGCGCTAAAGTCGACGAGGAATGTCATCTATAGTGGTCTCCGGAATATCTCCTGTCAAGCGCTCTAGATGACCCTCCAACTCGGCCAAAACCTCTACTGATTCATCCTGTGGGGCTGGCGCGGCTGCAGCTGGTTGTTTCCTCTCGTAAGGCCGGAGAGCGGCTGGTCACTGTGGACCCACATCTGCATTTGAAACTTTTACTATCAATTTTGGGATGATAGAAAAATAATAAAAAAATTAAAATAGGAAAATTGTTGAAAATGATTTTACCTGAGTCATCCCATTGCTCTCCTGGTGGAAGAGCCATGTCTGGGTCACCACGAAAATCTACCCCAACGTAAGGGAAATCCTGAATAGAAAAAAACCTGGTTTTCCAACCATTGGAAATACTCAGGTTTGAATTGGACAAACTCTGTCCCTTCGTCCGGATGACGGGCCATAACTGTGACCCATCACATCAGTTTGGGCTCTCGAGGAAGCCCAGCTCCAACAGTAAGATGCTGCGGGATCAACATGGGAACCCTCTCCAGACCAAAGCTCACAACCAAAGCCCCATAACCAAAGGTCTTTAGTTGTCCATTCTTGGCTCTGGTCAGTTGGCCTTTCACATTGGCCAACACAACATCGCACCAGTTGAAGATGGTGCCTCGAAAGCAGTCAACTGCCATCCGCATCTGGGATCCGGTGGCAATATGTAATGCGGCACTCCCACAAAGTCTGGTGACAGTAAACGCGATCACCATGAGTTCAGGAAGGGATATGGTTTTTATGTCTATCCCTTTGTCTCTAGCCTGGCTGTTGCAGAACTCTAGCCGGAGGCTATCGACAGACTGGCCACCTGGCCTAGCCCCAAATAGAGTCAAGTCTTTGCCTCTCTTAGGAAAACCGGTCAAGAAATATATGTCTTCCGGCTCGATTTCGAGCTGGTGGCCACCAATGAAGAAGCACTGGTCCTGTATGCTCCATCTGTCAACCAGCCACTGTAAGAAATCCACCTGGGCCCTCATGCCAGGTATGGCCCAGAATTTGTACAAGCCGCAGGCCTTCAATGCATCGATCGAAGGTTGGTGATTCAACGCGGCTATATCCATGTCCTCATGCTCTCGTTCACGCCAATCTAGCATGATGTACTCTCTGCATCAAGTAAAAAGACAAATTAGAATGCTAGAAATTAATTTGTTTGGGCCAAATTTGAGAATTTTTGGGTTAAAAACCCTTGCGATGGGGACCACACCCTCTGGGTTAGACACAATGCGTGGGTCCGCACCTTGCCTACATGGAAGGTGCGAACCCCTGACTTTTTCCCCATTGAGAAAAAGTCGGGGTCTGCGGGCTGGTAGTGTTACACCTGCGGGTCCCGGTGCGCGGGTTTTAAGCCTAAAAACCCTCCCAAAAACGAAATAAAAACCCAAAACAAAAAATGAAACGGTTAAAAATGAAGAGTGGGATGATGTGGATTACCTGGAGAAGACAGCGTTCGATTCCGATGGTTGGATTTTCCGCAATCTTCACGGGAAGTTTTCTGAACAAAAGCACTATTTTCTCACCCAAAACTCAAACGGTAAAAATGAATTGACGAAAGCCCTTTTTATAAGTTTTTTGAGTAAATAAATTGCAAATTTGTTTATGTTTCACTTTGGAAAGGTATTTTTGCAGCATTTTTATCCATTTCAAACAGGTATGAGTAATGTTTGCATTTTTTTTCAAGATAACGAATTATTGAGGCGAAATCTATCATTTTTGACGAAAAAACATTTAGAGTCACCTTTAAGCTCTTTTCTGACTCCTGAAACATGTAAAGACTGCCGAGTTTTTCTTTTAAACTCGTTAAAATGGAACTAAAAGATGGTCCACTTACAACTCTTTTCTGACCGTAAAAACATGAAAATATTGCCGGATTTTTGTCGTTTCAAATTCAATATTGGTTATAAAATGACGTGTCGTTGATTGCTTTTTACTTTTTCGGATCAGGGGCACTAATTACGAAAAGTACTCCTTGGTTGTAAAGATCAAGCGGTTCTCTCACGTATTATTTTATACTTTTTCGGGCTTGGGAGACACAAATTTACAAAAAAGGTCAACCCTGGAGTCTTCTTAAGTTTTTTCAGACTCTCTAAAATTGAAAAAGGCTGAGTTTCTCCTATACTGGACTCGTTAAAATTTCACAGTAAAGGACCTGTTCAGTTACAAACAGGAACGAACCACTCCAGTCCTTAGGGTTCGAATTTAAACTAAGTTGGACTCATCTGAAGGATGAGCTTATAATCAAGCAAATGTTATCCTCCTCAAGCTTGTCAAAAATAAAGAGGTACTTGCCAGAAATGGTGGGGGAAAAGAGAGAAAAATGAACCTGTTTGTCATACTTTGTAACCACTCTTGAACACGACACTTTTATTCACCTGCGTTGGGAAATCCTTTGCCTAACAGTTGATCAAACCACATTGAAAGTCTTTAGCCGGTTTCTGGGTATTAACTTTGGGTCAATTGTCACCAAGCCGTCTGTTGTGTCATTATGTGTTCAAGAGGTCACTACCAATAAGCCATTCATCTGAAAAATATCTGTCATCCATCTTGACCATCCCTGAGTCAGTCCTTGCAACTAAAATTCTTCAACTTGATCTATGATTTCGTGTTGTAGGCTTGCCTACGACGAATCGCTTTCTATCGACTTCAACTCATTATCTAGAAAGATGATCTAGAAATCGTCAATACCTTGGGATCTGCATGCCTCAATGGCAGGTTTCTCGCCTTTGACGACAGGTTGCATCATTGACCTTAGATCACAGGATTCTGTGACATGTTCGACATCAACAAATTTATTCACATCTCATGGATTGTACTGGGTACTTTGAGAGCCATTTACATCACTGGTGGTTTCTCTCACACTTGTTAATAGTTTAAATCATTGACTGGTAATCAAGTGGTTTCTACCATGTTCTACATCAACACATTCATTCGCATGGATAGAATCGTACTGTTTCGGGAAGTAGAAATGAGGACCCTAGATCTAGTTTCCACAATCCAGGCTGCGAGGAATTTTGTATTCATTATATAATGGACTATTCAGAAACAGATGGTTGCGTCCATACTGTGTTCACATGAGTCTATACTTATGATGTATTACAAGATCATTCCTGTATCAGAGCAGTAGTTAGTTTTCTAAGTCAGTTTTGATCTGAGTATGGGAATGCCTACCTCAGCTATGATATGATCTCATATATATATCTTGCATTGAATGTTTTTATAGGTTCCAACCGGGCTCTCCACAAGATGATCCTCGAAACGATAAAGTACTTCACTCTTCCTAAATGATAAATGAAATCCTCATCTACTACAGACTTCGCACTTTAGGGGGCAATCTGTTACACAAAAATATCGTCACCATGATTATTTGCAGTCAGTATGGGTCTATCATCACTTGTACTGTCTTCCTAAGCAAGTCTCAGACCTCAGCTCTTCAAGTCAAGCTTTGAAAATGAGATAAATACATTGAAAATAAATAAAACTCTAGTTCCGCAATTTCTCTCACTGTTGCCTGCGGTCCCACACCTTATGTTTAAAAAAACTGCAGACCTTCCCCCTCTGTCCCTAAAGGTGTGGGTGCGGACCCCTGTGAAAGTCAAAAAGGCGCAAGTTTATTCTAAAAAACTCACTTTGGGTTAATTCTAGATGATTCTAGAAGGAATTTTGACGTGGATTGGCCGCTCTTAGGTGGTTCATGCATCCCAAAAGAGAAGGAGCTAATCCCTTGATGAGAGGAGCTATCCCTTTGAAGGAGGGCTTTATCCCTTTGAAGGAGGACCTAGTAACTTCCCTCCATTGCACTATAAATTCAGGCATTGGGCTGGTTGCTAGAGAGGTTAGAAGCCGAGCATTTTTGAGGGTAAATGCTGGTGAAATTAAGACCTCCTAGTTGAGCTTGAGAGGAGAGATCACATATCTTTTTGGCTTCATTAGGAAGAGAGTGAAACTTGTCAAAGTAGAGGAGACTTCTTGCTGGACCCTGGGAGGAGCTTGTACAGTGTCAAGGCACAGGTTGTAAAGTTCTTCTTTGATTTGAATTAATACAATCAGATTCATTTTTCTCAACAAATTGTCTCATGTCATTTGTTTCATGAATTCCTTGACTTTCATGTTAAATATGTTTTATGATATTGGCTTTTCAGGTGCTATTTAATTTGTTTGCTTGTTTGTGTTTGCAGATTCGCGACAAGGGAGCTCATTTGGATCGAAGGAGCGAGGCTTCCACAAACTTGTGTTGGACCCAAGGTAGGCCTAAAACACTTGTTTGCCTTTGTTTATAAATGCATATTTAGAGAAAGATAGTTTGTGATTGGTTTGCTTGTCATTAGGTCTTCTTTAGATTCTAGGAAGGTCTATCTTGTCCGCAAGATCAACTCATTCTGTGTGACAGACGCTAACAATATTTCATAAGAACCCTAGCATGGCCAACTTGAGAAATATTTTTAGTTATCTGAGATTTTTTTTTAAATAATTCTTTAGGGTAGCACGACCAACCAGTAAAGAGTAGTAATTAAAAAAAAATCACGCCATCCTCTGCTCTTAAGGAGTAGATTTTCTTCCCCACCTATTAAGTAACCTATATGAGGTTAATCATAATCAAAGTTTTTTATTTATTTTTAAATAGATGGATTAATGGATGGATAGGAGGTCTCATTACAAGTTGAACTACTATGATCATGGGTCCTAAGGAGAATGAAATTACCACTACTGGTCACCAAGCTAGGATAATGGCTTTCAGCTGAAAAAGCTGGAGTACAAGAGGTCTCATCACGAGTCGACTTGTTCATTCTTGTAAGCTCTTGTGAATGGAAGTGTCATTAGCTAGTTACCAAGCTAGGACAATGACCTTCAATTAATTTATAAAAAAAGAGAAAAAAGTAAATGCTCTTAAATGACTCTAAATCTATATCTAATAGGTGGGAAACAAGCATTTCATGGGGTTAAAAGAATCCCTGTCGAGGCTATAGACACCTGCTGGCAGCAAGGCCATGCCTGTGGTACTAAAGTTAATTTTACACTATGATTTACTTGATAGTTTTTGTCTTTACCTGAATTCATTATCATATCTCTTTGAGAATGGCATTATAATCCTTCTGGTATTATCCCTTGGAGTTCTACCTTTTTGGAATGATTTTTTTTTATGGACATGGGACCCTTAGTGCTGGTAATTCACTTTGGCCAAATAAGAGGAGCTTCAAATATACATGGATAATGGTAAAATGGTCACTGTGGGAAGGTATTATTATGTCTACTTTTAACACCATGGATTTCAAATCATGTCACTCATATTTACAATGAGGATATTAAATTGAAACCTCTGATCAAGGATGCATTCGATATATTTTTGGAAATTTTTAAAAGCTGGCTATTTTATTCAAGTAATAACACCATCCTTCAATTTAGTATTCCTATCACATCCCTTTTGTTAGATCTTCTTGAAATCAGTCTAAACAAATAAAGAGTCCAACAGACACTCTGTTTTAGAACAAGCTCTATCTAGCGCAGGAAATGTTGATCACACAGAATTGCAGGAACACCATTACGAATGCCTATAAATGTTTTTAATTTTTCTTTTTGCAAGGGAGAAAAAATATAGCAATTGATTTCCTTGTGTGGGGACATGCAAGATGGTCAGCATGGGGGGATGTTAGGCCTCTATTTTGTCTTGATTTATATCACCTTTTACTCAAAATTCCTCATGCTTTTGTTTAGTTTGAATGGTTATTGTCGCAAGTATTGTTAGGGTCCCACCCTAACCCCCTTATTTATGTAGTAGGATCGAGTCATAGTTATAGTTAAGTAAAGAGTCAATAAAGCCCATATTAATAATTGTAAGTGGTTAACCCGCATTTAATGACGAGAACACAGTTAGTTGCAAATGGGCCATGGTATTAGATAGATGGTATTAATAAGAACCATGGTATTGCTCCATGGTATTTCTCCATGGTATTGCATGTATGAGTCATATATAAAGGATAGAGACTCCCTGCGAGGAGCATCGATTCTTAATTTGTAATCGAGCTCTGCTCTATTGGAGGTTGTCCCCTCGAAGAGGCCAGTGAACATTGCTTTCTGAATAATAAAATACTTGCTGTTATTTCTCACTATTCTATGTTCTGGGTATATTTCTGCGCATATTTGGTATTCTTGTATCTTCTTGTAGGTTAAGAGCATAACAAGTGGTATCAGAGCGCCTTCCAGGGCCGGTGGGATCTCCATTTTTTAGCAATTTTTTTTTTTGGCTAGAGACGTGTTCCGACGTCTTTAAACCAAGGGATCTGTCGCTGAGCACATAAACCTATGGATTTGGGGAGGCATGTACGCAGGAAATACAAGAGGTGGTCACGCTTGTTGGACTCCTTTGTAACCCCTATGGGTACCCCTTCAAGTAGTAGTGCATTAGACAAAACCGCGCACGAACTGTCTTCCAGGTACCCTCTGGGTATATCAGAAGCCCCCTAGCTCCCTTGAAACCTCTCCATAGATAAATCTTCGGTCATCTTGCTACTACAGTACACCGAGAACAGCACTCGGAGAGATTACTCGCTCGTTCGACTAAGGGTACGGTTGATCCTCCTTGGTTAGTGCCCTGAAAAATTGGGCCGAGTACTACTGTCAGACCCTTATGTATATTGCGATTTGTAGCACCTGACACTCCTCGAGACAATAGTTCCCTTTTCTATCACTAGATCACGCATAATCTCGGCCAGATCAGATCTCGTAAGAGGGGTTTTGCAGCAACAACAACAATCAGTCCCGTAGTTCAGATTTATCAGAACAGCCATTCAGATTTATTAGATCCATCAAATCCGCAGCAACAATCTGTTCCGCCATTCAGATCTATCCGATCAGCCATTCAGATCTCTCAGATCCACTAGATCCACCAGATCCACCATCCAGATCTGAGTAGTTCTGTGGGTTCCTATACCGGGGCGCTTATTGGTGACTTAGCCCATAAGAATCAGGATGACGAGCTGAGCAAGGTGGTACCATTCAATTGTTAGTGCCAAAAAGAAAAAATTCGGGCGGTCCCAAATTTCAAGTACATCGGGTCGGTGCATGGTAGAAACTAGAGCTCAAGCTATGGCCAATGAGAAGATCGACAAACTTGAAACATCCTTGAAAGACATCCAAGACCAGCTGGTGAAAATAACTGCAACACTCTCTATGGGCAAGGTGGAAGCCCGCGAGGAGGCATATATTGGCAATGAACACAGTGAGGGTGAGTCTAGCCACTCTCTTCACCTCTAGGGCACCCACCAACAATCCCGTCCGCGACCACCCAAGCTGGATATGCATAAATTTGATGGCTCTCACCCGGTAGCATGGATAGCACAAATGGAGCAATATTTCAATTTGAATTACATCTTGGATAATGCCACTCAGCTTATGGTGGGGAGCATGTACTTGGATAATGAAAGATGATAATGGTGGCAATGGCATCAACGTTGCTATGGAAGGCCCTTCACTTGGGACACATTCAAAAAAGCTCTTTTGGATCGCTTTGACCATGACTTTGCTTTTTCGGGTCATCTCACTAAGCTCAGACAGACTGGAACAGTGGATGAATATATTACAGCCTTTGAAGCCTTAGCTTTCCGCACTTTATGTCTACAAGATGAGTTCTACACGGAATGTTTTATTAGTGGTCTTAAAGAGGCCATACAAGCTCACGTCCACCTGCACCACCCTCCCACATGGCTAGAGGCTTGCAAGGTAGCTCGTGAAGTTGAACGTGCGTTAGCGGCCCAATCCACTCGCCAAAATTTCACCGCCAAGGGTCGCCCCCCACAGGCTCACAGCACTACCCAAACACTTAAGGTTCAAAAGGTGTCACTTGCAGAAATGGCAGAAAGAAGAAAGCAGGGATTATGTTACTACTATGATGAAAAATACTCCCCATGTCATAAATTCAAGGAGCCCAGATTTTTTCAAATTGATGCTATTGATCATAGCTCATCGAAGGAAGTCCCACCACTTGAGGAACCCGAGGAGGAAGAAGAGGACAACCAAAAGGACAATGTCCCTGAAGAACCAATTATTTTGCTGCATGCTTTGGGAGGGATTTCTTCACCTCAAACTCTCAAAATCAGAGGCTTTATTAAGCATCGCCCAATAGTAGTCTTGATTGATAGTGGAAGTACACATAATTTTATCCATCAAAGAGTCGCAGAAGTAGTGCATTGTTTTGTACGAGCAGTTTCTAACTTCCAAGTCCAAATTACGGATAGGGGAATAATGAAATGTGACGGCCACTATGAAAATGTCAAACTTCAAATGGGGGGTTATCAGTTGAAGACCCACATGTTTTCCATACACATGGGAGGGTGTGACATTGTCCTCAGTGTTGAATGGCTTCGCACACTTGGCCCAATCACAATGGATTTCTAGGAGTTATATATGAGCTTTAAGCAGAACAACCACACACATACCCTCCACGGACTCCAGGCAGGATCTCCCTCTATCATCAGCTCACATAGGATGGAAAAATTGTTAAAAAAGGGCCATCATGGAGTTATAGCTGAATTTAACGCCATCCAGGCCTTCGAACCCAATTCTCTTTCAATTCATCCTGAGATGCAACCGATTTTAAATAACCATCTGCCAGTCTTTGACAAGCCACATGAGCTTCCACCCTCGAGAGGGGAATATGATCATAGCATCACTTTGGTCCCAGGGGCCCAACCACCAAATGTGTGCCTATATAGATATTCGTTCGCCCAAAAGAATGAAATAGAAAAAATAATCAAGGAACTTTTGGAAGCAGGCATCATTCGTCCCAGCATTAGTCCTTATTCATCACCAGTGGTCATGGTGCTCAAGAAAGATGGGAATGGTGTATGTGTCCAGACTTCAGAGCCCTCAATAAGTTGACACTCAAAGATAAATTTCCCATCCCGGTTGTTGATGATTTGCTGGATGAACTAAATGGGGCTCAATTCTTCACTAAGCTTGATCTTCGCTCAGGCTACCACCAAACTTGCATGAAAGAAGTCAACATTCCAAAGACTACCTTCAGAACTCATGAAGGCCATTATGAGTTCCTGGTCATGCCATTCGGTCTTTGTAATTCCCTATCTAATTTTCAGAGCCTTATGAACCACCTACTCAAACCATATCTCAGAAAATTTGTCCTTGTTTTCTTTGATGACATCCTCATCTACAGTCGCACTTGGGCCGCACATCTTCAACATGTAGATCTGCTCTTGCAATTGCTCCACGAGCATAAATTATTTGTTAATATGTCCAAGTGTTCTTTTGGCATGGAAGAAGTTGAGTATTTGGGCCACATTGTGGGGCGTGAAGGTGTTAGGGTGGACCCCCAAAATGATCCAGGCAATGCAGGATTGGCCTCAACCTAAGACCTTGAAGAGCCTGAGATGATTTTTGGGTCTCACAGGCTACTATCACAAATTTGTCCACAATTATGGTCGCATTGCGAAGCCCCTCACTCAACTCCTCAAGAAAAATTCATTCCTATGGAATGATGAAGCACAGAAGGTCTTTATATCTCTCAAAAATGCCATGTGTTCCACTCCAGCCTTAGCTACCCGACTTCACCAAATATTTTGTCATTGAATGTGATGCTTCGGGTACGGGTATTGGTGCGGTCTTAATGCAGGAAGGTCGACCCTTGGCCTTCACATGCCAACAACGAAGTGGAAAGAATCTGGGACAATCTACCTATGAGAAGGAGATGATGGCCATCTTACATGCAGTAGATACCTGGCGACCTTACTTATTTGGGCAACGTTTCCAAATCCACACAGACCATCAAAGTCTTAAATATTTTTTGGAGCAACACATATCCTCACCACAACAAAATAAATGGCTCGCAAAAATGTTGGGATATGATTATGAGATCATTTACAATAAAGGGCACGAAAATATTGTAGTAGATGCATTATCTCGCCAATTTGAGGAGGAAAGTACCTTGCTCGCAATTTCCCTTCCCATTCCAGAATGGATTGAAGAGGCTCGCAGGGAATGGTTTTCACATCCCTGGCTCTCCCAACTCATTACTCAATTACAGGCGGATCCAAATTCCACCAAGGGCTACTCGTGGCAGGATGAGATTCTTTGCTACAAGGATAGAGTCGTAATATCACCAACATCCACCCTCAAAAGCTGCATTTTGGCGGAGTTGCACTAATCCCCCATTGCAGGACATTCAGGCTTTCAGAAGACGTATGCTCGCACTAGACGATCATTTTTTTGGATAGGCATGAAAAAGGACATTCTTACTTTTGCAGCGGAATGCGATGTCTGTCAGCGCCACAAAGGGGAGACAGTCAAAGCACCAGTCACATTACAACCATTGCCCATCCCGACATTAATATGGATGGAGGTTTCTATGGATTTCATTACAGGTCTTCCAAAGTCAGGAAACAAGTCAATCATCATGGTGGTTGTGGACCGACTTTCTAAGTATTCTCATTTTTGCGCCCTACCCCACCCTTTTACACCGAATTTAGTCGCTCAATCCTTCATGGATCAGATCTTCAAATTACATGGCATGCCCACTTCTATTGTGTCTGATCGTGACCCAATCTTCACTAGTAATTTTTGGCAGGAACTTTGTTACACTAAAAAATGTCACCATGACTATTTACAGTTAGTATGGCTCTATCAACAGTCATGCTATCCTCCTGGGCAAGTCTTATGCCTCTGCTCTCCATGTTAGAACTCCAAAAAGAGAGAAAGTCTTTGTAAATGTGTTTATCTCTGGGTACGCAGATTCTCTCGGCCTTACCTGCGTATACGCACCTAATGCTCACAAAAGCTGCGTACTTGTACGCTCTGTATGTAAAGGGGCAGGTGCGTACCCCTTTAAAGGTCAAAAGGCGCAAGTTTCACTCCAAAAAAGTTACTTGTGGTCATTTCTAGAGGCTTCTAGAAGTATGTTTGACGTGTATGAAGCGCCTCCAGATGGTTCATGTACCCCTACCAAAGAGGAACTTATCCCATCAATAAGGGAGCTATCCCATCTAAAGAGGGGATTATCCCATTGATGGTGGACCTGATTAACTTCCTCTTGAACACTATAAATACAGGCATTGGGCCAAAAGGAGGGAGAGGTTGAAAGCTAAACATTTCTAAGGGTAGATGCTGCTGGAATTAGGACTCCCATTTAGAAGCTTGTGAGGAGAGATTGCCATCTTTGCTTGTTCTATTTGGAGGTGGGTGAGCTTTGTCAAAGTAAAGGAGAACTCTTGATGGACCCTGGGAGGGACTTGCACAACACCAAGGCTCAGGTTGTAATTGTTCCTTTTGTTTCCTATTAATGCAAATGAGTCCATTCTTCTCAATAACTTGTTATTTATGAGTTGTTTCATGTACTCCTTGGTCTATGTGTTAAATATGTTTTATTTTATGAGATTATCAAGTGCTATTTAATCGTTTGATTGTTAGTGAATGCAGGTTTCGAAGTGAAGGAGGAGCTCATCCGGATTAGCGAGGCTGGACTGCTACAACGGCGTTGGACTACAAGTAGGATCTAAACACTTGATTTCTTATATAGTAAATGCATGTTTAGAGAAGGATTGCTCTTGTTTGTCTTGTTTGTCACTAGAGAGTCTTAGGCTCCTAGGGAGGTTGGTTGTGTCTGCACTATGGACTCTTTCTGCCTGACAAAATGGCGACTCCACTGGGGACTCCATTGATGTGAAAGTTTTTTCCTTTGTATGCAACTTTGATCTGAGAAAAGTCATTTATTTTCTGGTTTTTGGCTCTATGACTTTGTATTTGGGTGGGTTAGCTTAGGGTCAGATTGAATTTAGTTTTTCTTGGTTTTTTCAGTAGTACGCACCCTCTGAGTATTGCACAGTGCGTACCTGTACGCAATGTTGTTGTGTGCACAAAGCGGGCCCGCACCTGTCTTAACAGGTTGCCTGCGTACCCTGCTAAAAATTAAGAAATTTCCATTTTTTACATTTTTCCTCTTAGATTTTTCTTTTTCTTAGTTTTTACTGCCCAGATCCATTAGTCTCTTGTCAAATATCTTCACCTGAACTTGTTTCGATAGCATTGAGTGTTTTAGTGGATTTCATAAAAGTTTAAGCCCTAGGGTTTGATTTTTGAGTAGGTCTTGTAGTGACTTTGGCGGTAGAAGTTGTCAAGCCTTAGATCTCTCTGGTTTTGTCAGCCTTCTTAAGAGTCGGACCTGTCATAAAGTCTACCTGTGAGAGCAACTTACCTTTGAGTTGTCTCTTTGGCAAATTTCGAAGTGCTTGTTGATTGAGTATTGAATTCCATTTTACAAAAAGAACAAAAAGATTTGAGTTTTGTTTTGACTGGTCTTTTGATTCTGCATTAGCTGGTCCTTGGCTTGATTGTGGTCAAGTAAAACAACCTAGAATCATCTTTGTAGGCTTTTGCCTCGTTAGGTTTGCTTTAGAGTAAATTTCTTTTTGATTTGCTTGTGAGTCAATTTTTCATAGATTTTATAGCTTTTGAGATTGATTTTCGTTAAAATAGATTTATATGCTTTATTAAATAAGAGAAAATACAAAAACATCTCCTTTGAAAAGTTTTGTTTCAAGTAGCTTTGAGGGATTTTGAAAGAAAAAGAATTTTTCGTGCACGTAAGGAGTGGTCATGTTTGTATGCTTGGAAAGATAAAGAGAATTGTTTCTTTGATTGTCTTTACTAAGAAAGTTGTTTTCTATAAAATTTGCATTTTCCAACTCTCTTAGTTAGGAGTTTCATTGAAAGAGAAAAGTAGCGTAAATCATCTTAGGTGCATCTTTGTAGTGGTTTGAGTCGAGTCTACACACCATTGGTTTCATTTCCGCTACCTTTTGTCTTTAAGAAAAACCATAAAATTAACGCTTAAAGTAAAATCAACTTAGTAACTTTTATTTACTAGGGCTCTGAAACACCAATTTAGATCAGGCTAGTGTCTTGGAGTAGGAGAGTAATTAACTCTCCAAGACAACAAAACCAAACAAGTAGCTTATCTTGTGATAGAATAAATCCAATTGTCTCATTTGTACTCTGGGAAAGCTCCTCTTAAAGGAGAAGCACGAGCTCGTGTCCGAACCAGTGAGGGGATCAATCCTCCCTCGTTGGGAACGACGCCAGACACGCACGTATTACAAACGGTAAACCTCGGATTAACCATTGTCGAGGAGCCAGGGGTCACTTGTCGGTAAACCTTGGATTATTGTCAAGGAACCGGCAAGGGGATTGAGCTTGATACTCTGCCCTTGCGTGCTGTCGGAGTGTAGACTGTTCCCCCAGGTGCATTTGTTGCGGTTGGTAACCTTAGTGACCATTATCTTTAGGATTCTACCGAGGTGACGGTGGAGGGAAGATCCCACTGTACCTGGAGCAGACGTCGGCTAGACTCACTTGGATTTTCCGGGGGGTTCACTTCACTCGAGACGGTTAAAGTGGAGGAACTTGTGCCGGTCTATTCATTAAGCAGGTTGTCGGGGTAACTGTTCCACCCGCCACTTCTGTACTGAATCCGGCGATGTTGGGTTTCATCTCCAACTAGCGTTTTCGGTCTGGAAGGCTACTGTTTGTGCTTGGTTTGACGCCCTAGATTCTTTAGGCGTGTGATTCAAATTTGTTTGGTTCTTTAGCGACTTTAGGTGGTTTGATTTGAGATTTTACTTTGTTTTCGTGTGTAGTAGTTAAAAGTTTTTAGCTGTGGCGGAATTACCGAGACAGTCCCGTAGACTTCGGGGCAAGTCACCTGAGATTGTTACTAGAACTGATTTGTTGAGGAAACTCCGTAGATCACGGGGTGGATCTCCTGAAGACGTCCCAGGTCAGTACGAAGGATTGAAGGTCCTTGTAACTCCTCCTAGTGGCAGTAGAGTAGGTTCACCTGAAGAAGGAGAATCTTCCTTGGTAGTCCATCCAGATTACCAAAGTCTAGAGACAGGTTATAATCCCGAAGCTGTTACAGTTTCTGAGCTTGCTGGTAGTTTTTCGTCTACTAGTGATACAGGCGAAGAACCTGAAATATCTGAACCTGTTACTAGATTCACCAAGAGTAGAACGAGTTATCACCGAAAATCTTCCTACTGGTCTGATTGCTATTGAAGAACTTGCTCCAGAGGAAGAAATAGGCGTCTCTAACCTTGAAGATCAACTTACTATTGAGCTCAGGGAGCGTGAATCTATCTTTTACAGTCCTCCTAGAAGTACTACTTGGTACCTTTCGTTAACCAATTATTTAGACAACTCAGGGATAGGTTTTTCTACACCTCGTACTCCTTTTCCACCTGGAGGTATTTATACTCCTGTAAATATGTCTGGTCAGTCGTCCGTGTTTACTCAAACTCCTGAATCTTTCTTACACGGCGGTCCTTCTGTTCCCACCGGGTATCAATCACTTTCTGGTACCTTTGCGGGGGCATCTCCTCAACCCATTGATCATGGGTTATTAGCTGGAAACAATGGTAATATACCATTGGGTGTAGGAGACATTTACATGATGTCAGGTTCAGTTCCCGTTTCTCAACCTCAAGGTGGCCAATTACCGCCTGGGGGGCAGCCTCAATTAACCCCTGGGGGGCAACCTCAAGGTACACAAATTGTGTCTGGGGGCAACCTCAAGGTCAGTATGTACCTATGGTGCAATACATGCCTCAAGGTCAACCCCAGCCTCAATATGTACCCCAAGGTCAACCTCAGTATCAATATTTACCTCAAGGGTATCAACCCCAAGGGTATCAACCTCAAGGGTATCAACCTCAAGGTCAAGGTCAACCCCAGTATCCGTATTTACCCCAAGGTTATCAACCTCAAGGTCAATACTCGAGTCAAGGTTATCAACCACCTCAAGGTCAGTCATATGTTCCAGGTATGGGAACTGTACCTTTCAGTTATCAATCCTATCCTCAATCCGGTTATGGATCTCAGTATCTCAACCTGTTACGGGTCAATACCCCGGAATGATAGTGTGGGATCCATCACAGGGTCAACAGGTGTTGCAGCCAAGTATACAGTTGGTACCTCAAGCTGGACAACCCGTAGTTTCTGGTCCACCCCAGCAACCGCAACCTGTCCAGTCAAATGTTCAAACTTCTGTAACTTCGGTAGTTACTCAGCCGCCAATTGCACCTAGTACTCCATCTCAAACGGCTGCTGCAACTACCGCTACATCTGCCGCACTTACTTCTGGAGTATCGACAGCTCCGGTTTCTACTGTCTCTGCAACCACTCCTCAGACATCTTTACCGTTGTCTGGATCTACGATTCAAACCACGGTCCAGATGCCTATAGGTCAGCCTGGTATAAGTACGGTTGTCACTACTCAACCTCAATTTGTTCATCAACCGTACCAGGGACAGTACCAATATGGGCAAGCTGTCCAGCAGCCGGTTTACCAGTATCAACCGTATCCTGGGTACACTTATCAACAACCTCAACAACCCCAGTACGGTCCGGTTAATCCTGGTTTTCCAGGAGGATATAATATCCCTAATGCGATTCCTGTTCCTAGTTATCCTGGATATCCTCCTCCTGGGACTGGTCTTGTGACCCAGAGTTTTAGAGATCCTAACCGGCAATTACCGTTTATCGCAACTTTGGATTTACCAGACTTGACGCGCCTAACGAACGATCCAATTCAATATCTTCCGTTCTGGCCGCCAATGCCAAATAAGTTGCCCAGTGATATACCCAAGTTCGAAGGTAAGTCTGGAGAGGATCCGTCCAATCATGTGATGACTTACCACCTCTGGTGTGCTTCAAATTCTATCTCGGATGATTCGATCCGCTTACGTCTTTTCCAGCGTACACTCATTGGTCTCGCGGCCAAGTGGTACATTGAGTTACCACGGGCCTCTTTTTACAATTTTAGCCAGTTAGCTACCTCGTTCTTAACTCACTTTCAGTTGCCGGTCAGATACGATAACGGCACGGAGTTATTAACTTCACTAAAACAATCAACGTCCACGTATATTTCTGATCACATTCATGAGTGGAGACGTCGAAGAAGGTTAGTGAAAGTTTTTATTCCGACCAAATCTTAGCTGAATGGTTTGTTAAATCATTATTACCGAAGATTACTGAAGATGTAGCTAAGGCCGGAGTAGTTACTGAGGAGCAAGTCATTGCTCAGGCGCAGTACCTTGACTTAGTTTATACTCAGTCAGGTACGTTACACGAGAAGATTCCAGATCTTCCAAAATCGAATCAAATCGCTGCTGCTCCTTCGGGATCTCATGCCGCTGATGGTATGATTGGCATCGTGAACACAAAGAGCAAGAAGAAATCTTCCAAGACTTCTACTACTCCTATAATCACCTTGCCTGATTCCCCGACAGGAGAGTCTTCTCCTGAACTTTCCGCCGATATTCACGCTGTAGAGTCATCTACGGCCAAATCAAAAAACGGTGGAAAGAAGAAAGGAAAGAAGAAGGCTAAAGCAGACAAGGCTCCGAAGGAGAAAAAGTTGGAAACCAATGACGAAAAGCGCAAACCTCGATATCCTTGTCTTATTTGTGAAGAGGATCATTTTACAAGAGATTGCCCTCATCGGGCCGAGGTTGTGAAAATAGTCAAAGGTTCTCCCACTCCTGCTGTGTTAAAAGATCCATTTCCAAAGCAGGAGAGTAAGATGATAGGTTCTTCCTCGACTGCCAGTGAAGAACCCATTTTGATGATGTCTCATGTGAGGATTGCGACTCGGTCGCAAGATTATGGTAGTAAGAATCCTGTTGATGGTAAGGAAGCAGAATCTTCTCACTCTAATCCATCAACCTCAGCTCCTGGTTCCGATCCACTACAGATCGAAAAACCTAACCCGGACTTAGTAATCAAACCGCCCGCCAAGGGTGTACTTCGAAGGTCTGCTTTCAATCCACATGCGAGAGCGGCCCAGAATTACAACATTGTTGAGGACTTAGCTGTTTCACCCTCAGCAATGTCGGCTTTAGAAGTGCTGCAATCATGCCCAGCACAACGAAAATTACTTTTGTCGGCTATCGGAGCTGTTGATGTTCAGGACCCGAATCTGATAATCTTCGATCTAGAAAATAGTACACCGCGTCTACCCCATCAAATGGCTTTCCAAATTCCAGTGATAGTCAAAAACAGGCCTATTCATCGGACTGTGATTGATGAGGGAGCTTCTACGTGTATTATGTCGATTCAATGTTGGAGATCGCTTGGTTCTCCTTCGCTGAACCAATCCCCGACCATCCTTAAGGCCTTTGATGGCCGTGGGTTCCGTCCGTTTGGTATTCTACAGGAATTGCCTATAGGGGTAGAAGGTAAAACCGTTAGTCTGGATGTGGAGGTGGTTGATGCCCCTCTAGACTACAACCTTCTTTTGGGTCGAAGTTGGTCATATGCTATGACAGCGGTCGTTTCATCGGTCTTCAGAGTAATAAAGTTTCCACATAACGGTAAGATCGTGACCATTGATCAGCTGACATACTTTTCATCCGACCCAGCCTCTTCAGAGAGTATCCAGCATGTCGGTAAGACGACAATCCCTTATAGGGACGTTGGCGTAGGTTTAGTTAAAGATTCCGGTTTACTGGGAACTTTTCCTTTCCCTCCAATCAACGCAGACCCTTCATTTGCATCAATTCATATGATTACATCAGACACCATTATTTACGATGATCCTTGGATTGTCCCATCTGAATCTGAGATAGACTCATTCGGTGATGCTATGCCTTTGAGTCCATATGAAATTGCTTATGAAGCCGTCATGTCTTTTACCGACTCGCGTTCAACCCAAATCGACCAAATGAATGTGGTCAGTGAAGAATCACTTTTCACATCAACCTCAGAACGGATAGCGTTTCCCGAAGTCGTGTCATCTGACGAGCAACTTCGCGAAATCCTAAGTGTAGACGATCTACCATGGGAAGATCTCCATCACAGATCTTCGTTTTTACCTAAGGATGATGCTTTTGAAAATGATTTTTCATCTATCTTTACCGCTGAATATGTCAAAGACGCTCAGAATCCAACGAAACATTCTGATTCAGAGTTGAATTTAGGGAATATTTCTCGCACTATTCCCATTGACATTTCAGTGAAGCCCGGAATTGAGGAAAACATTCATATAGGTGCCTCATGTACAGAAGATGAAATTCGAACTTACAAGGCCCTATTCCAAGAATTCCGCGATGTGTTTGCCTGGTCTTACGAGGAAATGCCAGGAATCGACCCTGCCATTGTTGTTCATGAAATAAAGACCTACCCGGACGCTAAACCCGTCCGGCAACGGTTGCGTCAGATTCACCCTCAGAAAGCGGCTGCGATTAAAGCAGAAGTCGAGAAGCTGTTGAAAGCAGGTTTCATTTATCCAATCCCGTTAACGGATTGGGTATCGAATATTGTTCCGGTTAACAAGAAACAAGGAACAATAAGAATCTGTATCGACTATAGGGATATAAATCGAGCTTGTCCAAAAGACAACTATCCTACGCCTTATATCGATCAAATTATTGATGATTGTGCCGGAAGTGAAATGTTTTCCTTTATGGATGGTTTTTCGGGCTATAATCAAATCAATATTCTACCTGCCGATCAACCAAAAACGACATTCATTTGTCCATGGGGGACATTTGCTTATTGCAAATTACCTTTTGGGCTTAAGAATGCCGGAGCCACTTTTCAACGGGCGATGTCTTACGCATTTCATGACATCAAGCACATTGTGCAACCGTACCTCGATGATTTGCCTGCTCATTCTTTACATCGAGCTGATCACCTTGTCCACTTACGAGCAATCTTTATGAGGTGTAGGCATTATCGAATTCGGTTGAATCCCCACAAGTGTGTATTCTGTATAGAGACAGGTCGATTGCTGGGATTTGTTGTTTCAAAAGCCGGCATTCGCGTCGATCCCTCGAAGGTCGAAGCTATCATCAAATTGCCTCCTCCTTCGAGTTTGCGCCAACTCCAAAGTTTGCAAGGGAAAGCAAACTTTTTACGCCGATTCATTCCAAACTACGCCGAGGTCACTAAAGGTTTTACACGGTTGTTGAAACAGAACGCTCAATTCTTTTGGGACGAGATTGCCCAACAATCTTTTGATGCACTTAAGCACGCGTTGACCCATGCACCGTTGTTGCATCCTCCCAACTACAACCAGGACTACTTCTTATACCTCGCAGCTTCGCATTCCACTATTGGAATGGTGTTAGTTCAAGAAGATGAATTCGGAGCGGAACATGTGATATATTATCTTAGTAGGACATTAAACCCCACTGAGCTAAAATATTCGCATGTGGAGAAATTGGCCCTGGCAGCCGTTCAAGCTGTCCAGCGTTTTCGTCACTACATTCTTCTCCGTAAAACTACAGTTATTTCGGATTGCAACCCTATGATTTATATTTTGACAAAACAACTGCTAGGGGGCAAGTACTCTAAATGGATCGTTATCCTGCAAGAGTTCGACTTGGAGTTTGAGAAGTCCAAGTCTAAGAAATCCTTAGTTTTTGCGGAATTGATGTGTGATTTCCCGCGTACTGACACAGAAACTGTGGCAGAGGAGTCCATTGCGGACGAATCTTTGTTTCTTATCAGTACTTTAGATCCGTGGTACGGGGATATAATCATCTATCTCCAAACCCAAACCTTTCGGCCTGAAGCTTCAAAGTCGGAACGTCGAAAAATTCGGTTTCAATCCCAGCAATACAAAATTATTGGAGATACACTTTATCGCCTGGGGGGCAGACTTAGTTTTTCGACGTTGTTTAACTCACGAAGAGGCTGAGAGGGTTTTGAATGATTGTCACTCTGGAGCATGTGGCGGTCATATGTCTGGGTATGCCACAGCTCAGAAGGTGTTGCGCGCTGGCTATTTCTGGCCGTCCATGTTTAAAGATTGTATCATTGCGGTCCGAAAGTGCCACAACTGTCAAGTGTTTGATCGCAAGATGCGCGCACCACCTGCTCCTCTCCATCCTATAATTGCCGTTGGTCCTTTCGCCAAATGGGGTATCGATTTTATTACTTGTAACCCTCACTCGGTCGGGGGGCATGCGTATATCATCCTCGCGGTTGATTATTTTACTAAATGGGCCGAGGCGATGCCTACATTCGACGCAAGCGGCAAAACAGCTGCAGTTTTCGTATTCAATCACATTATAACTAGGTTTGGTGTCCCACAAGCAATCATCACTGACCATGGGAGCCATTTTCGAAACATCATGATGACTGAGCTTACAAGCCAGCTTGGTTTGCGCCACGATAGCTCTACTCCTTATTATCCGCAAGCCAACGGTTTGGTTGAGTCTATCAACAAAGTTTGGTTATCATGATCCGACGAATCATTGGTATTCATCGGTCGAATTGGCACAACATGTTATTTTCAGCGCTATGGGCATACCGAACTTCAGTGAAAACTTCAACAGGGTTCACTCCTTTCCAGCTAGTTTATGGCTTGGAAGCTGTGTTACCCATTGAATGCGAAATCCCATCACTTCAAATGGCTGTCGAATTACTCCCAGCTACTTCCGAAGAGGAGAAACGTTTATTATACTTAGCTCAATTAGATGAGACTCGACGTGACGCTGCATTGGCAATCGAGACTCACGCGAAGCGAATGAAAGCTCAGTATGATAGAAATGTGACCCCTCGAAGTTTTTCGGAGGGAGACCTAGTGCTATTATATGATCAAGCTAACGATAAGCTAGGTGCTGGAAAATTCGTTCCTATGTGGCATGGACCCTACATTGTAAAGCGAAAGCTAGCAAAAGGGGCCTATGAGCTGGTAGATTTTGATGGGGACTCTTTGGGTAAACCCAGAAATGGACTTTACCTAAAGAGGTATTATGCTTAAATGGTGGGTATGGAGATTTTTAGTTAGGTTAGGTTTTCTTTCTAGCTAGTATGTTTGTTAGTTTAGATAGTGTGCTTAGCTTAGAAAGTGTGTTTTTCGTCGTTATTCTGGCTTATCTTGGTTTTACTCTTGATATTGCAGATGTCGACGCCTCTCCAAACGTACATTGGATTTGTCGATGGTGCTTGTCGTAGTACACGGAATATCTCTTCCGCAGCTTGGGTTATCTATTCGCCCTCTGACGAGTTAGTTTCTATGCATGGGGTGAGCCTCGGTCAAACGACGAACAACATTGCAGAATACAGTGCAGTGGTTGAATTATTGTCTGAATCTATTTCATTTGGAATTCGACGTTTGATAGTGAGGTTAGATTCTGAACTCGTTGTATTACAGCTTAATAGAGTATATGCCATTAGAAATCCTGTGTTATTAAGGTTGTTTTTGAGAGTGCGTCTCTTGGAACGTGAATTTGATTACATTGAATATCAACATATTCCAAGGTCTTTAAATACATTAGCAGATGCAATTGCTTCTCGAATGTTGGACAGACATTTACGATAATCATGCAAGTAAATTTAAAAACATTTCATCACATATGTTAAACAAAATGAGCCGGTAATAATGATATATATATATAGATAGGAGTGTGTCAAAAATATACATCGTCTTCGATCATAGGTTGAAAAACACCTTATGATCGGCAAAAATGATAAGTACAAAAAGCCAAAAATGTCATATGTGTCTACAAAAGTGACTAGTCAATCACTGGTGGTGCTCTCTATACGAGACCACTGCCCGCGCTACCCTACACAAGAACCTCCTAAAAGGTCCTGGGACTGCAACCACATAGCGCTGAAGTCGAATGGGAATGTCATCTATGGTGGTCTCTGGTATATCCGTCGTCAGACGCTCTAGATCCTGTTCCAGCTCGGCTAAGGTCTCTGCGGCCGCATCCTGTGGGGCTGGTGCTGGTACAGCTGGTACTCTCCTCTCAAAAGCCCGGAGGTTGGCTGGACGTCGTGGACCTACATCTGCATTTTGAAAATTTGTGCTGTCAGTTTTGAGGCGATATATAAAAACAAAAAAATATATACATAATTTAAAAACTCGTGAAAAATGAAATACCTCTGTCGTCCCACTGTTCTCCCTGTGGAAGAACCATGTCCGGATCATTCTGAAAATCCATTCCGGCATAAGGAAAGTCCTGAATAGCAAAGACCTGGATCTATAGCCTGTGAAAGTAACCATCAGGAAATCGAACAACTGCTGCTCCCTCATCAGGATGCCGGGCCATTACCGCAACCCATCTCGTCAACTTAGGCTCCCGAGGAGCCCCAACTGGAACTGTAAGATGCTGGAGGACCAGCATTGGAACTCTCTCTAGGGCAAAGCTCACGACTAAAGGCCCATATCCAAAGGTCTTCAGTTGTCCTCTCTTTGCCCTGGTTAGTTGGCCCTTCAAATTAGCCAACACAGCATCGCACCAGTTGAAAATGGTGCCTTGGAAGCAGTCTATAGCCATCCGCATTTGGGACCCAGTGGCTTGGTGCAAAGCGGCTATGCCGCAAAGTCTGGTAACAGTAAAGGCTATCACCATAAGTTCAGCTCGGGATATGTACTTGATTTCTATCCCCTTCTCCTGGTTTTGATTGTTGCACCACTCTAGCCGGAGACTAGCAAGGGATTGGCCACCCGGCCTAGTCCCGAATAGAGAAAGTTGCTCGCCCCTGTTAGGCAAGCCAGTGAGAAAATATATGTCGGAGGGCTCTATCTCGAGCTGGTGCTCTCCGATGTAGAAACATTGCTCCTGAATGTTCCACCTTTCAACCAGCCACTCAAGAAATGGCACCTGGCCCCTCATGCCAGGTATGGCCCAGTATTTGTACAGTCCGCATGCTTTTAATGCATCAATGGAAGGTTGATGACCTATCACGGCCAAATCAACGTCCTCGTGCTCTCTTTCACGCCAATCAAGCATGGTGTGCTCCCTGCACATCATAAAACATCAGTTAGGATCCATAAAATTTAAAAATTTTGGTCTATTTTGGAGGTATGAGGGTTTCAATTTGCGTTTTGTGGGGTACGCACCCCGGCCTTTAGGAACAGAAATTCTGTACGCAGCTGCCCTTAAGGCTGGGTGCGTACACCCCGTAATTTTCCCATTGAGAAAATATCGGGGTACGCAGGTCAACAGTGCATGACCTGCGTACCCCGAAGTGCGCATCTTGAAACCCCAAGACCCCAAAAAATCAAATAAAAGCTTAAAAATGAATTCTAAACGGATGGAAATCAAGAGAGGGGTGTTGTAGAATACCTGGTGAAACGGCGTTCGATTCTGACAGTCGGATTCTCTGCAATCTCCACGGGAAGTTTCTTGTCAAAAGCCCTTTTCTCAACCTCAACAGTAAAATGGTAAAAATGACATGGTAAAAAGTCTTTTTATAGGTTTTTTGGATGAATGAATGCTAAGTTTGTTTATTTTTCACCATGAAAGGACATTTTTCAATGTATTTTTACCCATCTTAAACAGGTATGAGTAATGTGTCGTTTTTGTGCAGGACAAAAGGACTTTAGAGTAAAATCATCATTTTTCATGAACCAAAACATCAGAGTCATCTTTTAAGCTCTTTTCTGACTCCTAAAACATGAAAAAATCGTCGAGCGTTTCTTTTACACTCGTTAAAACGGAATTAAAAGACGGTCCCCTTATAGCTCTTTTCTGACCGTAAAAACAGGAAAAGATTGCCAGGTTTTTGTCGTTTCAAACTCGATATGGAAATAAAACGACGTGTCCTTGATCGCTTTTTACTTTTCAGGTCAGAGACACTAATCATGAAAGTACTCCTTGGTCGCAAGATCAAGCGGTTCTCCCAGGTATTATTTTATACTTTTTCGGGCTTGGGAGACACAAATTTACGAAAAAGTTCAACCTGGAGTCTTCTTAAGTTTTTCAGACTCTCTAAAATTGAAAAATGTCGAGTTTCTCCTATACTGGGCTCGTTAAAATTTCACAGTAAAGGACCTGTTCAATTACAAACAGGAACGAACCACTCCTTCCTAGGGTTCGAATCAAAACTAGGTTGGACTCATCCGAAGGATGAGCTTATAATCAAGCATATGTTATCCTCCTCAAGCTTGTTAAAAATAAAGAGGTACTTGCCAGAAATGGTGGGGGAAAAGAGAGAAGAATGAACCTATTTGTTATCCTTTGTTACAAAAGAACCTTATCACCACTCTTGAACACGACACTTTTCATTCACCTGGGTTGGGAAATCCTTTGCCTTAAAAGTTGATCAAACCACTTTGAAAGTCTTCAGCCGGGTTCCGGGGATTAACTTTGAGTCATTCATCACCAAGCCATCTGTTGTGTCATTATGTGTTCAAGAGGTCTGCAAACAAAACTTTCATCTGCAAAATACTTGTCATCCATTTGACCATCCCTGAGTCAGTCTTTACAGCAACATTTCCTCAACTTGAACAATGATTTCGTGTTGTGGGCTTGCCTGCAACCGGTCGCTTTCTATCGACATCACCACATTATCTAGAGAGATGACTTAGAAATCGTCAGTACCTTGAAGTCTGCATGCATCAATGGCAGGTTTCTCGCCTTTGACGTCAGTTTACATCATTGACTTTCGATCGAAGGATTCCGTGAAATGTTCGACATCAACTCATTCATTCACATCTCATGGATTGTACTAGGTACTTTGAGAACCATTGACATTACTGGTGGTCTCTCTCACACTTGTTAACAGTTTACATCATCGACTGGTAATCAAGTGGTTTCTACCATGTTCGACATCAACTCATTTATTCGCATGGCTAGAATCGTACCAATTCGGGAAGTAGAAATGAAGACCCTGGATCTAGTTTCCACCATCCAGGCTGCGAGGAGTTTTGTATTCATTATCTAGTAGACTAATCATAAACAGATGGCTGCGCCCATACTGTGTCTACAAAAGTCTATGATTATGATGTACTGCAAGATCATTCCTGTATCAGAGTAGTTAGTCTGTTAGTTAAAGTTTTGATCTGAGTATGGGAATGCCTACCTCAGCGATGATATAATCTTATACATGTATTTTGTGTTGAAAATTGCAGGTTCTGACCAGGCTCTCCACGAGATAATCCTTGAAATGATAAAGCGCTTCACCCTTCCTAGATAATACAAAACCCTAATCTACTACAGGCTTTGCACTTTAGGGGGCAATCTGTTACACTAAAAAATGTCACCATGACTATTTACAGTTAGTATGGCTCTATCAACAGTCATGCTATCCTCCTGGGCAAGTCTTATGCCTCTGCTCTCCATGTCAGAACTCCAAAAAGAGAGAAAGTCTTTGTAAATGTGTTTATCTCTGGGTACGCAGATTCTCTCGGCCTTACCTGTGTATACGCACCTAATGCTCACAAAAGTTGCGTACTTGTACGCTCTGTATGTAAAGGGGCAGGTGCGTACCCCTGTAAAGGTCAAAAGGCGCAAGTTTCACTCCAAAAAAGTTACTTGTGGTCATTTCTGGAGGCTTCTAGAAGTATGTTTGACGTGTATGAAGCGCCTCCAGATGGTTCATGTACCCCTACCAAAGAGGAACTTATCCCATCAATAAGGGAGCTATCCCATCTAAAGAGGGGATTATCCCATTGATGGTGGACCTGATTAACTTCCTCTTGAACACTATAAATACAGGCATTGGGCCAGAAGGAGGGAGAGGTTGAAAGCTAAACATTTCTAAGGGTAGATGCTGCTGGAATTAGGACTCCCATTTAGAAGCTTGTGAGGAGAGATTGCCATCTTTGCTTGTTCTATTTGGAGGTGGGTGAGCTTTGTCAAAGTAAAGGAGAACTCTCGATGGACCCTGGGAGGGACTTGCACAACACCAAGGCTAAGGTTGTAATTGTTCCTTTTGTTTCCTATTAATGAAAATGAGTCCATTCTTCTCAATAACTTGTTATTTATGAGTTGTTTCATGTACTCCTTGGTCTATGTGTTAAATATGTTTTATTTTATGAGATTATCAAGTGTTATTTAATCGTTTGATTGTTAGTGAATGCAGGTTTTGAAGTGAAGGAGGAGCTCATCCGGATCAGCGAGGCTGGACTGCTACAACGGCGTTGGACTACAGGTAGGATCTAAACACTTGATTTCTTATATAGTAAATGCATGCTTAGAGAAGGATTTCTCTTGTTTGTCTTGTTTGTCACTAGAGAGTCTTAGGCTCCTAGGGAGGTTGGTTGTGTCCGCACTATCGACTCTTTCCGCCTGACAAAATCTTCGGGCTTCAAGGTACCCAACTAAAACTCAATACTTCCTATCATCCACAAACGGATGGTCAAATTGAAGTAGTCAACAAATGTCTGGAAACCTACCTTAGGTGTTTCACTTCAGAAAAGCAACATCTTTGGGTATAGTGGTTACCTCTAATTGAATGCTGGTATAACACCAACTATCATGCCGCCACCAAAGTGAATCCCTATGAAGCATTTTATGGTCAACTCCCTCCTTCCCATACTTCTTATATCAAGGGGTGCTGAAAGGTACAAGCAGTGGATCAACTCATACAGAACCGCACAACCATGCTCGCCCATCTTAGAGAGAATCTTCATCAAGCTCAAAACCACATGAAGCAATAGGTCGATTAGCATCGCTCAGAATGCCAATTTCAAGAAGGGGATCAGGTATTTTTGAGGCTAAAACCATATAACCAAACATCACTCAAAGACAAGTGTTGTCAGAAACTATCTCGAAAATTCTACGGACCGTATCAAGTACTTCAGCGCATTGGAGAAGTGGCCTACAAGCTAGCTTTGCCAACCACTACAAAAATCCATCCAGTTTTCCATGTCTCATGCCTCAAGAAAGTGATTGGGAGAAATTGCAGAATTCAAACCAGTCTACCTGAATTGGATGAAGAAGGGTCAATCTGGCTCTAACCTGAACATGTCCTAGACACGCGAGAACGGCACCTACGTGGCCGCATGATCAAGGAAGTCCTCGTCAAGTGGAAAGACACCTCTTCGAAAGATGCAACCTGGAAACCAACCACTATTCTTCATCAGTTTCCATAGCTTCAGCCTTGAGGACAAGGCTATTCTTATGGGGGAGGGCATGTTAGGGTCCCATCCTAACCCTCTTATTTATGTAGTAGGATCGAGTCATAGTTATATTTAAGTAAAGAGTCAATAAAGTCCATATTAATAATTGTAAGTGGTTAACCCACATTTAATGATAGGACCACAGTTAGTTGCAAATGGGCCATGGTATTAGATAGATGGTATTAATAAAAACCATGGTATTGCTCCATGGTATTGCATGTATGAGTCATATATAAAGGATAGAGACTCCCCGCGAGGAGCATTGTGTCTTAATTTGTAATCGAGCTCTGCTCTATTGGAGGTTGCCCCTTCGAAGAGGCAAGTGAAAATTGCTTTCTGAATAATAAAATACTTGCTGTTATTTCTCACTGTTCTATGTTCTGGGTATATTTCTGCGCATATTTGGTATTCTTGTATCATCTTGCAAGTTAATATCATAACAAGTATTTACTATTTCCCTTGTTTTAACGGAATTTAAACATCACGAATAATATTTTGTGTGTTTGTAGGTTTAAAATTGAGTTGATCATGTTTTTATATATGTCTCTCCTTTACCAACAGGCCTTGGTCTTGCATTCACCATCCTGTACGATACAACTGATTCTTGTATTAGGATTCCTGCACCATTTTACAATGGCTTCCTGCACTCTTAAAAATTCTTGCACCATGCACTGCACATCAAGTATGATCTGAGCATACTCCTCTTGAGAGATTGGAGTCTACACAGATAGATGCATATCTAGCAAAAAAAAAGGAATATTGCAAAAACTGGATAATGGAATATGGTTATGAAAATCTACTTACATAGGCTTGGCTGGAAGAGACAAAAATTTCAAAATGTGATGGACATGAGGGTTGTCCTTGGGGAGTATGCTATAGCACTGTTGGATAGACATATCAATTATTGGGTAATGAATGTAGTTCCTATCAGTGAACCAAACACGTTGCCTATGATTTATGACCGTTGAACCATTGGGGTTCTTCATGATTTGTGTAAGGAATTTGATACATATCCACAGACCTATGATCTTCTTCATGCTTCTGGTCTATTCTCCACTGAGAAAAAAATATGTAACAACGTACATGAATGTTGGGTTCATGGGCGCCCTTGCCAACCTCATCCACTAGAACACGTGGTCATAAAGAAGAGTATGCAACACATCACAGTCCTGCATTACGCATCAAGTTATTACACCATACTTATGTTCCTGCACTGGAGTCAAGGAGTGCGTAGACTACTCAAATCTGGAGGACATTACTTGGCTAACAGTTTGAATCACAGGGAAGCAATTGATTGGTCAATATCGCACTTGGTCCACCAACAACCTCATACCAAGAAAAGAGGAACGATTTACCAAAACAATCCCTTATGTACCAGATTCAACTCCTTTATTCGACATTCAGTTGCAAATCTGATTTTATCCATGGAAAACTGTTATGATTTGTAATTTGTCCCTTCTATATTTTGATTGTCTTGTTAATAGCCCAATTTGTAATTCCAATATCTATATAAACTCAGAGATCACCTGGAGCAAATATACATGCACAAAAGGAATGTGTAGAAAGAAGAGGGGAGGAGACGGTCCCAATGTAGCATTATGCAGGCATCGTTAGTCTATGGGTCGCTCCCTCTGTTTGTTGAAGTCTAATATTTTCCTGCACGATGTAAAGTTTGCGATTTCAAAAATTAATCAAGGCATTTCAAACTATGTTCTATTTAATAATTTTAGGTGTTTTATGATTTTAATCTCTGTGTGAACCAAGTTGTTGATAGAGGGTGCGAGTTGGCTGGGTTGGCCACTAAATTAGCTCGACACCACTCTGAATCTTTCAGGATTAGGTTGGATTGTGTTTAAATTGTAATTTTTTGTGTGGGAAATGTGTGGAAGATCATATTATAATATTTAATTCTTTTCAGTTTCTTTCCTTTTTTAAAATTTATGTCATTTGATTTGTTGCGTGAATATGATATTGGAAGAATTGTGCTTGCAATTTAGATTTTTTTATTTATTTATTTTTATTTATTTTTTATCGAATACTATATCAGATTGCGCGTCATGATATGTCCCTCCAATTATTCTGTATTCATAAGGTCGTCTTATGCATTGATACCCTGTCTCTATGAGTTTTTAATGTGCAATTCAAATTCTTTATATTGGTCTAGATCCAACAGGTTCATGCTCCAGAATATGAGATCGATTTCCCCCTTTCTGAGTAATTATTGTTTTGGAGGTTGTTATCACAAAATCAGTCCCTGATAGGCTGCTAATCAAGAATACTTTGAGTAACTATTTCAAACCAAACTTTTGGCTGAGGCTTAGCCTCCTCAACCTGAGAGGGCTCTCTCACTGGGTTAAAGGTTTCAATTTAAGGATTAGATGGCTAACTCTATGGAAAAATCAAACAAAAAGGTATAAATGGTTGAAATTCCAATCAACAAACATCCATTGGGCTATGGAGTCAAAATATGTTTCAGTACAATAGCAAGATCAGCTTAACATGGAAGTTAGGGCATAAAGAGTCTTAATATATCAGTAAAACAGAGACATAGTGCAAGGAACACAGTTTATAAACACATGAAGGAAGTTAGAGCATTATCAATGAATTCTAAGTAACATGTGTTCATACCACTACAAGTAAGTAGATGAAAAATGCCATGAGAAAATCAAACATTAAAACTCTCTCTGAATCCTGAGTAGTGAAGCCAAAATCTTTGTATTAACATAAAAACACACAGTCTCTTACAATAACACAGTATGCTTGTTTCTTTTGAAAATTGCCAACCATGAGGCATTCCACCTCTTGTATTTTATAGATTCTTCATTACAATCTTGGATTCTCTGATCCAACATGAGAGGAATTCGAATTTCCTATCTTGACACCTATTCATTCCTAAAACAAACTATTAATTACAAGTAGCTATTATCTAGCAGTCCTAGAGTCCTAATACAATTAGGAGTACAACTCCTTATTATGATAGTAACAACTTAAACTAGGAAATAAATTCGATTCTTGATATCTGCTCCTCCTTAACTTCGACCTTGGTGATGTCCATAACCCCCTAGCTGGCCTTCAATAGCTTCTCCTTCATCTGTCCTGAAAACTAGGAAACTGTCCCCTGCAGTGCAATCTTGGTCTTCAATGATGTTCCTCGAATCTCCTGTTGACCAAACTAGCCCCTTTAATCATATAACACATATTGAATTAACCATATAACCCTGCTATTACACGTGTGCCAAAACAAAACTCCTTGAAGTTGCCTGAAGAAAGTCAAATTGGGTGCAGTACGAAATGAAATGTTATTTTTGTAGCACAAGGCTTAGTTCTTGCATATATATTTCATTCCTTGAGTTTTTCTTTACTTAGGCTTTAAACCTTATCAAATGAACTCCTTACATTTATGTAGCAGCATCCTTCTTCAAAAATAGCTCCTTCGTTCCATTTAAAATTGACCAAAAAGAACAAACTGCACCTACGACAGTTTCGTAGCATGCTACGAAACTGCTGTCCATGTCACCTACAACAGTTTCGTAGCGCGGTACGAAACTGCTGTGTGAATCAATTTACACAGTATTTTTTCAAAGACTTTCTTTCTGAGGATACTTCACAGCTGCTTCCTTATGTAAATGTGCCACATATACTTAAGATCACCCATCTATGAAACAACTTCAAAAAAAAGTCATGTCTTTGTTTCAACCAAAATTGTACTAGGGTTTCATCACTTACTGCCCTGTTTATTTGTGCTGAGGCTGACTTCCAGACTTGATCCGCTGAATATCTAGGTCTTCAATTTGTCTTTTCATCACCCTGATATTAGTTCTTAATCTGTCATTGATCATTCTGATATACCTTTCCTCCTTTATTACAGGGACAGTCCAGGTGAAATATTGAGCATCTCTGCCAACTACTTTAGGTTTTGGAACTTTTTCTTCTTCCCACATGGCCTTTACCCTTTTGAAATTGGCTTTTTCAATTGCATGTTTCCTTTCCCTTTTCTTAAGTTGAGAAATCTCAAGATTGGCAAGATTAAATTTCTTCTTGACTTCCTCAAATTTATTTTCTTCTTCTTAAGTATCAATTGCTCTGTTTCTGTCATTTTCGTGCATGAATGATGGTTGCACTACTGGAACTATGGGCTCCTCACAAAACCATGATATCTCCCCTGTCTCACTTACCTCCAGCTCTACCTCCTGTAACCTTTTGGACTGCCTAGTCATAGGCCTTCTGGGCTTAAAAACAAATTCTGAAACCTGATCATCAAACTGTAACTTTTTGGAGGATTTCATCTTTTTTTACTTGCTCTCACCTAATTCAATGAAGTTTTCTTGGACCAGAGGGGACTCCTCAATGTCAATTGCCTGGAGAAGATCATTCAAATTGCCCTTTGAGGTTGGGCTTTCATCAGTGACCATTGTTTTACCCTTTTCTTTGGCTATTTGGCTTCTAGTTACCCTTCTCTGGACTGTTTCACCAATGGACTGCTCTTGTGCTACTTCCTTCATCTGAACTTTCTTTTTCTGTGACTGCTGAGGAGTATCTTGAATAGCCAATGGTGTTCTAGTCACTAGCTCCTTAACTTGTTTTCTGGCCTTCAGTTTAACAAACCTGCTTGACCTTTCTTCTGCATGGTGACTAATCACTGGTGATGATATTTCCTTAGCCCTAGGGCTAAGTCCTATTTTAGCTCTAAAACCAGACATAAAGAGGAATGAAGACCACTCTCTATCTACCTTCTGAAGTTCATGCAAGACCATTAATTTAACTAATCCATGATGGAAAAATGATGTTTCACATGCCTCTTTCTTCAACTGCATTTTATCAGACATCTTTCCTAAGCTCCAAAACAGAAAGAAAGGTAGATCTAGAGATATTATGCTAGTGAAATGCAAAAGGAGTTTGAAGTGGTAAGAATACACCTTGTGGTATCTTCCTTCACAGGTGAAATACCTTTGTATGCATGAGAGTAAGTTGGCAAATGAATCTTTGACATAGCCCCTTGGTACTGCTTTAGTCAAATCTGTGTCTACAAACTCTGGTTTCAGGAATATCTTGCAGGGTGCAATTTCAAACTTGAAATTCTTAAACCATTTTTCCTGACCTCTTGGTATTTATGTGACTAAAGATATCACTTCAGCAGAAACTGGCAATTCTAACACTCCAATATTTGTATGTAAACCTGTGAAGTTAAGAGAAAATTCCTTAGTCACCTAGCTATGTCCTCCTTGTAGTTTCTCACAGAACCTCCAGCAACCTACTTTTTTGAAGGCTTCTTCCACTGATTTATCCTTTGTGAGAGCATCTAAGCCTTCAGGTTCAGTTCTTAAACATCAGCCTGACCTGTGATTTTTTCATTCTTCCGACATATCTCCTTTGAAACCCCTGTAGATAGAACAACCTGGAAGAAAATTTCTTGCTTAATTGAAGAGCTACCTCGCTTGAATTTGGTGAAGAGTTGCCTCGCTTGAAACCTGTGGAAGAATTCTGGTCTCTGCTCACCCTGGGCTTGTTTACTTCAAACTTAAGAACGACAACAAGTATCTCTTGCGTGAATATGAGCAAGATCAACACGAATATGACCAGGATCAACTAACTCTTTCCTTCTTTGAAATTTGAAATGATTGCAAACAAATGACCCCTAACGAATCTGATGATGGATATGAATGGTTGCATGTAAGTGGTAAGGTTCATGGACTAACACCTAATGATGAAAATCTAATGGATTCTAGTGGATTTGGCAGCTAGACAAGATTTAACACGAATCCCCGATTTTGTAGCACATCCAGTGTAAATTCTAGGTTTTGCACTATGAAAACACCTAACTACGAATCCCCGATTTTGTAGTGCAGGTAGTGTTATTTCAAGACTTTGGACTACAAAAACACCTAGACAGTTTCGTAGCGCGTTCAAAAGTTTGAAATGACCAAACACATGAAACTTTAAACATGACATGGGATCCATAAGGGCCAAACAAGGTTGTTGAACTTTATTTGAAGATGGATATGAGACTCTAACCTTATGACTTCGACTCTAAAAACACAAAAATGACTTGACCATGTTTAACATAAAAACTTTGGAACCATGCGAGCTGTCCAAAATTTTTAAAAACTTTTACAGTGATAACTGTGGCTCCACTTGGGATAGTGTGCCCTTGTGGTACACTAAGAACTTGCAATTCCAGTGCTTTATCCAAAAAATAGAAATTTTGTTGACAAGCATCCTTTTCAAACTATTTGGGCCTTCACCTCAACCTTAAGATTTCTATTTCAACCTGTCATTATTAGAAAAAACTGACAAAAATGTATGTATACAATGTTATGAGAGATTGGTAATACTTTCAACAATGATAATGCTTTAGGAACCTGCCATTAACAGTCCCTCCAGCATATGATCCTCCATCAATTTCCTGCAGTATATAAGTGTTGTTCCCATGAAAACCAAGGATCTGAAAAGGACCCTTCCATAAATTCTCAAACTCACCGTGCTTGCCCTTTTCTTCAATTCTGGCCTCCCATTTCAGCACTTTGTCTTGAATCTGAAAATTGTCTTCTTTGATCTTTTTATCAAATGTACTCTTAATTCTGTTCTGAGCATGTTGATGACTGTCATAGAATTCACTTCTCTTCTCTTGTAGGGCTATCAGCTGGTTGATTCTCCTCTGAATGGCATTTGGTTCTTCTTTAAGGCCTTGAATTAGCTTCATTACCGGTACTCCAAGTGACGTTGGAAATATAACTTCAGCACCATAAACTAGTTCATATGGCGAAGTCCCAATTGATCTCTTTGTACAAATCCTATTAGCCCATAAGGCATACTTCAGCTTTAGGTGCCAAGCTTTCTTGTTCTCCTGCAATACCTTTTTGATGATTCTAACAATGCTCTTGTTTGATTATTCAGCAAGCCCACTGCCTTGCGGATATTAAGTAGTAGAATGTCTAAGAGTAATGTGATATTGATGATAGAAATTGATCAATTTCTTAGACTTGAAATCTTGAGCATTATCTGTTATAATCTTCATGGGGTGGCCAAATCGAGACAATATATTATTTTCTACGAAAGAAATAATTAAAGAATCATTTGCTTGCCTTGTTGGAATTGCCTCTATCCATTTGGTGAAGTAATCTGTTGCTGTAAGAATCCAGTGATGCTACCCTGATGAATGAGGATGTATCTCTCCAATAAATTCTAGCCCCTACTGCTAAAAGGGAGCTTCTACATAAATAGCGATCAAAGGCAAAGGTACAAGCTTCCTTCTTCCTTAAAAAATTTGGCACTCATGACATGCAGCGATCTTATTGTAGATATCCTTAAACATTGTTGGCCAAAAATACCCGGCTCTTAGGATCTTGTTTGTTGTAGCCTTCCAATAATGATGTCCTCCGCAATCTCCTTTATGAAATTCTTCAATAACTTTATCAACTTCTTCTTCAAGGAGACAATTCAGCAAAATTCCTCCTGCATCTTTCCAAAACAGATTTTGATCATATACAAAATATCTCAAAGACTTCAGCTTAACAAACCTTGCTTTGGACTTCGTTAGATTGGCGGGAGCTTTATTATGTTGTAGAACAAAAGCCACATCCTTATACCATTCTAAAACCAAGAATTTCTCATTAATTTGGACCAATTCTTCCTCATTTTCAGAAATTTATGAGATTTCTGCATTCAGATTTATGTCAAGACAGTCCAGATTTCACTGAGTCATTAGCTTTGCCAAGCCTTGTCCCTTCACCAATTTGGTTGGTTTGATGTCTATATCATACTCTAGCAATTTGGCTATCCACTTTCCCCTCTTACCATCAGGATCTGCTTGTGTTAGAATATCTTTTATTACAGCACTTGGAACATATGCCACAATGTGAGAATGCAGAACATAGATTCTGAAATCTTTTATAGCTTTCACCAAGGCATAAGCTTTCTTTTCTAGAATATTGTACTTCAGTTCAGCATTTGCTAATGTCCTACTAAAGAAAGAAATAGGTTGTTCAGTACCTTGCTTTCCTTTTTGTAGCAGAACTCCAGCAATTGTATTCTCGGAAGCAAATGTAAAGATAAGAAATTCCTTGCAAAAATCCGAGCTGATGAGTACCGGTGCTTGTGTAAGTGCCTTCTTGATTTCTTCAAAAGATTTCTTTGCTTCAGTTGTCCACTTAAATTCCACTCCTTTCTTTAACATCCTTTTTATATCCTTGACAATCTTAGCAAAATTAGGAATGAAGCGTCTAACAAAATTCACCTTTCCAAGAAAAGATTGGATCTCTTTCCTACTTCTTGGAAAATCTACCTTTTGAATTGCATTAACTCTATTAGGATCAATCCTAATTCCTTCTTCAGAAATGATATGACCAAGTAGCTTGCCTGATGTTAAAGCAAAGATACTTTTAGTAGGATTAAGAGAGATACCAAACCTTCTACATTTCAGCAGAATTTTCTCTAGGTGTTTCAAATGATCTTCTTCTTTCTTTGAAAAGACTGTGATGTCATCAAGATAAACAACCATTGATTTATCCTTTTCTTCAGCAAAAGCAATATCCATTTCTCTTTGAAAGGTGGCCCCCGCATTCATGAGACCAAAAGGCATCTTGGCGTACATGAATGTGCCCCATGGTGTTGTGAAGGTTGTCTTCTCCTGATCATCTGGATGCACAAGAATCTAATTGTACCCTAAGAAACCATCAAGCATAGACATTCTTTGTGAACCAACAATATTTTACAGAATTGAATCCATCTTGGGAAGAGGATAGTTGTCCTTTAATGAAGCCTTATTCAAATTTCTAAAATCAATACAAATTCTAATTTCTCCACTCTTCTTTCTAACTAGAACCAAGTTTTCAAGCCAAATTCAGAATCTGATTGGGACAATGATTTTAGCATCAAAGAGTTTCTTAATCTCCTTTTCAATCAATGGCATGAGAAGCAGATTAATTCTTCTCAACTTTTGTTTGAAAGGTTTCTCATTTTCTTTAATAGGAATAGTATGTTGAATAATGGAGGGATCATACTATTTTAAGTCAGCATAACTCCAAGCAAAAACATCAACAAACCTTTTCATCATCTCGACATATTTGACCTTCATATCAGCTGAAAGAAACTTTGAAATTTTGATCATCTTAGGTAAAACTGAAGTACCTAGATTGCAACTTTCTATTTCCTCTTCATCAACTTGTATCTTTGGTGATTTGAACACATCATTCTGGTCGAACAACTTCTCAAGAGGATTTAGACCCTTTGGTATTTAATTTTTTTTTAATTGTAAGACCTCAGAATTTTCTTTAGACTCAATAAGCATGTTTTGTTGATCTACTTGAGTACTTTCAAATTCTTCTTTCAATTCAATAAAAATTTTTACCTGTTGATCATCTTCAAAGACTTTCCAATTGGTGATATTATCTGGTATAGCTGGTATATGACAAACTTCAACCTCATATTTTTTAGAAGAATGAATAGGAATGACAAACAAACTTGCCGAAACAACAAGAGAATCAACAATGGAGTTTTGGTCTCTAGTTTTGATAGTGAAAGAATATGCTTGAAACTTTTCCAACATATCTAAAACTAGATTTCTGTATGCTCTCATTCTTACATCCTTTGTTTGATAGACACTAGTGGGCTCCAGTATTGTAGCAATAATGCTACAACTCCTGGAGCTTCCTTCTCTAATTTTATCAACCCGGTAGTTCGTAACAAACTTGGAAGCAACGGTGATGTATGCACAAGTACTAGCTCTTGTCGCAGCTGTCACTTGGTCAGCTGGCACAAGTCCGCTAGGACTCAAGCCAACTTCTATATGTTCTCAGAAGAAGCTTTCTAAATGGTGAACGAAGGCTATCTCAAAGGAAATTAACCTACTTTGCAAGAATGAACTGAAAGCCAACCAAACATGGAAACCCTAGTAAACCCTAATCTGACTAGCTTAATCTCTATGATGCAATGGTGGGAATGCAACTTCTAGAAATGATGCCATTACTTCTAGTGAGATGAAATGCATGAATTTAAACTACTTCCATTGAAGAGAACACGTTTTTGTATTTTTTTCCAAGGTGGGTGGAGTTATTGTGATTGTGCTTCTTACTGGGTCTTGACTGTGCAGGGGTAGTTCAAAGGGAGGAAGGCTTGGGAAAGGTCAGGAGGACTCTGAGAGGTTTCAGGGGATCCCTCACATCATTCCAGAGAGGTCCACAATGTTCAGGTGCTTGGAAACCGTGTTTGCAGGCTTCTACAGGATGTCTGCAGGGGATCCTACACGAAACTCGGGATTTCTACAGGAAGTCTGCTAACTTCTACAGGATGTTCTATAGTCGGAGTTTTGGGTGATGGAGGAGTGAAGGAGTTGTGTGGGTGGATAGGGAAGATGGAAGAGGAGCTTGAGATGGCCTATGGACAGAGAGATGAGATGGAGAGAGAGTGGATAGAGCTGGTTGGTCGATAGAAGGGTAGAGTAGTGGAAGGTCAAAAAGATTGAGCAACGTGGACAGTAGAAGGGTTGGAAGGCAAATGAGCTGAACAGAGGATGAGTAGGTGGCTTAGGCACGGTTCAGGAGGATAAGAACACGATGAAGTGGTGCTGCACAGTGTAAATGAAACAAATCACCCTTATCTTGCATGTAAACAAAAGTTCACCAACCTATTCTAACTGTTTTATTAGGAATCAAAGAATAGCAATGTAAGTTGAAGGGAATTCGTGCATGATGCTGAACCAAAGAGTCATTACTCAAGATATAATCCTATGAACAATTCTCCAATCGAAAACATTACATCAATACTTGCATGCATATGTTAAAATAGTGTTTTTGGCAGTTGGCACGGTCTACACTTCCAGTCCCCAAACAGAGGTGAAAGTGGGCATGCATTCAACCTTTTTGAACTCAACGTAACTTCAATCTCCCTACGCTAATTCTGAACTACTGAAACAACTGCATTCATGAAACTAACCTACATAACCAAATCGAAACAGTCAACTCAGCAAACTGTATTTTTCAAGTGCATGTAAAGGAAAGAAATGCAATGATAAAAGAAAGACAAGTAACAATACAAAGAAAAGGAGGTCTATTGCTCTCAGATTGGGCCGTAACCTGAGAGCTATAGCTCCCTTAAGAACTCAGAATCGAATCCAAATCTGCCTGCCTTTTATTAAAAGATCATAATCATAAGTCTAACAACATGCCAAAATTGGCTTACAAAGAGCAAAAGCAGAGCTACAGCTCGTAATCCAAAATCTATAACAAAAGTTCAAGAGTCTCATCGAAGGTTACAGCCTCAATATTTATACATGATGAGGGCCAAGCTGGCCTCCTCAATTAGTGGAGCTTGGCTGTCCAACTAAAAGTAAACTGCTGTTCCTGTAGAATCCATTGGCTGCCTTCTAGCTCGGTGGTGATAGCTGTTCGAGCTCGGAGTTGGGGTGGAGATCACGAGGGAGGTCATTCAAGGCTGTGGACAACCTCCCTATAAACCCGCAATGCCACCTTGGCTGTCTCCTTGTCTCCATTTGCGTGGTCTTTGCTCCATTTAATGCCAAAAACCTGAAATCATCATGTATTAGCCACATAGGCATAATGACTGCCCTTCTTCCTACAAATAACATGAATATACTAAGAAATGATGCATAAGTGATAAAAAATGAAGGGTTGAGCAAGGTAAGGCCAAATGAGCCCAAATTGTTACCAAAATTTGGGGCTCATCATCACCCCCCAGCTAAAATATTTGCTCATCCTTGAGCAACTAGTCCAACTCTTCATCATTCATTGCCTTTACTGCTACCCTTACATCCCAAGCCTCTGTAGTAGTGTCCTCCTTGCTGATATGAAACCCAGCCCTTCTGTCTACCTCTTCCCACTGTTCATTATCATCTGTCTCTGTGCTGCCTTCATCAATCCTAGCAGCAGTGGTGGGCTAAGTTTAAGGCCAATCCAGCTGGCTTGGAGGTTTTGCATGGATTTCTTATAGAGGGCTACCCTTACCAGAGCTTCCCTCATCCGAGTTGGGGTATGGTACTCTCGGATTTTCAGACTGTGTGCCAATGTATTCCATCTGCGTGTGCATGCTTGGACAGCGTTGTCTCCTAACAGTCTCTCCATGTCCTCAAAATGAGCTATGGCTTGGGCCTGTTTATCCATATAACTTAATGAAGCTTGGGGGTCAGTGGACAAATGTTGGTGTGCCGAGATTAGTGCAACTGGATCCCCTGGTTCTGGTCTGATGATCAATGGCTCGTTCAGCTCTCGGTTCATGATTGCTTTGGCCTCTACTGCCCTTTTGTCCTCATGGTTCAGCCATGAGGCAAACGCTAATAATTTCATATCTCCCAAGGCCGTATTGGGATCCCATGAAACTTCATTAGGCAGGGCCAGATTATGGAGGTAGAACTCCGCTAATTTGGCCCTATCCTCTAATGAGCTAGTACTGCAAACTTCAGTGAATTGTTGCGGGTCTTGGAGCTGAGAGATACCTCTTTGCGCCAAGGTATTGATCTGGAATTGCAGCCATTGGTCTTTCAAGTACAAGCCATAGGATTTGGCTGGATGCCTGCATTGGATAGCATCCATGGCCCAGCTGACCATGCAGGCCAATTGTGCATCTTTCTGCTGCAGCTGTTCTCTGAGAGCTTGCACCTCAATTTGTGCTTGTTGTTCTGCTTCCTATAGAAGTGTGGTTGGCTCCCCAAGACCGGTGTTCAGTTCCTCTTTGCCTTGCTGTTCCTCTGTGGTGTCCTTGGAGGATGTACCTGTCCCTACCCTCAGCTCCTGTAGCTGCAATCTCAGCTTCTGGTTTTCTTCCTGTAGAAACACGCGTTGGCAATTTGCCACGTGTTTAGCCATGGACAATTCCCTTCTGGCCTCCTCGAGCTGCTCCTGTAAGGGACCTATGTTCGCCACCCCCTTTGACTTGGCTATTTTCATCCACGTGTGTGTACAGACTCTTTCTTCCTCTAATGCAAAAAACAGTGGCACAGTAAATTTCTAAGGTATAATTTTTCCAGCCTCTAAGAAGTTGTAATATGAACTCAGACTTGGCTGAGGGCTGGGCTCTGGTATATGTTCTTTCTCCACTTCCTTTGGTGGCTCTACTTCACCCTCCCTTGGTGGTGATAAGGGTGCTTCTCCTTCCATTTCCTCAGTTTCTTTAAGCCTGGCTAAGGTTTCCTGTAGAGCATTTTCAGCATCCTGTAGCTGAGCTTTTTCAGTCAATTGATCTAACCTTTCTTGCCACGTAGTTTTCTTCGGGCTCCCCCTCTCATAGGTGACTGATATCCTCGAGGGGGACCTTTCCTTGGGCGAAGTAGGGGCATCTTCAATGATGATTTGGCTGCTGGATGGAGGCTGTGGCTTGCCCGTCTTTATTCTCACACTTCTTCGAGCTTTAAAGTATAGAGGGGTCTCCCTCTTTCTCTTCTCCTTTGGCTTAGGAGGTGTGCTGAGGGCGGCCAGCACAACTGCTACCTCCCTTTCACGAATGTCAGCTTTCTTCTCCTTGGGTTTCACTTTTTCAGGGCTTCCTGTAGAAGACCCTGTTTTAGTCAATTTCGAGCTTCCTGTAGAAGACCATTTTTTAGTTAATTTCGGGCTTCCTGTAGAAGACCCTTTTTCAGCAATTTTCGGGCTTCCTGTAGAAGCCGGTTTCGGCTTTCCTGTAGAAGCCGGTTTCGGCTTTCTTGTAGAAACAGATGTCGCCGCCTTGGTTTGCTTTGCTGCATGAGTTTTTCTTTTTGACTTGGTTGCGGTCGCTGTAGAGGCACTCTTGCTGATGTGGACCTTCTAAGCCTTGTCCACTCTGCCTTGCAACCTTTGCTCTCTTGCTGTCAAGATGGGTGTGTCATCTTTCTCCTTGGCATCCTTTTTCTCTTGTTTCTTTTCTTGCGTTCTCTTCTGCTCTGTGGTTGGGGTCTTTTGGCCTTTTTCTTTCTTTACTGCGGGCACTGACTCTTTCTCCTCACTGCTAGAAGAACCGAGCTCTTCGGTTAGCATCTTTATGTCCCCGTCCTTTGTCAAATTTCTGAAGGCTTCCCATGAGAGAGGAACCTTGTATGTGTGGAGCGCATCCTCCACAAGGAGTTTGATCAGTCCATGGTGGGCTACCTGGTCTGGTATGCCTTCTTTCAACTTGGTTGCACACTCAATCAGAGACTGTAGTAGAAAGTAGGGGAGACTGAGCTTGTTTTCAACAGGTAGCTCCATCTGGTGCCTTAATTCAGTGAGTAACCAAAAGTGGTACCCGTATACAATGCTAAAACGGCCTTCGCAGGTGATGTACTTCATAATTTGCAGGCTCACTTCATTCCATGGTGGCAGTAAACTGGTTCTACGAACCCCATTTTTGTCTTCTGAGAATTCCTCCTCTGGTGGAAAGAATTCTTTCTTAGCTTGTTGGCTCAGTTTCCTTTCTTCTTTATCCCATGGTAATCCCATTGGGAGCTCCGTAACTCGGCTGATGAATTGTGGGTTGAGTTTGAGGCTTAGACCCCTAAAGGTAACGGTGGCCAACGTTTTAGATTTCGGCCTCAGAGCTTGCAAAAACTCTTCTGCCACTTCGTCGTCATAGCCCTGCAATTTGTCACAGAAGGATATCCATTGTGCTCGTGTGAAGAGCTCCACCACCTCAGGATTTTCTCTTAACTTCGCTGAATCAGTGGGCTCCCTTCTGATGAACCCACCCGGCATGGTGAAAAACTGCTGCGTTAGCTGGAGGTGGCAAATGGGGAAGAAATTCGGTCTACTGGGACAGAGCGTAGGATTACGCCTCTGTCATGCACATAATTCACGAAGCTTACCCCCTGAGAACCTTTAACACAGCCAACTACACTGACATCCTGTAGGACGACAGTTCATGCACGGCAGACAACAATTGCAACAATTCTCTATGACCAGACTGTAGACGACGATTCTGCCACCTTCAAAAACCAATTGCATGGAGAGTTCAGGCTTACCTTTTTAATCTGCCACCTTTTAACGTGAAGAACCCGACTTCCTATAGAAACAGCTTTCCTGTAGGAGCAGTGTGCGATTTCCGGGCGATACTGCAGTGGGTTTGCGCTCTTGCTGTTGCTTCACAGGCGTTCTGATGGCCAAAGGCTCGGAGTATCGAACTGCAGAGGGATCCGGATGATCACTCGAGTCTCAAACGGTGAACGATAAATGCATGGGGTTGATAATCTAGCCGATTAGATTTGAATCGGCGGAATCCGTGGCGCGGGGGTGAGCTGTCCCTGCCGAACCGTTGGGCGACGTCACACCATCATTCTTCTGCAAGTTCCCTTACTGCCGCATCATTCCCCGCAGATCCGCCGCCGCCATTCTCGTTAGAACTCGTTTCTCCCCGAGTGGACGGTTCTCACGTGTCCACTGCCCGTTTTTTCCACAGCCACCATTCACACATCCGGCTCGACCAATTGACTGGTCGAGGTGGCCAATCGTTTGACCATACAACCACTCAACCCATCCATTTCACACTTTGCAAACATTTTCAAAGTAAAATTCATGCAATTCGTCGGAAGAAAGGGTCGAGACACTTACCTGTGCGGCCGCAACACGATTGTTCAGGCTTTTGGACGACGATGAGTGGATTTATTTGCTGCTGGTGGATTTGCACAGGCCCAGAGGTTCGTATTCACAGGTCGCTGACGATGGATTTGATGCTTCAGCTCCATGAGCCCGCGTTTCCATTGTATATGGTATGCACGCTAGCGGGCTTAACTATTACGGGACTCCTGCAGGATGTCCTGTAACAGTTTCTTCCTCCTCGGGTGCATGCTGCACGATGAAGGAAATGGCCCCACGAGCATGCTCGCAGAGCTCATGGATGGCTGGGATGGATAAGTTATGACATCTCAGCGTTTTTTTTATTTCAAAAATTGCTTTTCTCTTGATAACTCAATGATCTGCTTTGATGGTGCAGGTAACTTCATTGCATGTCGACAGGGATGGTAGAAGGAGGTGACAGCAATGTAGAAGGGTGACAACAGTAGCTTGTATGCGTCCAAACCGATCCTTGGTCGTTAGATCTCCTAATAAAATGAATTCTGGGCCGTCCCAAACTTCTACAGGAAGTTTCCTGTAGAAATACAGAACTTCCTGTAGAAAGGTTGCGTTTCCTGTAGAAAGTCTGCACCTTCCTGTAGAAAGTCTGCATCTTAACTGTTACGGGACTCCTGCAGGATGTCCTGTAACAGTTTCTTCCTCCTCAGGTGCATGCTGCACGATGAAGGAAATGGCCCCACGATCATGCTCGCAGAGCTCATGGATGGCTGGGATGGATAAGTTATGACATCTCAGCGTTTTTTTTATTTCAAAAATTGCTTTTCTCTTGATAACTCAATGATCTGCTTTGATGGTGCAGGTAACTTCATTGCATGTCGACAGGGATGGTAGAAGGAGGTGACAGCAATGTAGAAGGGTGACAACAGTAGCTTGTATGTGTCCAAACCGATCCTTGGTCGTTAGATCTCCTAATAAAATGAATTCTGGGCCGTCCCAAACTTCTACAGGAAGTTTCCTGTAGAAATACAGAACTTCCTATAGAAAGGTTGCGTTTCCTGTAGAAAGTCTGCACCTTCCTGTAGAAAGTCTGCATCTTCCTGTAGAAAGTATGCATCTTCATGTAGAAGACTCAAGCCATGATGAAATTGTGCACATACCTTGGAGGAGATGAGTATTCTTGGAGGAGGTGCTGGTGAGGTCTCCTGGCAGCATGATAAGGATCTTTGGCTTTGCATTAAGAGTCCTCCTCACCTTCATAGAACACCTGCAACTTGCATGCATTTTCACATTATGAACTTGCTGTCCCTATCTTTTTGCTTATTGTTTTTTTTTTTTGAAAGATAACAGGGACACCTCAATGAGGTTTTCACCCTTGCCATCTGCCTTAAGCGCCTCAGAGAGGTTTTCACTCAAGGATCTTTTTCAAATCTCCTTTTTTTTTGTTTTTGAAAGACAATATGGGTGCCTCAATGAGGTTTTCACCCCTACCACCTGCCTTGGGAGCCTCAGAAAGGTTTTCACCCAAGGATCTTTATTATTATTATTATTATTATTATTATTATTATTTAGATCTTTCAGGGTATGCCCAAAGCAAAGGCAGAACCCTTCTCTATGACCAACACTGATTTCTCCATAGTTTTGATGAACTCTTGTCTTGAGAGAGGCTTCCTGTAGATCTTCAAGCGATGCCCATTGACAAGCATGGGGATGGCTTCCTCATCAATGGTTTGAATAAGAACAGATCCATTGTCATGGCATTTTTCCACTGCATATGGTCCTAGCCATCTAGTTCTCAGCTTCCCCTTGAAATCTGTGTATCTGGAGTCATACAACAAGGCCCAATCTCCTGGCTAGAATTGCTTGTCATGGAGATGTTGGTCATGCCACACCTTTCTCTGAAGTTGAACCACTTCTGAGTGAAGGAGGGCCTGCATCCGGTGCTCGTCCAGTCCATTCAGCTGCAATAACCTTTCTTGTTGTGCATGGCTGAGATCTAGATCTAGTTGAGCTGCCATCCTCAAAGTGTTGTATTCAAACTCAATGGACAGCAAAGCTTTCTTCCCATAGACCAGCTCATAAGGTGTGAAGTCGGTGGTGGTCTTCCAAGTGGTGTTGTAAGCCCATGTGGCCTCAACCAGGTGATCTGCCCAATCTTTCCTACTGCTGCTCACCACCTTAGTCAAAATCCCTTCCAATGCTCTGTTGGTGACTTCCACTTGCCCATTTTCCTGTGGATGATAGGGGGTGGAAGTCCTATGCTTTATCTTGTGGTGAGCTAGTAGGTCTTCAATCAAGTTGGATGTGAACTGGCTCCCTTGATCGGTGGCCAGCTCTCTTGGGTAGCCAAATTTGTAGAAGATGTTTTCTCTTAAGAACTCGGCCACCTTCTCTTCTGTTGCTGCCTTGATTGCTTTAGTCTCTGCCCACTTTTTCAGGTAGTCAGTGCACACAATGATGTAAGACCTTTGCCTCGAAGGAGGGTTGATTGGACCCACAAAATCCATACCCCACTTCTCAAATGGCTCAAGAGTCACTTGAGGTTGGAGAGGCATTTCATCCCTTGGAGTCGGTTTCCCCATTCTTTGGCATCGGTCACCTTGGCTGATATATCTTCTGACATCTTGATGAAGTGTGGGCCAATAGTAGCTTGCCTGCAGGATTTTGAAGGCAGTCCTCTTTGCTGCAAAATATCCTCCACAAGGCCCATCATGATAGGTGAGGAGGATATCAAAGACTTCCTCCTCCCTTACACAACGCCTTAAGATCTGATCAGGGCCAAGCTTGAACAGATTGCCCCCGATCCAAGTAAATGAGGCACTTTTTCTGATGATTCTGCTCTTCTCCCTTGAAGATAGGTGCGGAGGGAACTGTGCTGAAACAAGGTAGTTTGCTATATCAGCAAACCATGGAGAGAGTACTGAGATAGAAAACAGATGTTCATCGGGCATCTGGTCATCCATTGTTCCATCATCATCTGTAGACAAATCCAATCTAGATAAAAAGTCAGCAACAAGATTTTCTTTACCTGGTTTGTCAACAATGGTCAAATCAAACTGCTGCAACAAAAGTAACCATCTAATAATACGGGAATTCACATCTGGTTTATTCATTAAATATCTAATTGCAGCATGATCCGTATGTACAAAGGTTTGATAGCTAGTAATATAATGTCGGAACTTGTTCAATGCATGGACCACAGCCAAGAACTATTTCTCGGTTACAGTGTAATTCAGCTCGGCTTTGGACAAGTTTTTGCTAACAAAGTAAATGGCATATGGAAGTTTTTGTTCAACTTGTCCTAAAGCTGCCCCTATGGCTTTGTTTGAGGCATCAGTGTGGATGTGGAAAGGTAGGGCCTAGTTTGGACCTCTCAGGATTGGGGCTGACACCAACTTGTCCTGTAATTCATTCAAAGCCCTCTGACAATCGTCAGTCCATTTAAACTCCACATCTTTTGACAACATACCAAACAATGGCGAGGCTAGCTTGCTGAAGTCCTTAGCGAATCTCCGGTAATACCCTGCTAATCCTAAGAAACTCCGGACATCCCTTACCTTTTGGGGAGGTGGAACCTTCTTGATGAGAGCAATTTTGTTAGGATCCACTTGTAACCCTTGGCAAGAAATGGTATGGCCTAGCACAGTCCCTTCAGTCATCAGGAATTCACATTTTTCAGGACTAAGGGACAGGTTCATCTCAATGCATTTGGTTAGGACCTTTCCTAGATTGGACAATGCTTCCTGGAAGTTGGACCCATAAGGAGTGAAGTCATCCATATAGATTTCCACCGCATCATGGACCAGCTCCGAGGAGATGCTCAAGACAGCTCTCTGGAAGGTAGCAGGAGCATTGCATAGCCCAAAGGGAAGAACTCGGTAGGCAAAGGTACCCCAAGGACAAGTGAAGGTGGTCTTATCTTGGTCTTCCGGGCTGATTTGGATTTGGTTGTACCCGCTAAACCCATCCAGGAAAGAGAAGAACTTCCTTCCTGCCAGTCCATCCAACACTTGATCTATGAAAGGTAGAGGGAAATAGTCTTTCTTGGTAGCTTTTTTCAGTTCTCGGTAGTCCACACAGATTCTCCATTTCCCATTTTTCTTGGGAACCAACACCAGAGGGGACACCCATTCACTATCTAAGATGGGGTAAATGAATCCGGCATCCAACAGTTTTTGCAATTCTTCCTTGACAATGTCCTTAAGGGCTGGATTCATTCTCCTCTGAGGTTGCCTAACTGGTTTACAACCCTCTTTGATGTATATGTGATGGGTACAGACTGAGGGATGGACTCCTTTCATCTCCTTATAGCTCCAAGCAAAAGCATCTAGATGGCTGGCCAACAGGTTACACAGCTCCTTTTCCTGGGAAGGAGATAGGGAGGAGCTGATCTTTAACGTTCTCTCAGGGCCGAACTCCACACTCTTGACTCTGGGAGTGACAAGGTTGGTGGCACAGAGGTCCACTAAGGTGTTGGCTTAGGCGTCCTCCACCAATTTCTCTAAGGATAGTGCACTGGAAGGTGGATTCTGGATCAAAGTCTCAATCAAGTCATCCTCAGTTGGGGGATCTCTTTTAGTGGTATCTAGGGTGCGCAAAGGTGCTGAGTACACCTCATCCTCTTCTCCTTCCTCCAACGACAGTGGTAAGTCATGCTCTAAGGAGGGTTGGGCAGGAGGATACAGGACGAGCTGCTTGGACATAGGACCGTTTTTGATGGTCATGTTTCCTGCACGGCAACTTATGTAAGCATCTGCAGTGGCTAACCAAGGCCTTCCCAGAATAAGAGGATATCTAGTAAGCTTTGCCTTGGGTTGCAGAACCAAGAAATCTGCAGGGTACTCCCAAGAGTCGACAGAGACCAAGACATCTTCCACAATCCCTTCGGGAGTCAGAGTGGAGAGATCTGCTAGTTGCAGTACTGTCGAGGTCTTCCTCAAGGAACCCTGAAGATTGAGTTTGAGCATGGTATCCCTGGTCATCACATTAATGGCAGCCCCCAGATCAATCAAGGTGTGAAGTATGATGGTGCGATTGATGTGGACATCTACTATAGGACTCCCAGGATCTAGGTACTTTGGGCAGATGACTTGTCCTAACATAAGGTCAGACAGTTGTCCTAAGACATTGATGGTTGAAGCATCTCTCTTTCGCCTGCCTGGGTGTTTAAAACACTTTTCCTTAACCAGTTTGTTGTATATTGGCACATCCTTTATGGCTTGGAGCAATGGTATTTTCACACACAACTGCTTGAGCTCTCCTAGAAGCTCATCCTCCTCTGGGTTGGGTTGTGTGGTGGTTGTTAGTCTCTCAGGAAAGGGTGGAATAGCCTTTGGTTCACTTTCCTGTTTGTCCTCCTCGTCCTCTGGGGGAGGAGGTTGGCGATCCGGAAGAGTCTTTCCAGATTGAAGATTGATCTCCTGGATCTCCACAGCATAGGTAGGACATGATGTTTCCCCAGTGTATACCTACTGGGCCTGTCTATTGTTGGGGTTCGGGTTCGGTTGAGCAGGCATTTGAGGTTGCCTTGGAGGAGCAGGAGGTAATGGTTGAGGTTGAACTGGTGGTGGAGGCAAAATGGCGGGAGGAGTGTTGCACTGGGGCCTCCACCCCGACTCAGGTGCATTCCACTGAGGCTGTGGCTGGGCATGTGAATGATATGAATGAGTAGTGGGTTGAGTAGGGTACTGAGGTGGATAAGACCAAGGAGGAGGCATAGACCAGGAAGGATGAGCAGGGGGACCCCAGGAAGGCATAGGAGTCGATTGGTTGGGGCTGTAATAAGCTTGAGGTGCCCCTTGCACCCCCTGCTGGTAAGGTCTAGGTCCTTGTGGCCTCCTTTGGTTGAGGAAATAGAGAGGTTCAGTGGGAGCTTCTGTCCCTTGGTACATAGCTTTAAACCCAGGTAAGGTTGGACATTGATTTGTGGGATGGTCCTCCTCACAAACGAAGCACACTTCAACCGAATGCAATGGGCATTCGTTCTTAGGGTGTCTCCTTGTACATCTAGGGTAGAAGATAGCCAAGGCCCTCTCAGCTTCTTCCTTCTTCTGTTGGATCCTGAATGTGTCCAGTTGCATGGTGATGGTTTGTCTCACCTCACTCTTAAGATCTTCTAATTGATTTGCAAACTCATGCTTGGAGAAAGGAATACCAGCTGAGAGAGGGTTGCCTTTACCTCATTTCTGGGCTTCCCTAGAGTGGTTTCTGAACAGAGTCTTGATGTCCTCATAAGGCAGCTGGTAAATATCTCCCCCAGCTAACATGTGAAGGGTATCTAAAAGGTCTTCAGGGACTCCTCGAAGCAGGACCAACTTGAGGGATTCAGGGTCAAGTGTGCACCTGGCCCGCTTATAGCTAAGTTGGAACCTCTCCTCATAATCCTCTAAGGACTCATCATTCCCCATGGTCATCCGAAAGATTTCTCCCTTGGTTTCCTTGGACCTACAGTAGTCCCGGTACTTGGTATTGAAAGCTTGCTGCATCTGAACCCAAGTGGTGATACTATTCCCAGGTAAGCCCATGAACCAGCGTAATGCTGCATCCTTAAGAGTTGAAGGCAAGAGTTTTAGCTTCTACTCATCTTCAGTATAGTCATAGGTCCTACAAAGGACAGCAAACTTAAATAGGAAGGTATCAGGATCTTCAGTAGTCAGTCCATGGAAGTGAGGTAGAGCGGAGGGACTAATGTTTTTCATTTTCATGTCTCCATTGGTTTCTCGGATGGGGAAGGCACCTTCTATTCTCTCATCTTCTCTTCTATTGTCAGCCATGGCTTCAGATGGGATGGTCTCTAATTCTTCTTCTACTATAGGATCTTCGTATATCTCAGGAGGTTCACCTATAGGTTCTTCTGGATCACTGTCACCGAAGAAGAGAGAAGGGTGACTCAGTGATGTGGTGGGGGTGTTGGGTAGGAATTTTCCTGTTTTATCTCGGTTCCTACGAGGCATGAAATGGAAAGACTTTTTGATTGCTTTTGTTTTTTTCTTTGGTACCTACAAAACTGAAACGGATTGATCTACAACTAACTATCTTGCTGGAATAAAAATGCAGAATTGAAATGAAAGCAGGAAAGGACTAATCTACTTTTCTCAAATGGAATTGCAGGAATGGAAATGCTAGTCTACGCTTGCAGAATTGAAAGGCTAATCTATGCTTGCAAAATTGAAATTGCGGAATTGAAATGCTAATCTATGAAAGCAGGAAATGTCTATGGTACTTTTGCAGAATGGAAATGAAATAAACTACTTGGCAGAAGGCGAGAGTAAGAAAATAGAAGAAAAGCAACAATTACTAATACTCTGATGCTTCCCCAGCAACGGCGCCAAAAAGATGGTGGGCTCCAGTATTGTAGCAATAATGCTACAACTCCTGGAGCTTCCTTCTCTAATTTTATCAACCCGGTAGTTCGTAACAAACTTGGAAGCGACGGTGCTGTATGCACAAGTACTAGCTCTTGTCATAGCTGTCACTTGGTCAGCTGGCACAAGTCCGCTAGGGCTCAAGCCAACTTCTATATGTTCTCAGAAGAAGCTTTCTAAATGATGAATGAAGGCTATCTCAAAGGAAATTAACCTAATTTGCAAGAATGAACTGAAAGCCAACCAAACATGGAAACCCTAGTAAACCCTAATCTGACTAGCTTAATCCCTATGATGCAATGGTGGGAATGCAACTTCTAGAAATGATGCCATTACTTCTAGTGAGATGAAATGCATGAATTTAAACTACTTCCATTGAAGAGAACACGTTTTTGTATTTTTTTCCAAAGTGGGTGGAGTTATTGTGATTGTGCTTCTTACTGGGTCTTGACTGTGCAGGGATAGTTCAAAGGGAGGAAGGCTTGGGAAAGGTCAGGAGGACTCTGAGAGGTTCCAGGGGATCCCTCACATCATTCCACAGAGGTCCACAACATTCAGGTGCTTGGCAACCGTGTTTGCAGGCTTCTACAGGATGTCTGCAGGGGATCCTACACGAAACTCGGGATTTCTACAAGAAGTCTGCTAACTTCTACAGGATGTTCTATAGTCGGAGTTTTGGGTGATGGAGGAGTGAAGGAGCTGTGTGGGTGGATAGGGAAGATGGAAGAGGAGCTTGAGATGGCCTATGGACAGAGAGATGAGATGGAGAGAGAGTGGATAGAGCTGGTTGGTCAATAGAAGGGTAGAGTAGTGGAAGGTCAAAAAGATTGAGCAACGTGGACAGTAGAAGGGTTGGAAGGAAAATGAGCTGAACAGAGGATGAGTAGGTGGCTTAGGCACGGTTCAGGAGGATAAGAACACGATGAAGTGGTGCTGCGCAGTGTAAATGAAACAAATCATCCTTATCTTGCATGTAAACAAAAGTTCACCAACCTATTCTAACTGTTTTATTAGGAATCAAAGAACAGCAATGTAAGTTGAAGGGAATTCGTGCATGATGCTGAACCAAAGAGTCATTACTCAAGATATAATCCTATTAACAATTCTCCAATCGAAAACATTACATCAATACTTGCATGCATATGTTAAAATAGTGTTTTTGGCAGTTGGCACGGTCTACACTTCCGGTCCCCAAACAGAGGTGAAAGTGGGCATGCATTTAACCTTTTTGAACTCAACGTAACTTCAATCTCCCTACGCTAATTCTAAACTACTGAAACAACTGCATTCATGAGACTAACCTACATAACCAAACCGAAACAGTCAACTCAGCAAACTGTATTTTTCAAGTGCATGTAAAGGAAAGAAATGCAATGATAAAAGAAAGACAAGTAACAATACAAAGAAAAGGAGGTCTATTGCTCTCAGGTTGGGCCCTAACATGAGAGCTATAGCTCCCTTAAGAACTCAGAATCGAATCCAAATCTGCCTGCCTTTTATTAAAAGATCATAATCATAAGTCTAACAACATGCCAAAATTGGCTTACAAAGAGCAAAAACAGAGTTACAGCTCGTAATCCAAAATCTATAACAAAAGTTCAAGAGTCTCATCGAAGGCTACAGCCTCAATATTTATACATGATGAGGGCCAAGCTGGCCTCCTCAATTAGTGGAGCTTGGCTGTCCAACTAAAAGTAAATTGTTGTTCCTGTAGAATCCGTTGGCTGCCTTCTAGCTCGGTGGTGATAGCTGTTGGAGTTCGGAGTTGGGGTGGAGATCATGAGGGAGATCATTCAAGGCTGTGGACAACCTCCCTATAAACCCGCAATGCCACCTTGGCTGTCTCCTTGTCTCCATTTGTGTGGTCTTTGCTCCATTTAATGCCAAAAACCTGAAATCATCATGTATTAGCCACATAGGCATAATGACTGCCCTTCTTCCTACAAATAACACGAATATACTAAGAAATGATGCATAAGTGATAAAAAATGAAGGGTTGAGTAAGGTAAGTAGGCCAAATGAGCCCAATTTGTTACCAAAATTTGGGGCTCATCAGACACCCTCAACTTGTCTAATAACCAATTCAGAATCTCCAAAGACGGAAATATTCTGAGCCTTCATTCTTACCAAAACTTCTAGGCCCAAAATCAGAGATTCGTATTCAGCCATATTATTTGTGCAATCAAAATTCAGTTTGTAAGAGTAAAACTTACTTTCATCACTTGGACTTGTGATCCAAATTCCAGCTCCTGCCCCTTCTTTTCCTGCTGATCCATCAAAGTACAAAGACCACCATCCCTTCATCTCTTTCTCATCTTCTTGCTGATTTTTTGAGTGTTGATTTTCTGTTTTCATCTCTTCCGGTCCACTATCAACTGACTCATTAAAAAGAATGGCAGATCCAAGTTCAGTATCAAATGAATAAATAGGAAAATTCTGAGGTTTGTCTTTGCTGCTTACCATATAAGCCATTCTGGTCTCCCAATACAATCTCCTTTGCTCACCAAAAACAGGAATGGTGGCATAGGTGAGGTCCATTTGCATTGTGCCTTTGATTTTTGTTGCCCATGATCTTGATAGCAACATCCCAAACTTTGGCGGAATGTCAGCCACAACAATGTCCATAACAATTGTCTTTGCTGGGATTTGTGTTAGACCAACAACAACATCTTTGATTAAACCAATACATTGGACTCTTTTTGAATCAAAAGAGAATAAATCCTTATATGGTCTTGTTACCTATAATCCTAACCTCTCCATAATTACTTTGGGCATGAGATTATGAGAAGCCCTCGAATCCAACATAGCATTATGTAAGGTCATATCATGAATACTAATGCTTACATAGAAAGGAGGAAACTCTTCATTTTGATCATCTTCTAACCTTGGACCCAAATATATAGTAGGATTATCTTCTTGCACATTTAAGATATCAACAGCTCCTGGTTGTGAATTTAACATCTCTACAATCTTGCTTCTGTATTTATCTACCTTGAGAATCTCACTAAAAGGGACTGATATTTTGATTTTTGCAATTTCATTCTCAAGGTTGAAAACAGAAACAATTTTTTCAGCTTCTTTGATAGGAGGAGGAGATTGAGTGTCCTTTTTACCAAGTGGAGTCCTCCTTACCTTTAGTGACCTTTGGGGTATCCTTTTTGGCTTCAACAACCTTTGAAACATCTTTCTTGGGCTGTGTTTTTTTGCTATAATTGGCACATTTCTGTTTCTAAGATTGTATTGTTTTTGCATTTCAAAGATAGCATGTTGATACCCTTTTAAATAATCTGAAGGCTCTTCCCCTTGCTTGGTCAAACTGGACTCATCATGTTCTTCTTTAGTCAAGAAAATTCCTGACATCTCTTCATCAAGACAATGGATAGATTCTTCAGGAATCTCAGGATCATCTTCTTCATCAACCAAATTCTGCTGAAAAGGAGGTCTCACTGGAGGATCAGGCTGCTGATTCCTATTTTCTCTTGGTCTTTGTTGGTTTTGAGGTCTCCTGAATTGAGGGTTTCTAAATTGAGGTTCCTGTTGCACAGGGGGAGTAGAGGTGTTTCCAAGAGCTAACCTATCCATCAACTTCTCCATTGTTTTCATCATTGAATCTAATTTATCTTCAGGAGTTGAAGAGGAAGGTTTCTCTTCTTCTTTCAATTTAGCTTTTCCCATTTTTGATTTTTTGGCAGCTACCATGTTTACCTCTACCTTTATTGCATCATTCTGCATATCAGCAAGTGTGGCAGACTCTCTTTCTCTTAGCAAAAGAGAAAAATCAGAATCAAATGCTTCAGCATATCTCATTTGTGCTAAGGCTTCTGGAGGTTTCAAGCGAGCTGGAATTGAGTTAAACACTTTATTGAACCTCTTTGAGAAATTTTGAATAGTTTCATCAGGTGCCCTTCTAAGATTGTTGTACTCAGTAAGTGCTTGAACTGGATTAGTTCTATTTCCCCATTTCCTTAGAAAACTATCTTCAAATTCTACCCAATTATGAATGCTTCCTGGTGTAAGAGCTTTAAACCATTTTCTAACTTCACCAATAAAGGTCTGTGCAAATAGTCTTAGTTTCACATCCTCATCATCAACTTCCTCTCTGTCAGCAAAATCATTAAATTTGTCTACATGTTCTTTTGTTGTAATTTCTTCATCACCACCCCATGTTGGGATTCTTGCAGCATATTTGCTAGGAAGATCATGCAAAACAACAGGGAGTGCAAGTGGGGCATACCTAGCGGGTACAACCATGATTAAAGGAGGAACAATAGTTACAGGGATAAAAGGGACAGAGGATGAAGAACTGATATGAGGAGGATTGCTTGGTTTCTAAAAGCCACTAGGAATAGCAGAAATAGAGGATGAAGAACTGATACGAAGAGGACTACTTGGGCTCTGCAAACCAGTGACAAATGTACTCCAATTTGGAAGAGGTAAACCAACTTTAGATTTCAGCAAGACTTCAAAAGGATCAAGTTCTTTCAGTTTATCTAAGGCTTCCCTTTCTAACAGTAGCTCAGAGGTAACCACTTCCCAAAATTCTTCCTTGTCTTCTTGTGATACTAGGGCTGAGGTATCAATTCCTCTCTTTTGCAGATCTAAGATAATACCAATGAGTTCTTCTTCATTTTCTGATCTAAACAACACTTCATGAATTTTATCATCAACTATTTTGTCTTCAGGACTTCTTGAGAATTCAGAGAGCAAAGATTTTGAATAAGATGGAGTACCTGGTATTTCTAAAAATCTTTGACTGCCTCTTGAAACAGTGTTTGGATTGTCCACAGGAGTAGGTGGATTGGGGTCAGGATTGCTCCGTGTATATCTCCTTCTCGAAGCCACCTTTAAAACTTTGAAAATGTATGGAGTCACCAAGGTAGATTGCAGCCTCGAAAAGTTATCTGAGCTCCTGCTACCTTCAGAAGTTCAACTTCTTGATTTCGGGAATGAGTAATCTTCAGGCTCCCGGCAAACACACCAAAATGTTATCACAGAATCAGCCCCCGATAGGCTGCTAATCAGGAAGACTTTGAGTAACTATTTCAAACCAAACTTTTGGCTGAGGCTTAGCCTCCTCAACCTGAGAGGGCTCTCTCACTGGCTTAAAGATTTCAATTTAAGGATTAGATGGCTAACTCTATGGAAAAATCAAACAAAAGGTATAAATGGTTGAAATCACAATCAACAAACATCCATTGGGCTATGGAGTCAAAATATGTTTCAATGCAATAGCAAGATCAGCTTAACATGGAAGTCAGGGCATAAAGAGTCTTAATATATCAGCAAAACAGAGACATAGTGCAAGGAACATAGTTTATAAACACATGAAGGATGTTAGAGCATTATCAATGAATTCTAGGTAACATGTGTTCATACCACTGTAAGTAAGTAGATGAAAAATGCCATGAGAAAATCAAACATTAAAACTCTCTATGAATCCTGAGCAGTGAAGCCAAAATCGTTGTATTAACTTAAAAACACAGTGTCTTACAATAACATAGTATGCTTGTTTCTTTTGAAAATTACCAACCATGAGGCATTCCACCTCTTGTCTTTTATAGATTTTTCATTACAATCTTGGATTCTCATATCCAACATGAGAGGAATTCGAATTTCCTATCTTGACACCTATTCATTCCTAAAACAAACTATTAATTACAAGTAGCAGTTATCTAACAGTCCTAGTGTCCTAATACAATTAGGAGTACAACTCCTTATTATGATAGTAACAACTTAAACTAGGAAATAAATTCAATTCTTGAAAACTACTCCTCCTTAACTTCGACCTTGGTGATGTCCATAACCCCCCAAATAGCCTTCAATAGCTTCTCCTTCATCTGCCCCGAAAACTAGGAAACTGTCCCCTGCAGTGCAATCTTGATCTTCAATGATGTTCATCGAATCTCATGTTGACCAAACTAGCCCCTTTAATCATATAACACATATTGAATTAACCATAGAACCCTTCTCTTACACTTGTGCCAAAACAAAACTCCTTGAAGTTGCCTGAAGAAAGTCAAACTGGGTGCGCTCCGAAATGAATTGTTATTTTTGTAGGGCAAGGCTTAGTTCTTGCATATATATTTCATTCCTTGAGTTTTTCTTTACTTAGGCTTTAAACCTTCTCAAATGACCTCCTTAAATTTATGTAGCAGCATCCTTCTTCAAAAATAGCTCCTTCGTTCCTTTGAAAATTGACCAAAAAGAACAAACTGCACCTATAACAGTTTCGTAGCGCGTTACGAAACTACTGTGCATGTCACCTACAGCAACTTCGTAGCACGCTACAAAACTGCTGTGTGAATCAATTTACATAGTCTTTTTTCAAAGAATTTCTTTCTGAGGATACTTCATAGCTGTTTCCTTATGTAAATGTGCCACATATACTTAAGATCACCCATCTATGAAACTACTTCAAAAAAAGTCATGTCTTTGTTTCAACAAAAATTGTACTAGGGTTTCAACACTTACTGCCCTGTTTATTTGTGCTGAGGCTGACTTCCAGAATTGTTCAGCTGAATCTCCAGGTCTTTAATTTGTCTTTTCATCACCCTGATATTAGTTCTTAATTTGTCATTGATCATTCTGATATACCTTGCCTCCTTGATTGCAAGGATAGTCCAGGTGAAATATTGAGCATCTCTGCCAACTACTTCAGGTTTTGGAACTTTTCCTTCTTCCCACATGGCCTTTACCCTTTTGAAATTGGCTTTTTCAATTGCATGTTTCCTTGCCCTTTTCTTAAGTTGAGCAATCTCAAGATTGGAAAGCTTCAATTTCTTCTTGACTTCCTCAAAGTTATTTTCTTCTTCTTGAGTATCAACTGCTCTGTTTCTGTCATCTTCGTGCATGAGTGATGGTTGCACTACTGGAACTACGGGCTCTTCACAGAACCCTGATATCTCCCCTATCTCACTCACCTCCGGCTCTACCTCCTATAACCTTTTGGACTGCCTAGTCATAGGCCTTCTGGGCTTAAAAACAAATTCTAAAACCTGATCATCAAACTGTAACTTTTTGGAGGATTTCATATTTTTTGACTTTCTCTCACCTAATTCAATGAAGTCTACTTGGACCAGAGGGGACTCCTAAATGTCAATTTCCTGGAGAAGATCATTCAAATTGCCCTTTGAGGTCGGGATTTCATCAGTGACCACTGTCTTACCATTTTCTTTGGCTATTTGGCTTCTAGTTACCCTTCTCTGGATTATTTCACCAATGTACTGCTCTTGTGCTACTTCCTTCATCTGAAATTTCTTTTTCTATGACCGCTGAGGAGTATCTTGAACAACCAATGGTGTTCTAGTCACTGGCTCCTTAACTTGTTTTCTGGCCTTCAGTTTAACAAACTTGCTTGACCTTTCTTCTGCATGGTGACTAATCATTGGTGATGATATTTCCTTAGCCCTAGGGCTAAGCCCTGTTTCAGCTCTAAAACCAATCATAAAGAGGAATGAAGACCATTCTCTATCTACCTTCTGAAGTTCATGCAAGACCATTAATTTAACTAAGACATGATGGAACAATGATGTTTCACATGCCTCTTTCTTCAACTGTATTTTATCAAACATCTTGCCTAAGCTCCGAAACAGAAAGAAAGGTAGATCTAGCGATATTATGCCAGTGAAATGCAAAAGGAGTTTGAAGTGGTAAGAATACACCTTGTGGTATCTTCCTTCACAGGTGAAATAACTTTGTATGCATGAGAGTGAGTTGGAAAATGAATCTTTAACATAACCCCTTGGCACTGCTTTAGTCAAATCTGTGTCTACAAACTCTGGTTTCAGGAATATCTTGCAGGGTGCCATTTCAAACTTGAAATTCTTAAACCATTTTTCCTGACCTATATGAATTTTTGTGACTAAAGATATCACTTCAGGAGAAACTGGCAATTCTAACACTCCAATATTTGTATGTAAACCTGTGAATTTAAGAGCAAATTCCTTAGTCACCTGGCTATGTCCTCCTTGTAGTTTCTCACAAAACCTCCAGCAACCTACTTTTTTGAAGGCTTCTTCCACTGATTTATCCTTTGTCAGAGCATCTAAGCCTTTAGGTTCAGTTCTTAAACATCGGCCTGACTTGTGATTTTTTCTTTCTTCTGACATATCTCCTTTGAAATCCCTGCAGATAGAACAACCTGGAAGAAAATGTCTTACTTAATTGAAGAGTTGCCTCGCTTGAAGCGTGGGAAGAATTTTGGTCTCTGCTCACCCTGGGCTTGTTTACTTCAAACTTAAGAACAATAGCAAGTATCTCTTGCATGAATATGAGCAATATCAACACGAATATGACCAAGATCAACTAACTCTTTCCTTTTTTGAAATTTGAAATGACTGCGGACAAATGACCCCTAATGAATCTAATGATGGATATGAATGGTTTCATGTAAGTGGTAAGGTTCATGGACTAACACCTGATGATGAAAATCTAATGGATTCTGGTGGATTTGATAGTTAGACAAGATTTAACATGAATCCCCGATTTTGTAGCGGATCCATTGTAAATTCGGGGTTTTGCGCTAGGAAAACACCTAACTACAAATCCCCGATTTCGTAGAGTAGGTAGTGTTATTTCAGGACTTTGCACTACAAAAACACCTAGACAGTTTCGTAGCGTGTTCAAAAGTTTGAAATGACCAGACACATGAAACTTTAAAAATGACATGGGATCCATAAGGACCAAACAAGGTTGTTGAACTTTTTTTGAAGATGGATATGAGACTCTAACCCTATGACTTAGACTCTAAAAATATAAAAATGACTTGACCATGTTTAACATAAAAACTTTGGAACCATGCGAGCTGTCCAAAATTTTTAAAAACTTTTACAGTGATAACAGAGGTATCGAAGTATTTATCAAATATTAAATGACTATGCTTATAGAGACTGCATATTACTCAGAAGCATAGACCGCATATACATTTCTATCATTCGAAATTGTGATTCTTGTATACTGTAGAGTCGACATTGATGAAAGGAAATTACATTATGTTTGAAATTGAAAATGTTTCTCCCCCATTGTGGTTACCTTTAGACTTTTGGTCAACTTCCCAAGATTTATTTTTAAGGACAAATAAGGTGAGAGAATTTATATGGGATCAATTTCTTTCATAGATTTGTTTACACAATAAATTTACCTGCCAAGGTTTGTTGATGCTTTCAGGTTGTAATTTCTTGAAAGGGATTTTGTTACATAGAGATAGATGTGGCATAATTAGTGCAGATTTGTTATTTTGATTTTTACAAAGAATGGTGTTGAATTGGCCTTGAATTTATTCCAACATTTACAGTCTTCCATTTTGATGTTGTTATGGCATTACTTGGTTTCTAGTTAGGATTTACCTTCTGTTTGCCCATAATTAGGATTTCCTTTCACAATTGCTAATAGTACAGGATTGCATTTTGTTTTCCGTGTGATTTCAATTGTCAGGATTGTTGTTTTCTTGAATTTCCTTTAAAGTGCAGGATTCCATTTAATTTTTTGAGATTAATGCGCAAGTTAGACTAGAATTTGCTTTGGAGGTTGTGAGGGGCTCTCTCTGGCATTTCCAGTCTTGTGCCTCAAAGTTCACAAACTCCCAAATTGACAATTAAATGTTGGTACATTAATATTCCCTATACTGCACCCAACATTTTGGAATCATTACCGGGGAAGCGCTTAGGGGATTGACCTTGGTGACCTGTTGGATTTGGAATTTTCCTTCACCTAGTTTCTCTTGCAATTTTATGTTATTTGAATTTATTTATTTCCTGCATATATTTGTTGCTTTAAGGTTTTTCATTTTCTCTGGTGTTGTAAGAACCCCCCCTACATATATATGGACACCGTTCATGTGATAACAAATGTACTAGTTGTCTTGTTGAAAACATGAAACTGGTATTTTGAGGAATGATTCAATGAGGAGTTTTGATGCCACTATAGAGACATGCAACTCATCCAATGAAGAATTAACAAGTGCAAAATATAATATTTTACTTGAACATAAAAATAATATTATTAAATCTTTGATTTCAAAATTGGATTATTTGCAGGAGGAGCAGAAGAAGGATGACGAATAACTACTTATCTTTTGTGCCAACTGTAGAAAGAAACACTTCCTTGGAAAGTGTCCACTTAGTAGCTAGAAAGTTTGCAAAATTTGTGAAGAGGATCATTTAACATAAAATTTCCCATCACTACCAAGATTACTAAGGGTACTCAGGAAATAAAGTAAGGAATCGAATAAACTACCAGGTATAACTCAAAACCCATCATCATTTGATACTTGGAATAATGTTTATTATCCTGAGTAGTGTTATCGGGAAATCTAGTGTCCATTCAGAGCTACTAGTCCCACTAAGACGGGTAGCTATCTTAGAAACAAACAAACTAAAGTTACTTTCTTTTCCCTTTATGAGAAGTATATGAGAGAGAAGCAAAGAGTACCAACCTCAGTCTTTCGCTTGGCTCCTTGCTTGTTCCCTCTCCCCACTGACAGACCTTTGCCGCTCCTTCCTTGTTTACCCCACTTCAAAGAGCACCTGTAAGTCAAAGCAGCATAATACCATCAAAGTACAGAGATCTAAAATCATAAACAATATAGGACCAGATATATATTGACCACACAAATGCATACATCATCAAACATACAATAATGTGGAAGAAAACTCAAATAGCTTTATTGATAGAAAGAGTAGAAGAGAGGATTACAACCCATTGATCTAACCCAGCGTCATCCTCCCAGCATGAAAGCCCTTCTTCACCTCATGAAAAGCTTAGATCACCCAAAACTATGATGTTCCACCAAGAAACCAACAACACTTCCTTACAAAATACAAGATTCCAGCCTTTGGATCTCTGGGATGAAGGATCCATATATAGATGTTTGCAGGGGGTGAGTCAGCTTCTATGATTTTGATTAGTGTCCTCTCTCTGATAGTTCTTGGTTCCACTTGGAGATTCATGATCTCTTACTCATCCCTGGGTGAATTCAGAGAGGCAAGTGTCACAAGAGAAGTTTCTGGAAGATTCCATGGTCATCCACCTTGCAAACTGTCTCTGCCATTTGTCTACTCTCGCCCATCGCACCCTACAAAAGGGATTTTCAGTATGCATTGCACTTTTTGCATGTAGCAGGTGAGATGCATCACACCCTTAGCACTAAATAGTCTGTATGGTCTAGTTTTGACCAGTTCTGAGTAGTTTTCCATGGAGAACTTCTGGGAGATTATGTAATTGGGTGACCTTGTTCCTTTAGGGTGTGAAACAACACTTTTAGGGACTCATAAGCCCTTGGTTTATGGACATATATGATTGGGGTTGCAGTGCCCAAATATGTCTATAATAGTTGCCCCCTAAAGCATGAGGTCGAAAATCTTTTTATGTCGGGTGAAATGCTTTATCATGAGGATCCGAGGTTTTTCGAACCAGAAGGCGACCTGTAATAAGATACAATACGATAGATTATCTTCATAATATTTTCATGATCTAGCTGAGGCGGGCATTCCCATGCTCAGCTTTATAAATTCATTTTCATGTACATAGGACAGACAAACATTTGTGTGGTAGACTAATGATTCTGATAGAGCCATCATCCTTTGATTCAGATGATCATCTATGTAGTGATAATGTACATTTGATGCCTTTATTTTCCTGAATATATTGCAGCTCGGATGGATGAAACTAGATCTGGGGTCTTCAAACTCGTTCAATCTTCGCCCGAGGTACAAGTCGATCCATGTGAAAAGATGTTCTGGAGTCGAACATGGGAATACATCCCTTGATTACCAGCCAATGATGTAAGTTGTTAACAGGTGTGAGAGGAATCACCGATAATGTTGATGACCCTCAAGGTACGACAGTACAATTCACGTGGTGTGAAAAAGGGACTTGGCGTCGAACACCATGCAAAATCTTTCGGTTGAAGGCCATTGATGTAAACCTGTCGCCGAAAGTGAGAAACTTGCCATTTAGGCATGCAAGCTTCAAAGTACTGAAAGGGTTGTTCCTAGATCGACTTCTTGGATAATGAGCTATCGTCGACAAGAAGTGACCCGTCGTAGTAAGGCCTTAATGAATCCCACATCTACGACACGAAACGGAGCAAATTATTTTGTGGAGGTGAAAACGATCTGGCTGGGTTGGTGAATTCTCTGAGTGACTTCTCTTGAACATATTAGCGACACTGAAGTGGATTGGTAGCTTTAACCACAATAATGGATGGTACGATGGACCAATGGTAATATGACCGGTGAACGGAATAACCCAACCTGACTCAATCATGGTGATGAAGTGAAAGTGTCATGTTCAAGAGCGACTTGCTACCAATAAAGTTTCTTCAAGTTTTCTTCCCAATTTTTCCTCAGTCATTGCTGACCAGTACCTCTTTATTTTTATCAAGATTGAGGAGGATAACATATGCTTGTTCTATAATTTTCCCTTCAGGCAAACACGTCGCTATGTTTTAACGAGCCTAGTGACAGTGAAACTCATTCTTGTCAGCATGGACAAGTTTGTCGCTATCGGTTTAACGAGTTTAACGACAAAGATAACTCGGTCCTTTTTCAATTTTAGAGAGTCTGAAAAGGGACGGAAAGGTAACTCTAATAATCCTTTTTCGTCATATAATCCCTTAAGTTCGAAAAAGTATACAATAATAGGAAAGGGATGAATTTTCGATAGTTTTAATGAGCCGAACAAGACAAACACTTGATCTTTTTGTGTAATGATCCCTCAGGTCCAAAAAGATTAAAATCTAGAGGATGGATGGCACTTCCAATAGCTTTAATGAGCTGGAGAGGCCAATTGCTCGGCAATCTTTTCATATTTTACGAGTCATATGAAAAGAGCTTAAAGGAGACTCGTTTTTTGAGGAACGGGTGATATTTTCTGGTAGCAGCTGGTTCTAGGTAACGTTTGGAATTTTCCAATCACGGTAGTGTTAAGAGGATGGCTAACAGAACCACTCATCGCAGTTGTTCCTCAAAAGGGTAAACAATCAAATGGAGGCATATGATTGGCTAAACAGAGTGGAGGTGATGGTAAGAACACGACCAAGGCTCAAAAGCTGATGATAATGCATTCACAATGGTTATTTACCAGAGGTTGGTTCATTTTTTAATGATCTTAAACTCTGGTGGAACATATGCTCACTGCTTAGGTTTAATTTTTAACGAGCTTGAAATTTTGCGTAAAATTGCTCGTGCCAGTCGTATAATAAGGATGTCTCATTGATAGGTTCAATTTTTAAGGAGCTTGCACCATTCGAAACTTTGCTTCGGATCCTTTCTTTATGTAAGCTAGGAATGACCAATCCTACGAGTCTAAAGGGTTAAGAACCTACAAACTAAGAAAATAAATGGTTGCTTTTCACTTGTATGCGAAAAGGTTTGCATGCCCCCAGGTATAGTGAAGTAGAGTTTCCAGGTTACCCTTCAATTTGCAGACAAAAAATTTGTTCTATCAGGAAAGGCATACCTTCTGATGGAGGTATCTTATTCTGGTCCAATCCCATTTTCCTAATCGAATGGGTGTGTCAGACTAGTCATATATCCTTCGTGGAAACCTACCCTATACCCGAGGTTTTCCTGTCGGAGCAGACCAGGGTGCATGCCCCCTCGGTTTCAGTCACAATCACCGAATTACTCGCGCTCATCAGGTGGCTAGACTAGAGATTGATGAGACATTCTTTGCGTGAAAAGACCAGTTAGGGATAGAATTTGACTATTAGTTGTGTGTGAGCCGGGGAATGAAAGCTGGTCTACGAGATGGACCACTCTGCCTTCATGCAGAAAACACATCACTCGAAAGAGCGAGGAGACAATGGCTCCCATGCTATAAATGTAGTCACGCCCAAGGAGCAGATTATAATCTAAAGGTCCTTGGACTACCATTACGTTCAAATAAACGGTTTTCCCTCTCAAAATTATAGGCAAATTTGGAAGGATCCCTAACGCTCGACTGGTTCCTTTGTCGAAGCCTGTCAGATTTCGCATCTCGGGCAGAAGCGATGGCGAACCAATCACTTTCCAAGAAGTTGAGGAAAGGATACTCATAGAAGCCCCTTCATCTATTATAGTACAGACCATGACCATTCTGTAAGCTTGTACAATGATTCAGAATGGTACATTAGACGGTAGACGGGGTCTGCCTAGTAGATTCTAGTCGAAGGAAGCGACTAGGTTGCTTAGATGTGGGACCGAATAAACGGCCGTATATGACCCTGATGAACTTCCTTGCTACAGTAAGGGAACGGGTAGATTGCCCCCATGTTCGTCGGACTCTGTGTTTACGAAAGGAATTTGAATGGTGTCGTTCTTATTCTCTTCGGTGATTGTATCATCTGAAGATGAGCCTTCTGAAGACAAGACTGGGTTGATTGCCGCCTCGACCTGTTGACTTTGGCCCAGTGTGGACTCAGAGGATTTATCTTCAATGATAGATGCTTCGATCGACGACAAAGGTGTGTCAGTCGGATTTCCAACTAGCGATGGACTCGACAAGAGTTTCTTGTACCCAGGAGGAAGCCGTAGCGGTGAAGCAGGACAGTTATCCAAGACTCTTTTAGCTTCATCCAGGAAGGGACAACGGTGGACGGCATGATCGCCTTCACACAGTCTACAAGGAAATTTATATTTTCCTTTCTGCCCAGAGACTTCATTTTCACTAGTTGATGGTGTACTCTCAACATGATCATCAGAGGTTGATGAAACTAGATTGTGCAAATGAGGAGACTAGTCCCTTAAGATCCAAGGGATGCAAGGAAGATCTTAATGATAGTGGTCTCCTTTGCAAATGACACATGGAGATTTAGGTTTGGATGGTGTAGTGTGTGGATTTTCGCTAGATGATGCATGGTTGCCCCTTTTTGCCTTTGGCTCCTTCTTCTTCTTCTCCTTCTCCTTCCCTTTCTTCTTCTTCTCAGTTACTTGGTTTTTAGCTTTACCAGCTTCACCAAGCGAAGAGGAAGGAGGGGAGGGAGAAACAAATGAAGTAGAAGGTTGGGGGGTAACTATAGTATCATCTAGTTGCTGACTTGATTGTTCAAGAATCACGGTGGTTTGGACGACAGAGGTCGAGAAGAGCCATATTAGCAAGCCGATTGTCAGTCCTAGAAGGGACAACGTAGCCATATGAGGTGCACCAACATCCCCCCCAAGAGAAGAAAGGACTAGGATTTCCCCCAAGGGGAAATCCTTTGTTGGTGGACTCCATTTTCTCAACCTAAGACCAACGAGGGAACAGTGACGTTATTCCGGTTAAAATAAATTTTATGACGCTTTGACACAACTTGCTTTTTCAATTTTTAAGATTCGAGAAAAAGCTAAAGATGACTCTAGTCACCTTCGATTTTTAATGAGCCTGAAGTGACAAGTGCTCAGATGGACCTTTTCCTTTAAGGAGTCTGAAAAGGAATGAAAGAGACTACTCTAGAAATCTAGACAGAGGGATTACCAAACTAATCACAAAACTGCAGAATACTTTTTACGGTATGACAGTCAATCTTCCCGAATGTTGTGTTCAGTGCATTACGATCAATAGGGTGACAGACACGGCTTCCTAAGGATAAAGGATATAGCCTATTATGGTCTCCCAATATAAACTCGACGGCACATGGGAGCACAAGTCCGTACTAGCACTTGTCGTCTTAAAGAGGAGGAATTGCCCAACCTACAATGAAAGCGATAGTTACCAGGCTTTACGACACCGGAATACGTCTCTAGCCTAGACTTCTAAATGTTGTGCGTTAGGTTCCAAAGCGTTTTAATGTTCATTGAATTTATTTTACAGTTGATCTTTCTTAAGAAGTTTGCCTTTAAGGTTCACCGCGTGATGTAGATATACAATTCCTAAAATGCAATCTAAGATGATAAAAAGTCATTTATTCTTCTTTTTGCAATGAAAATCCTAGCTACTTAGGAAAGAGAAGCAAGATTCTTTCAACATAGAGCAGAGAGCACACACTAGATGCACTGTCCTAAATAAAAATAAACAAGCAGTCAAAATGCAAAGGCACATGCATGTATTTGTTTTCCGCTTCCTTAATGTGTGAATGACAAAAGGAATGCTAAGTACAAATTTGAATTATCTTTTCAAAGCGACAGTACTAACAATTTTCTCTTCAAAAGACGAAAAGAAGACAATGACGAAACTTTGCGATTTTGAATCGAAAACTGCTTTCGACACTTGAAATTTTTTTAATTCAAATCAAATACAAGAGTAACAATGTAATCAACTATCAAGAACAGTAGGATTCTTTTCTTTGACTGAAAATGACACTTTCGAGACTTCCAAATCAAAAGATGACAGTTCGATTAAGCTACTTCTTTGTAAAGGGGAACTGTAAATGGCGAACAATACATAAAAACATTCACAATTCTTTGTAAAATGGAGGCTGAATAATGTAAAGGAAGGGAGTTTGTACAGTGGTATACTGATCACAAACAACAAAACTCTTGAATAAAGTTGAAGAGAGTGAAGAAAAAACCAAAATCTGGAGGCAGAATTAGTCTTATCTGATCATCGCACCTGTAACACAGGGAAACAAGGATGCATCTCACCTACTGCACATGGGAGGTGTGATGCATCTAGATTTCCTAGAAGAGAAGGTGCGATGGTACAGGGATGAGACTTTAACTTGGTTTTTGGTCACAGTTTGCAGCTTAGTTCAGGGATTTAGGCCGAGCTAATGATAGTCAGTAAATACAAATCATAGGGGCTGATCTAATGAGGTTACTTGAGCCACCACCAGGGAAATTAGGATGTTTGCAAATCAATTGTTCAGTTTATAAACAAAACCCGGAGATAGACTGAAGCAACATTGATCTACTTTGCAGTTGCATAGCAAAAGCAGTTCGAAGGCTAGCTGGCTTAACTTCAGGCTCCGTCTGTAGTTTATAAAGCAAACAAATATAGATAAGCAAACAAGCTATTCACTCCCCAGTGGAGTCGCCATTTTGTTATCGGGAAATCTAGTGTCCATTCAGAGCTTCTAGTCCCGCTAAGACGGGTAACTATCTTAGAAACAAACAAACTAAAGTTATTTTCGTTTTCCTTTATGAGAAGTAGATGAGAGAGAAGCAAAGAGTATCAACCTTAGTCTTTCGCTTGGCCCCTTGCTTGTTCCCTCTCCCCACTGACAGACCTTTGCCACTCCTTCCTTGTTTACCCCGCTTCAAAGAGCACCTGTAAAGTCAAAGAAGCATAATACCATCAAAGTACAGAGATCTACAATCATAAACAATATAGGACCAGATATATATTGACCACACAAATGCATATATCATCAAACATACAAGAATGTGGAAGAAAACTCAAATAGCTTTATTGATAGAAATAGTAGAAGAGAGGATTACAACCCATTCATCCGACCCAGTGTCATCCTCCCAGCATGAAAGCCCTTCTTCACCTCATGAAAAGCTTAGATCAGCCAACACTATGATGTTCCACTAAGAAACCAATAGCACTTCCTTACAAAATACAAGATTCCAACCTTTGGATATCTAGGATGAGGGATCCATATATAGTTGTTTGCAGGGGGATGAGTCAGCTTCTGGGATTTTGATTAGTGTCCTCTCTCTGATAGTTCTTGGTTCCACTTGGAGATTCATGATATCTTACTCATCCTTGGGTGAATTCAGAGAGGTAAGTGTCATAGGAGAAGTTTCTAGAAGATTCCATGATCGTCCGCCTTGCAAACTATCTCTGCCATTTGTCTACTCTCGCCCATCACACCCTACAGAAGGGTTTTTCAGTATGCATCACACTTTTTGCATGTAGCAGGTGAGATGCATTGCACCCTTAGCACTGAGTAGTTTGTATGGTCCAGTTTTGACCAGTTATGAGCAATTTTCCATGGAGAACTTCTGGGAGATGATGTAATCAGGTGACCTTGTTCCTTTAGGGTGTGAAACAACACTTTTAGGGACTCAGAACCCTTGGTTTATGGACATATATGATTGGGGTTGCAGTGCCCAAATATATCTATAACAAGCAGGTTCCTCAACATGTTTATAATCTTGTAGTTTCATGGAAAAATTCTAGTCCTCATCCAAATTAATACCTTACTTCATGGCCACAATGGCCCTCTCCTTGGACCTCATCCTCGAGCCAGATATCCCCATGGCCTCAAGAATGGTTTGGATCCTTCTCTCTAGGGAAATATCCCATGCAAATTCAATTACATGAGCATCAAAAACAACCACAATTTCTTTCCAATGCATCACCAAGTCATCCTCCTCCATGGTCCCAGCTGCATGTGAAACCTTACCCTAATCCTAGCCCAAACCCTAATCCATACCTTAGACCTAGCCCTAATCCATACTCTAGACCTAATCCTAGCCCATACCCTAAACCTAGCCCTAATCCATACTCTAGACCTAACCCTAACCCATACCCTAATCAGAAACCTAGACCTAACCCTAGTCCAAAGCCTAATCCTAATCCTAATCCAAATCTTAGTCCAAGCCTTAACCAAAACCCTAGCCCAAACCATATCCTAAACCCTAATCTAAACCATCAGGTTGCACAACAATTTGAAACACCTATTCTTCCCGCTAATTCCCCTATTGAACAAAATGTTACACCTTCCATGTTGGGAAAGGGAATGAATTTGGAAACTTCCCCCATTACCACAGAACATTCACCATAGGAAGATATAAATCAAATACCATCAGAGGATAAATATTTCATTGGAACCTATTCTAAAAATGTTGTTGAAGCTCAAAACCATAGAATTTCTCTCAACCATTCTTATCAATCTGAAAAGAAGATATTTGAGCCCGAGTTTGAGGGATTTATCTTTTGTCTTTCACCAGATCACTTGTGCCTCTAGGAGAGTGGCTATCAAACTGTGGAAGACTTGCATAAGTTGGAGAATAATAAATATGTGGATGTCATTGAATCCTGGTTTCAAGAAGTCATCAACACATCTTATTCCTTGATCATTTAGCAACTCTTGGTACTATATCAATTAAAGAAATTGGTTGCTCATACTCTGATACGTCTTGAAGTTTATTCTTTAAAACTAAGTGTAAGTAGATCCAACATTTTGTTACACACATGGCTACATTAGAAATACGCTTACACTTAAAGGTGATGTTTCTCTCTTTAAAAATAGGGTAGGGTAATATGAGAGTAATGAATAAAGATGTATAACAACACTCTTGAAATTGTGATTCCCTAAAAGCGCATCTTTTGAAATTTCTATTATTATGCACTCTCGTGGTGAGACTTGTGTAGGTTTTAACCCCGTAAAAAAATTACCTGCATATGAATTCTAAAACACAGAAAATAAACAATGCGAGAGCATAACACATAAAACACATATACACAGAGATTTGCCTTGGATCCCAAAACTGGGACTACCAGCTTGATTTTTCATTATGTTCCTTTCAATGTTATAATACATATTTATACATGCCGAAGCATCCAATACCATGGACTAAAAACCATCGCGTCCAATACCATGGACTGAAAAACCATCGCATCCAAAAGAACATGTGCGAAAATCATGCACAAAACCATAGGTGGGTCCACCCAACCTAACATAGGGTCCAAAACCAAAATTTTCCGGGGTGCTACCCCGGAACCCATAAAGTGGGGTTACGGGTGCCCCTCAAACCCCCTGTGATCTCCCCTCCTCTAACCCTCGATTAACTACGAGGGCTAGTCGTGGAAAGAATATAACACAACCCAAAATTCTCCCATTTGTTTTTTTCTTTCCACAGGGGGCCACAAGAGAGCTTAGTCATTTTTCCAGGCCTGAAACGCCCATTGTCTCTCTACACCAAGAGAACTTCTCAGAGCTCACAGATTTTTTCAATGCATCTGCAGTATTCTTCAAAGTGTCCAGCTTTACTAACAACACCTTTTTGTCTTCTATCATATCCCTCACAAAGTGATACTAAACATCAATGTGCTTTTTCTTTGAATGATATGCGGGGTTCTTTGCCAAGAAAATTGCACTTTGGCTGTCACAGTCTATCCTTATAGCTCCCTATACTAACCCCATACTTGAACACAATCTCTGCAACCAAATTGTTTCCTTTCTTGCATGAGTGGTTGCGATGTATTCTACTTCTGTAGTTGATAGTGCCACTACAGAATGTTTCTTACTCATCCAACTAACTGCACCTCCAAATAGGTTAAACACATACCCACTTGTAGATCTTCTCTGATCTAGATCTCCAGCCCAGTCTACATCAACAAAGCCATGAATATCCAACATTTTTTCCAATCCTGATCTTCCTTGGTAGCACAAACCATAATCGCTAGTGCCACACAAATACCTGAAAACCCGCTTCACTGTTGTCCAGTGCTCCTTCCCTGGTTTTGACATAAACTAGCTCAATACTCCCACTGCATGTGCAATGTCTGGTCTAGTATAGACCATTGCATACATCAAGCTACTGACTGCACTTGCATATGGAACACGGGACATGTCCTCTTCCTCTTCTTGTGTCTTGGGACAATGTTCAGCAAATAACCTCACACCTACAGGAATAGGAACCTTCACCGGTTTACTATCCTGCATATTAAACCTCTCTAGTATTGTCTCGACATACTTCCTCTGGTTTAACCAGAGCTTCCTCTTTGCCCGATCTCTTTTAATTTCCATGCCCAAAATATAGTTTGCAGCACCAAGATCTTTCATGTTGAATTTGGAGGACAATTGGGTCTTCAAATCCTAGATAATTTCTTTGTAATTTCCAACCAGCAACATATCATCCACATACAAGACCAGATAAATAACATGGTCACCAATTAATTTAAAATACACACAGTGATCTGATTTGCTTCTGGTGAAGCCAAGTCCCCGTATAAATGTATCGAATTTCTGATACCACATCCTTGGTGATTGTTTTAACCCATACAGAGACTTCTTTAACTTGCATACCAGTTCTTTCTTACCATTCAATGCAAAGCCTTCAGGTTGCTTCATGTATATTTCCTCTTCCAGATCCCCATGAAGAAATTTTGTCTTCACATCCATATGTTCTACCTCAAAATCAAAAGCAACAGCAACATATAAAAGTAATCTAATAGAAGTTACCTTGGCAATAGGACAAAAAATATCACCAAAATCAATTCCCGGCACTTGGGAATAACCTTTTGCTACCAACCGAGCTTTGTATTTCTCCACCTTTCCTTCTGCATTTGTCTTCTCCTTGAACACCCACTTGCTACCAATGGGTTTCCTTCCAGCCGGCAACTCCACCAGATCCCAAGCCTCATTTTTGTGCAAAGATGCCATTTCATCAACCATGGCCTCTTTCCAGAGTTTGCCATCCTCTGAATCTACTGCTTCCTTCACGGTTCTGGGATCATCGTCAGTAATAGATAAAGCAAAATTTGAACAAAAATTAGATTGACTATACCTTTCTGGCTTCCTTCTTTCTCGAACTGATCTTCTCACACCTCGGAGTTTTTGGTTCTTCATCTTCTGATTCCTCATCTACTGTAGAGTCTGATTCTTCCTCCTTAAGCTCAAACTCTATCTTCTCAGGTTCCTTTGGATGGACTTCATGTTTAATAACATATTTTACCTCTCTGAACATCACATCTCGGTTGTACACAACCTTTCGTGTCACTGGGTTCCAAAGCTTATAACCCTTTAAACCATCCTTATACCCAATAAAGATGCACTTTTCAGATTTACTATCCAACATGGTTCGTTTCTCCTTTGGAACGTGTACATATGCATCACATCCAAATACCCTTAGATGTGAAGAGAGGGTTTCTTACCAGTCCATACCTCTTGTGAAGTCTTATCCTCCAACGCTGATGAAGGTGACCTATTGACCAGGTAACATGCAATATCCTCTACCTCTGCCCAGAATTCCTATCCTAACCCGGCACCACTAAGCATGCTTCTTGCCCTTTCCATCAATGTCTTATTCATTCTTTCTACAACTCAATTTTGTTGAGGTGTATATGGAGTAGTCTTCTACTGTGCTATACCACACTTCTTACAGAATTCTTCAAATTCCTTGCTGCAAAACTCTCCACCATTATCTGTCCTCAGCACCTTTATCTTCTTCTCTGTCTGATTTTCCACGAGAGCCTTAAATTCTTTAAACCTGTCAAAGACTTCAGATTTCTTCCTAAGGAAATATATCCATGTATTCCTTGAGGAGTCATCTATAAATGATACATAGTACACAGACTTACCCAGTGATGGAACCTTCACAGGTCCAAACACATCACTGTGCACAAGATCTAATATTTGTTTCGCCCTTTTACTACTAGAGGGGAAACTCACCCGATTCTACTTTCCATATACACAATTTTCACAGAAATCAAAATCCAGAGAGCTATTACTCATACCTTCTACCATACCTTTACTATGAAGTATTCGAAGGCCCTTCTCTCCAACATGCCCAAGCCTTTGATGCCACAACATGGTCTTCTCTCCAGAGACCACTAGATTTTCTACTCCACTTTCAGGGACCACAGAACTGTTGCACCCATCAATAACAGTGCTACCTTGCAGCTTTTACAGAGTTCCAATTCGAACTCCCTGCATCAATACCAGTGCTCCTCAAACCATTTTGCAAGTATCCTTCTCGAACACTATTTTTACACCTGCATCATCCAACTTGCTTACAGAAATTAGATTTCTGGCCAATGCAGGAATATGTAGAACACCCGGAAGTGTTCTAACCCTTCCACCTTGCAACTTCAACTTTACTTTTCCGTGACCAATGATTCTAACCTTCCTATCATCCCCTAAGAAGAAATCACCACCATCATATTTCTCATACTCACAGAACCACTGTCTATGGGGAGTGAAGTGAAAGGATGCATCTGAGTCAATCAGCCATGCCTCATGATCTACATGTGTACTGGAAGAAGCCAAGTACACATCCCCACCTTCATCTGAGGTGGTTTTCGCCTCTGCAGAAGGAGCATCATCAGATCCCTTTCTTTTATCAGGAGCTTTAGATTTACAGTCCCTTTTGTAGTGCCCTTCCTTTCCGCATTTCCAGCACACCACCTTTACAGGTTTTCCTGGAGATTTAGATCTCCCACTCGATGACTTATTTTTGTTTCTGTTCTGGGACCATCCTCGTACAGACAAGGCATCACCATTATGGGCTCTCCATATTTTTCCATCTCATCTCCTCCGTCAGCAAGGATGAGACTGTTTCATCAAACTGCAAGGCAGTTGCATTGCTACCTATTGCAATAACCAGACTATCCCATGGATCTGGTAGAGAACACAACAAACTGATGCACTTATCTTCATCTGAAATTTTAATATCAACAAGATGCTAACTGACTTACCACAGTTATAAATGCATTCATATGCTCTATCACTGAGTCTCCATCTTTCATCCTCAGGTTATATAGCTTTTTCCACAGGAACAGTTTATTCACCAGAGACTTAGATTGGTACAAAGTCCGTAACTTGTCCCACAAAGCCTTCTCCATAGATTCCCCTAATACATTCAGCAATATTGAATCTGAGACACACAATTGTATTATTCTCTTTGCCTTCCGATCCAACTTTTTCCATTCTTCATCGGACACTCCCATTGGTTTAGTACCTAGATCTACCACGATCCATTGAACTTTATCCACAACCAGATCCTCCATCTTGAGTTTCCACAACTCAAAAATCTGACCATTAAATTTCTCAATCTCCATCATTCCACTGCTCGCCATCTTCTTTCATCACCAGAATTGATCTCGCAGATCTCCCACTAAACAGGGTCTACCATAGGCCCAAGTGAAACCCCTCAGCAACAAAGGCGTCCCCTTGAAGCCAAAATAGCTCTGATGCCAAATGTAGGTTTTAACCCCGTACAGAAATTACCTGCATACGAATTCTAAAACATAGAAAATAAACAATGCGAGAGCATAACACATAAAACATATATACACAGAGATTTCCCCTGGATCCCAAAACCGGGACTACCAGCTTGATTTTTCATTATGTTCCTTTCAATTTTATAATACATATTTATAACATGTCGAAGCATCCAATACCATTGACTGAAAAACCATCGCGTCCAAAAAAACATGTGCGAAAACCATGCACAAAACCATAGGTGGGTCCGCCCAACCTAACATAGGGTCCAAAACCAAAAATTTTAGGGGCGCTACCCCGGACCCCATAAAGTGGGGTTACGGGTGCCCCTTAAACCCCCTATGACCTCCCCCCCTCTAACCCCCAGTTAAATACAAGGGCTAGTCGTGGAAAGAATATAACACAACCTAACAACTTGTTAGAAGAACTTCACACTTAATGCATCATATTTTATAAAATGACTTTGATTATTGATCAATATGTCAGTGAAGGGTATTGTTATAAGTTACATGTAATATGTTTCTCCTATTTTAACAAACTATCATCTAGAAAACCTTTTCAAGTCCCTCTTCGAAGGGATTGATGAAAAACCTCCTATGGTGGACAACACCTACAAAATTCTAACAAGCTTTGATAAGAACCCTGGCGTCACCAACTCGAGAATTTTTTTAGTTATTATCTTAGATGTTTTTAAATAAGTCTTTAAGGTAGCACAACCAACTAGTAAAGAGTAGTAATTAAAAACTTTTCACGCCATCGTGTGCTCTTAAGGAGTAGATTTGCTTCCCCACCTATTAAGTAACCTATCTAAGGTTAATCATAGTTAGAGTTTTTTTTAAATAAATAGATTAATTGAGGGTTAGGAGGTCTCATTATGAGTTGACCTACTATGATCATGGGTCCTAAGGAGAATGACATTACCGCTACTAGTCACTAAGATAGGGTAATGGCTTTCAACTGAAAAGGATGGAAGACGAGAGGTCTCATCACCAAATTGTTCATTCTTGTTAGCTCTTGTGAATGGCATTGTCATTAGCCAGTTATCAAGCCATGACAACAACCTTCAATTAATGTTTTAAGAAAAGAGAAAAAATTAAATGCTCTTAAATGACTCTAAATCTATATCTAATAGGAGGGACACAAACATTTCATGGGGTTAAAAGGCATCCTTGTCGAGGCTATAGACTCCTTCTGACAGCAGGGCCATGCCTGTGGTATTAAAGTTAATTTTACACTATGATTTACTTGGTTTTTTTTGTCTTTCCCTGAATTCATTATCATATCTCTTTGAGAATGGCTTTAAAAACCTTCTGGTGTTATGCCTTGGAGTTCTACCTTTTTGGAATTATTATTATTATTATTATTATTATTATTATTATTTTATTTTTTTTCATTTTTTTTTTTTTTTTTTTTTTTTTTTTTTTATGGACGTGGGACCCTTAGTGTAGGTAATTCACTGTGCCTAGACAAGAGGAGCTTCAACTATACATGGATAATGGTAAAATGGTCATTGTGGGAAGGTATTATTATGTCTACTTTTAACACCATGGCTTTCAAATCATGTCACTCATATTTACAATGAGGATATTAAAGTGAAACTTCTGATCAAGGATGCCTTCGAGATATTTTTGGAAATTTTTAAAAGCTGGCTATTTTATTCAAGTAATAACACCATCCTTGCAATTTAGTATTCCTATGGCAGCCCTTGTGTTAGATCTTCTTGAAATCAGTCTAAACAAATAAAGAGTCTAACAGACACTCTATTTTTAGAACAAGCTCTATCTAGCACAGGAAATGTTGATCACACAGAATTGCAGGAACATCATTACAAATGCCTATAAATGTTTTTAATTTTATTTTTTTGCAAGGGAGCGACAATACAACAATTGATTTCCTTGCATGAGGACATGAAATATGGTCAACATGGGGGGATGTTAGGCCTCTATTTTGTCTTGCTTTATATCACCTTTTACTTGAAATTCCTCATGCTTTTGTTTAGTTTGAATGGTTATTGTCGCAAGTATTTACTATTTCCCTTGTTTTAATGGAATTTAAACATCATTAATAATAGTTTGTGTGTTTGCAGGTTTAAAACTGAGTTGATCATGTTTTTATACATGTCTCTCCTATGCCAACAAGCCTTGGTCTTGTATTCACCTTCCTGTACCATGCAACAAATTCTTGTATTGGGATTCCTACACCATTTTACGATGGCTTCCTGCACTCTGAAGAATTCTTGCACCACGCACTACACATCAAGTATGATCTGAGCATACTCCACCTAAGATATTGGAGTTTGCACAGATAGATGCATATCTAGCAAAAAAAAATTACTGCAGAAAATGGATATTGGAATATGGTTGTGAAAAGATACTTACGCAGGCTTGGTTGGAAGAGACAAAAATTTCAAAATGTGATGGACATGAGGGCCAGCCTTGGTGAGTATGCTACAACACTTCTAGATCAACATATCGATTGCTGGGTAATGAATGTATTTCCTATCAGTGAACCAAACATGTTGCCTGTGATTTATGACTGTGGACTCATTGGTGTTCTTCGTGATTGGTGTAAGGCATTTGATACATATCCATGTACCTATGATCTTCTTCATTCTGGGTTCGTGGGCACCCTTGCCAGCCTTGTCTGCTGGAACATGTGGTGATAATGTAAAGTATGCAACACATCACAGTCCTGCATTACTCATCAAGTTCTTACACCATACTTACATTCCTACACTGGGGTCTAGGAGTTGGTAGACTACTCAAATCTGGAGGACATTACTTGTTTGTGTTGAAAATAGCAACAAGAAATGCTAAATATAGAAGTGCTAAATTTAGTACTTCTATAAATAGCATTTTGGGATACCTTCCTATTTTAGTTAGTCCCTGAACTAAAATAGAGAAGTAAAAATTCGAATTTGATCTTAGCAGCTGTTTGTAAAATTATTAATTAATTCACCATGAGTTAATTAGTTGTAAAAAATCAAACATGAAGTCTCTGTGGGGACATGCAATAGTTTCTCCATTGATTGAGGAATTTATCCATTAGTGAAAGAGATAAGGATGAGTTGTAATATTGAGTTGTAATTAGTTGGCTTAGTTAACTAAGTCAAGTCCAGTTAGATTAATTCAAACAGTTTGTTGAATTAATTATGAGTTCAGTTAGTTAATGCATGCATGCATGTAACTGCTGCACTTCAGATAACTGAATATTCTCTCATAAATAACTCATGCATGTCAGTTCAGACAGAGACCCAGTTGAGATCAGATGGAGGGATAGTGTACTATCAATTGCTAGAATATTCCATTGTGAATATCTCTTGCATGCAGAAGGAATTCTTTCCTTGAGGATTGCACAGTTACTTCTTCAATTTTTGTGAGTGTGATGAGGCCAATTCACACATGTGGCATCACTGGACCCCAAGAAAAACTGCGCAAGGAAATAGGAGGCTTGGAGGGCTTGAGGAGGACATTTAATGTGTCTATTCAATCTATGAGCTGTATTGTTTGATTGTAGAGATAGCAAGATAGATTGAGAGATGATTCTTTTTGTAACTTGAACAAGATTTCCACTTGTATGATAATACAGAGATTGGGGTTTCAGGCTAAGGCTTTCCCTGGGTTATTTTTTCTGTGTTATGTGTGATTGATTTCTCATTCTCAGTTATATGTGTTCTCATTGATCTTGCTCATATTCGATTAAGCTTCCGCAAAGTTTGTTGTAGAAGTAGATATTGTATTTTTCTTTAGTATATTGCATAATCTGTTGATCTATAGTGGGAATTTCTACATGGTATCAGAGAGAAGTTGATCAAAGGAGAAGAAAAATATACAAGAAGGGAAGAGTTCGAAGTTTGAGATTCCTGAATATAGAAATCGAATTCTTATCACATCACAATTTCACCAATGGAATTCAACAGTTTAAGACTCGAGTATGCCCTTGATGGCAGCTCGAATTATATAGCTTGGAAGGATCGCATGGAAGCAGTATTAGAGGATAATGGTCTAAAGGACTTCATTGATCAAGAAGTTCCCAAGCTGGCTGATGCTACTCAATTGGCGGAATGGAAGAAATGTGTGGCTAGAGAAAGGAGAATCCTTCTAGATGGAGTTCGAGACCACATAATCTCGAGTCTCCATGGGAAGGAGACATTGTTTTAGATGTGGAAAACATTGAAAGATCTATATCAGAACAGCAGTGATCAGAGGAAGCTAGCACTGGAAGACAAGCTTCAGAAAATCAAGTGTGAAAAGGGCGACACAATCTCTACATATCTGAACAAGCTCACCACCTGCAGGGATGAGCTTGGAAGTGTAGGGATCACGACCGATGATGATGACATGGTGAGTCTTGCACTCTTTGATCTTCCTAAGAGCTAGCATAGCTACCAAGACTCGGTTAATGGAAGAGAAAAACTGCTAGATTGGGAACGACTTTGGTCGGATCTGATGCAAGAGGAGATAAGAAGAAGCACCAGAGATGGATCCTCATCGAATCAAGATGATGAGAAAATCTAGCCTTAGCAAGTAAGGTGAGGAAAGGGAAAGGGAAGGTGTCCCATCCCAAATCCAGTTCTTCCCATGGTGGGAAGAAGTTTGAAAATTTGAAAGTGCGATGCTTTCATTGTCATGAAGTGGGCCAGTATGCTACAAATTGTCCACAAAAGAAATCTAAGAAGGGTTCCTCGAAGGGATCTAATGGTGAGGCACTGGCCTCACAGTTTGAGCTAGATTTCTCGCTTATCGCATGCATGGTTTCATCCATGGTGGGATGTGTGTGGTACCTGGACAATGGAGCTTCATTCCACATGTCAGGTGACAAGAATCTTTTCAGTACCTTGGAGGAGAAGGATCTCTAGATGCAGATCAAGATGGGCGATGATGGAAAGTACCGTGTTTCAGGTGAAGGTACGGTTGTGTTTCAGAGGGAGCATGGAGCTCCCCTCACCCTGACTGATGTAAAGTATGTACCAGGTCTGAAGAAGAATCTTGTGTTTGTTGCTATGCTAGAAGATAAAGGCTATGATGTAGTATTTAGTAAAGGAAAGGTATTCCTGAGGCATATCGGTACTAGACAAACAAGCGAATTAGGATTCGAGTAAAGAATCTCTACAAGCTAGAGGTAGACGACTGTGCTACATTGAGTTCCCAATCTGAGATGGTGCAGAGCCAAGATATTGGTGAGCTATGGCATAGAAGACTGGGCCACTTGCACCATGGAGCCCTGAAGATCATGCAGTAGATTTCTACCAGATTACCCAAGGGAAAACTTGAGCAGACGAATACATGCAAAGGTTGTACCTTGGGTAAGTATGTGAAATCTTCCTTTCCGGATTGAGACAGTAGAGCTGGAGCAATCCTGGAGTGAGTTCACTCAGATGTTTGTGGACCTTTCTCTACAGCCTCCACTGCTAAACAAAGGTACTATGTTATTTTTATTGATGATTTTTCTTGTAGATGTTGGATCTACTTTATGCAAAATAAGGATCAGACCTTCTTGAGGTTTTGTGAGTTTAAAGCCTTGGCAGAGAAAGAATCTAGAAAGAAAATAAAATCCTTGCGTAGCGACAATGGTGGAGAGTATGTATCCCAACAGTTTAAAGACTTCTGCGCTGCAGAAGGAATTAAACAGGAATTGACGGCACCCCATAACCCACAACAGAATGGGGTGGCCGAAAGGAAGAATAGATCGATTATGGGAGCAGCTTGAGTGATGTTGCATGACCAAAGTCTACCACTGCATTTGTGGGCTGAGGCATGCAATACAATAGTATACTTGCAGAACAAAAGCCCGCACCGTATACTGGGGATGAAGACACCTATGGAGGCCTTTTCTAGGAAGCGACCTGATGTGAGTAACTTTTGAATCTTTGGTTCATCAGTTTACTGTCATGTGACCAAAGATGCCAGGAAGAAGCTAGACCCAACAGCTGAGTTGGGAATACTTGTGGGGTACAAGGATACACCCCACAATTATTGGGTGTACCTACCTACCACTGAGAGGATAGTGGTAGCAGGGATCTGAAGTTTGACGAGCAGAAAGACATGCGATTATCACTTGAGGGGGAGCTCAAGTTGCATGCAAAGGATGAAATTTCAGTTCCTAAGGAGGAGGAGCCTCAGATTGATGCAGAGCAGCCGCATGCAGAGGATCCGGGAGTGGAGACATCCACTCATGCTGAGACTTCCAGAGATGGGCGAAAACGCTCAAAGGAAGCTGACAGGTTGGTGCTAGATGCGCAGGAGAATGTGGGATAGCCATCTTCTCAGCGCAAACAGAGGAGGTCACCCGAGCCGTACACTGGGTACATGGCCCTGGTTGGGGAGTGTGTAGATACCGAACCATCTTGAATCATTTGAGGAGGCAGTGCAGCAACCAATCTGGGTTGATGTAATGGTAAAGAAGTATGACTCTATCATTCGGAATAGTGTGTGGGATGTTGTCCCAAGACCTCAGGGCAAGTCAGTGGTGAGTTCTAGATGGCTTTACAAGGTAAAGTAGGTAGTTGATGGCAATGTTGAGAAACATAAGGCAAGGTTTGTTGCCCAAGGTTTCTCACAGGTCGATGGGATCGACTACGATGAGAATTTTGCTCCCGTAGCAAGGTACTCATCGATTAGATTGATGTTGGCACTATCAGCTCAGATGGGGTGGAAGATCCACCAGATGGACGTGAAGACAACATTCCTCAATGGGAATATTGAGGAGGAGGTGTACATTGAGCAGCCAGAGGGTTTCGAGACCTTCGATCGTGAGTCGCATGTGTGCAGACTCAAGAGGGCTTTGTATGGGCTGAAGCAAGCACCCTGTGCTTGGTACACCAGGATCGACAGCTATTTCACCGGGTTGGGCTTCACCAAGAGTGAAGCAGATGCGAACCTTTACCACATCATGGTAGAAGGTAAACCATTGATCATTTTTCTTTATGTCGATGATCTGATTTTGACAGGTGATGATTAGCTAATACAGTCTTGCAAGGAGGACCTTGCAAGAGAGTTTGAAATGAAAGACATGGGTCTTATGCACTACTTTCTAGGCATGGAGGTGTGGCAGAAAGATGGTGAAGTATTTGTGTCTCAAGGCAAGTATGCCAATGAGATACTCAGGCGCTTTCACATGGAGAAGTGCAAGCCCATGCAAACTCCTCTAGCTGGGAACTGGAGGAAGGAGGATGCTACTTCAGGTGAGGTAGTAGTTGCTACTATTTATCGGCAGCTAGTGGGTTCACTTATGTATTTGGTGAACACACGACTTGACCTATGCTTTGCGGTGAACCAGCTGAGTCAAGCTATGGTTCAGCCTACCAAGTTTTTTTGGAAGGCAGCGAAGCATGTGCTGAGATACCTCAGAGGCACATCTTAGTTCGTATTGTGGTACAGACGGACAGAGGGAGTGAAGCTTCAGGGCTTCACAGATGCGGATTTGGCAGGGAGTCCATCAGACCGAAAGAGCACTTCTGGAGGAATCTTCAACCTTGGTTCAGCTGTAGTTTCCTGGTACAGCAGGAAACAGAGATCAGTTGCACTTAGCTCAGCAGAGGCTGAATACATGGCTGCTAGTCAGGCTGCATGTGAGGCCATTTGGATGCGGAAGATTCTAGTGGGATTGTTTGGTCAGGGGATGGATCGGACCGTGATCTACTGTGATAATCAGAGTTGTATCAAACACTATAAGAATCCAATTTTTCATGACAAGTCCAAGCACATTGGTATCTGATATCACCGTCTTCGAGACTGTGTGGTCAAGAGAATCATGTTGTTGTGGTATGTTTTGACCGAGGAATAGGATGCAGATATTTTGACTAAGGCATTCTCAAAATGCAAGTTCAAGTTACACAGAGACAGGATTGGGGTTACTTATAATCCCTTTCTTGTTGAGAGGGAGTGTTGAAAATAGCAACAAGAAATGCTAAATATAGAAGTGCTAAATTTAGTACTACTATAAATAGCATTTCAGGATACCTTCCTATTAAAGTTAGTCCCTGAACTAAAATAGAGAAGTAAAAATTCGAATTTGATCTTAGCAGTTGTTTGTAAAATAATTAATTAATTCACCATGAGTTAATTAGTTGTAGAAAATCAAACATGAAGTCTATGTGGGGACATGCAATAGTTTCTCCATTGATTGAGGAATTTATCCATCAGTTAAAGAGATAAGGATGAGTTGTAATTAGTTGGCTCAGTTAACTGAGTCAAGTCTAGTTAGATTAATTCAAACAGTTTGTTGAATTAATTGTGAGTTCAGTTAGTTAATGCATGCATGCATGTAACTGCTGCACTTTAGATAACTGAATATTCTCTCATAAATAACTCATGCATGTCAGTTCAGACAGAGACCCAGTTGAGATCAGATGGAGGGACAGTGTACTATCAGTTGCTAGAATATTCCATTGTGAATATCTCTTGCATGCAGAAGGAATTCTTTCCTTGAGGATTGCGCAGTTACTTCTTCAGTTTTTGTGAGTGTGATGAGGCCAATTCACACATGTGGCATCACTGGACCCCAAGAAAAACTGCGCAAGGAAATAGGAGGCTTGGAGGGCTTGAGGAGGACATATACTGTGTCTATTCAGTCTGTGAGCTGTATTGTTTGATTGTAGAGAGAGCAGGATAGCTTGAGAGTTGATTCATTTTGTAACTTGAACAAGATTTCCACTTGTATGATAATACAGAGATTGGAGTTTTAGGCTGAGGCTTTCCCCGGGTTATTTCTTCTGTGTTATGTGTGATTGATTTCTCATTCTCAGTTATATGTGTTCTCATTGATCTTGCTCATATTCGATTAAGCTTCCGCAAAGTTTGTTGTAGAAGTAGATCTTGTATTTTGCTTTAGTATATTGCATAATCTGTTGATCTACAGTGGGAATTTCTATAGGTTGACAATCTGAATCATAGGGAAGAAATTGATTGGTCAATATCACACTTGGTCCACCAACAACCTCATACCAAGAAAAGAGGAATGATTTACCAAAACAATCCCTTATGTACCATATTGAGCTCCTTTATTCGACATTCAGTTGCAAATCCAATTTTATCCATGGAAAACTGTTATGAATTGTAATTTGTCCCTTTTGTATTTTGATTGGATTGTTAATAGCCCAATTTGTAATTCCAATATCTATATAAACTCAGAGATCTCTTGGAGAAAATATACATGCACGAAAGGAATGCATAGAAGGAAGAGGGGAGGAGATGGTCCTAATGTAGCATTACGCAGGCATCGTTAATCTGTGGGTCGCTCCCTCCATTTGCTGCAGTCTAATCTTTTCCTACACGATGTAAAGACTACGATTTAAAATATTAATCAAGGCATTTCAAGCTATGTTTTGTTTAATCATTTTATGTGTTTTATGATTTAAATCTCTGTGTGAACTAGGTCATTGATAGAGGGTGCGATATGGTTGGGTTGGCCGCCAGACCAGCTCGAGACCGCTCTGAATATTTTAGGATTAGGTTGGATTGCATTTAAATTTTCATTTGTTGTGTGGGAAATGTGTGGAAGATCATATTATAATATTTAATTCTTTTCAGTCTCTTTCCTTCTTTAAAATTGATGTCATTTGATTTGCTACATGAATACAATATTGGAAGAATTGTTCTTGCAATTTAGAAAGTTTTTTTTAATATCGAATACTAGATCAAATTGCACGTCATGATATGTCCCTCTAGTTGTTTTGTATTCATAAGGTCATCTTATGTGTTGATACCCAACCTCTATGATTTTTTAATGTTCAATCCGAATTCTTTATATTGGTCCAGATCCAATAGGTTCATTCTCCAGAATATGAGATCGATTTCCCCCTTTCTAAGTAATTATGGTTTTGGAGGTGTTGAGTTATTTATTAAATCTTAAATTACTATGCTTACAGTGGCCACATATTACTCAGAAGTAGAGAGCGCATATACATTTCTGTCATTCGAAATTGTGATTCCTGTATACTCCAAAGTCAACATTGATGAAAGGAAACTACATTATGTTTGAAATTGACAATGTTTCTCCCCCATTGTGGTTTCCTTTAGACTTTTTCTCAACTTCCCAAGATTTATTTTTAGGTACAAAGAAGGCGAGATAATCTATATGGGATCAATTTCTTTCATAGATTTGTTTACACAGTAAATTTACTTGCCAAGGTTTGTTGATGCTTTCAGGTTGTAATTTATTGAAAAGGAATTTTGTTACATAGAGATAGATGCAGCAGAATTAGTGCAGATTTGTTATTTTTCTTTGCACAAAGAATGGTTTTGAATTTCTCTTGAATTTATTCCAGCATTTACAGTCTTCCATTTTGATGTTGTTCCGACATTGCTTGGTTTCTAGTTAGGATTTACCTTATGTTTGCCCATAATTAGGATTTCCTTTTGCAATTGCTAATAGTGCAGGATTGCCTTTTATTTTTCGCATGATTTCAATTATCAGGATTGGTGTTTTCTGAAATATACTTTGAAGTACAGGATTCCATTTAATTTTTTGAGATTAATGTCCAAGTTAGACTAGAATTTCCTTTGTAGATTTCCAAGGGGATCTATTTGGCATTTCCAGTGTTGTGCCTCGAAATTTACAAACTCCCTAATTGATAATTGAATCTTGGTACATTAATATTCCCTATACTGCACCCAACATTTTGGCGTCGTTGCGGGGTAGGCGCTTAGGGGATTGACCTTGGTGACCTATTGCATTGGGCTTTTTCATTCACCTAGTTTCTCTTGCAATTTTATGTTCTTTGAGTTTATTTATTTCCTATATATCTTTGTTGCTTTAATGTTTTTCATTTTCTGTGGTGTTGTAAGACCCCCCCCCCCCTCCCCAACCCCTACATATATATATATATATATATATATATATATATATACTATTAATGTGCTAACAAATGTACTAGTTGGCTTGTTGAAAACAAGAAAATGGTATTTTGAGGAATCATTTAAAGAGGAGTATTGATGCTGCTACAGAGACATACAACTCATCCAATGAAGAACTAACAAGTGAAAAAATTAATATTTTGCTTGAACATAAAAAATAATATTATTAAATCTTTGATTTCAAAATTGGATGGTTTGTAGGAGGAACAGAAGAAGGATGACGAACCACTGCTTATCTTTTGCGCCAACTATAGAAATAAATAGTTCCTTGGAAAGTGTCAACTTAGTAGCCAAAAAGTTTTCAAAATTTGTGAAGAGGATCATTTAACATAAATTTTCCCATCACTATCATGATTACTAAGTGTACTCAGGAAATCAAGTAAGGAATCGAATCAACTACAAGGTATAACTCAAAACCCATCACCATTTGATACTTGGAATAATGTTTATTATCCTAATAAAAATCAAAAACCACAATTTATTTCCAATGCATCACCATGTCATCCTCCTCCATGGTCCGAGCTTCATGTGCAACCTTACTCTAATACTAGCCCAAACCCTAATCCATACCGTAGACCTAGCCCTAATCCATACTCTAGACCTAATCCTAGCCCATACCCTAATCCATACCCTAGACCTATCCCTAATCCATATTCTAGACCTAACCCTAGCCCATACCCTAATCCAAAACCTAGACCTAACCCTAGTCCAAAGCCTAATCCTAATCCAAATCCAAATCTTAGTCCAAGCCTTAACCAAAATCCTAGCCCAAACCATATCCTAAACCCTAATATAAACCATCAGGTTGCATAACAATTTGAAACACCTATTCTTCCCATTGATTCCCCTATTGAACAAAATGTTACACCTTCCATGTTGGGAAAGGGAATGAATTTGGAAACTTCCCCCAGTACCACAAAACATTCACCCCGAGAAGATATAATTCAAAGACCATCATAGGAGCAATATTTCATTGGAACCTATTCTAAAAATGTTGTTGAAGCTCAAAACCATAGTATCTCTCTCAACTATTCTTATCAATATGAAAAGCAGATATTTGAGCCCGAGTTTGAGGGATTTATCTTTTGTCTTTCACCAAATCCCTTGTGCCTCCAGGAGAGTGACTATCAAACTTTGGAAGACTTGCATAAGTTGGAGAATCATAAATATGTTGATTTCATTGAATCCTGGTCTAAAGTAGTCATCAACACATCTTATCCCTTCATCATTCAGCATCTCTTGGTACCATATCAATTAAAGCAATTGGTTTCTCATACTCTGATACGTCTTGAAGTTTATTCTTTAAAACTAAGTGTGAGTAGACTCATCATTTTGTTACGCACATGGGTACATTGGAAGTATGCCTACACTTAAAGGTGATATTTCTCTCTTTAAAAATAGGGTAGGGTAATATGAGAGTAATGTATAAAGATGTATAACAACACTCTTGAAACTGTGATTCCCTAAAAGCACAACTTTTGAAATTTCTATTATTATGCACTCTCGTGGTGAGACTTGTCAGAAGAACTTCACACTTAATGCCTCATATTTTATAAAGTGACTTTGATTATTGATCAATATGTCAGTGAAGGGTATTGTTATAAGTTACATGTAATACTTTTCTCCTATTCTAACAAACTATCATCTAGAAAACCTTTTCAAGTCCCTCTTCGAAGGGATTGATGAAAAACCTCCTATGGTGGACCACGCCTACAAAACTCTAACAAGCTTTCATAAGAACCCTGGCATGACCAACTCGAGAAATATTTTTAGTCATTATCTGAGATGTTTTTTTAAATAATTCTTTAGGGTAGCATGACCAACCAGTAAAGAGTAGTAATTAAAAACTCTTCACGCCATCCTGCATTCTTAAGAAGTAGATTTGCTTCCCCACCTATCAAGTAACATATATGAGGTTAATCATAATCTGAGGCTTTTTTTTTTTTTAAATAAACAAATTAATTAAGGGATATGAGGTCTCATTATGAGCCGACCTACTATGATCATGGGTCCTAAGGAGAATGACATTACCACTATTGGTCACCAAGCTAGGGTAATGGCTTTCAGTTGAAAAAGTTGGAAGACAAGAGGTCTCATCACGAGCTGACTTGTTCATTCTTGTTAGCTCTTGTGAATGGCACTATCGTTAGCTGATTACCAAGACATGATAATGGCCTTCAATTAATTTCTAAAAAAAGAGAAAAAAATAAATGCTCTTAAATGACTCTGAATCTATATCTAATAGGTGGGACACAAGCATTTCATGGGGTTAAAAGGAATCCATGTCAAGGCTATAGACGCCTGCTAGAAGCAGGGCCATGCCTATGGTATTAAAGTTAATTTTACACTATGATTTTCTTGGTTGTTTTGTATTTCCCTGAATTCATTATCATATCTCTTTGGGATTGGCTTTAAAAGCCTTTTGGTGTTATACCTTGGAGTTCTACATTTTCGGAATGATTTTTTTTTTTTTTTTTTTTTTTTTTTTTTATGGACGTGTGACCCTTAGTGCAGGTAATTCACTGTGCCCAAACAAGAGGAGCTTCAATTATACATGGATAATGGTAAAATGGTCACTATGGGAAGGTATTAGTATGTCTACTTTTAACACCATGGCTTTCAAATCATGTCACTTATATTTACAATGAGGATATTAAAGTGAAACTTCTGATCAAGGATGCCTTCGAGATATTTTTGGAAAATTTTGAAAGTTGACTATTTTATTCAAGTAATAACACCATCCTTGCAATTTAGTATTCCTATGGCAGCCCTTGTGTTAGATCTTCTTGAAATCAATTTAAATAAATAAAGAGTTCAATAGACACTCTGTTTTTAGAGCAAGCTCTATATGGTGCAGGAAATGTTGATCACACAGAATTGCAGGAACATCATTACGAATGCCTATAAATGTTTTTAAATTTTTTTTTTGCAAGGGAGCGAATATAAAACAATTGATTTTCTTTCCTGGGGACATGAAAGATGGTCAACATGGGGGGATGTTAGGCCTCTATTTTGTCTTGCTTTATATCACCTTTTACTTGAAATTTCTCATGCTTTTGTTTATTTTGAATGGTTATTGTCATAAGTATTTATTGTTTCCCTTGTTTTAACGCAATTTAAACATCATTAATAATAGTTTGTGTGTTTGCAGGTTTAAAACTGAGTTTATCATGTTTTTATACATGTATCTCCTATGCCAACAGGTCTTGGTCCTGCATTCACCTTCCTGTACCATGCAACAAATTCCTGTATTGGGATTCCTACACCATTTTATAATGGCTTCTTGCACTTTGAAGAATTCTTGCATGACGCATTGCACATCAAGTATGATCTGAGCATTCTCCACCTGAGAGATTGGAGTCTACACAGATAGATGTATATCTAGAAAAAAACATTATTTTTATTGCATAAACTGGATACTGGAATATGTTTGTGAAAATCTACTTACGCAGGATTGGTTGGAAGAGACAGATATTTCAAAATTTGATGGACATGAGGAATGGCCTTAGTGAGTATGCTACAACACTGCTAGATTAGCATATAGACTATTGGGTAATGAATGCAGTTCCTGTCAGTGAACCAAATTATTTTCCTGTGATTTATGACCGTGGACTCATTGGGGTTCTTCATTATTGGTGTAAGGCATTTGATACATATCCACGAACCTATGATCTTCTTCATGCTTTTGGTTTATTCTCCACTGGGTAGAAAATATGTAACAACTTACATGAATGTTGGGTTCGTGGGCGCCCTTGCCAGCCTCGTCCACTGGAATGCGTAGTGATAAAGCAGAGTATGCAATGCATCACAGTCCTGCATTACACATCAATTTCGTACACTACTTACGTTCTTGCACTGGAGTCGAGGAGTGCAGAGACTACTCAAATCTAGAGCAAATTACTTGGCTGACAATTTGAATCATGGGGAAGCAATTGATTGGTCAATATCGCACTTGGTCCACCAACAACCTCATACCAAGAAAACATGAATGATTTACCAAAACAGTCCCTTATGTACCAGATTCAACTCTTGTATTTGACATTTAGTTACAAATCTGATTTTATCCATGGAAAATTGTTATTATTTGTAATTTGTCCCTTCTGTATTTTGATTGGCTTGTTAATAGCCCAATTTGTAATTCCAATATCTATATAAAATCAGAGATCTCTTGGAGAAAATATACATGCACGGAAGGAATGCGTAGAAGGAAGAGGGGAGGAGACGGTCCCAATGTAGCATTACACAGGCATCGTTAGTCTGTGGGTCGCTCCCTCCGTTTGCTGGAGTCTAATCTTTGCCTGCATGATGTAAAGACTGTGATTTCAAAGATTAATCAAGGCATTTCAAGCTATGTTCTGTTTAATCATTTTATGTGTTTTATGATTTTAATCTCTGTGTGAACTAGGTCATTGATAGAGGGTGCGAGCTGGCTGGGTTGGCCACCAGACTAGCTCGACACCGCTCTGAATATTTTAGGATTAGGTTGGATTGCATTTAAATTTTCATTTGTTGTGTGGGAAATGTGTGGAAGATCAGATTATAATATTTAATTCTTTTCAATCTCTTTCCTTCTTTAAAATTGATGTCATTTGATTTTCTGCGTGAATACAATATTGGAAGAATTGTTCATGCAATTTAGAAAGTTTTTTTTATATTGAATACTAGATCAAATTGTGTGTCGTGATATGTCTCTCCAGTTGTTTTGTATTCATAAGGTCATCTTATGCATTGATACCTAGCCTCTATGACTTTTTAATGTGCAATTCAAATTCTTTATATTGGTCCAGATCCAATAGGTTCATTCTCCAGAATATGAGATTGATTTCCCCATTTCTGAGTAATTATGGTTTTGGAGGTGTCGAGGTATTTATTAAATATTAAATGACTATGCTTACAGTGGCCGCATATTACTCAGAAGTAGAGACCGCATATACATTTCTTTCATTCGAAATTGTGATTCCTGTATACTCCAGAGTCGACATTGATGAAAGGAAACTACATTATGTTTGAAATCGACAATATTTCTCCCCCATTGTGGTTTCCTTTAGACTTCTGCTTAGCTTCCCAAGATTTATTTTTAGGTACAAATAAGGTGAGATAATTTATATGGGATCAATTTATTTCATAGATTTGTTTACACAGTAAATTTACTTGCCAAGGTTTGTTGATGCTTTCAGGTTGTAATTTCTTGAAAAGGAATTTTGTTACATAGAGATAGATGCGGCAGAATTAGTGCAGATTTGTTATTTTTCTTTGCACAAAAAATGGTTTTGAATTTCCCTTGAATTTATTCTAGCATTTACAGTCTTTCATTTTGATGTTGTTCCGGCATTGCTTGGTTTCTAGTTAGGATTTACCTTCTGTTTGACCATAATTAGGATTTCCTTTTGCAATAGTTAATAGTGTAGGATTTCCTTTTATTTTTCGCATGATTTCACTTGTCAAAATTGGTGTTTTCTCAAATTTCCTTTGAAGTGCAGTGTTCCATTTAATATGTTGAGATTAATGCATAAGTTAGACTATAATTTGCTTTGCAGGTTTCCAGGGACTTTCTCTGGCATTTCTAGTGATGCGCCTCGAAGTTCACAAACTCTCGGATTGACAATTAATTGTTGGTACATTAATATGCCCTATACTACACCCAACACCAAGCATCCCACGTAGCCTTAGAGAAAACCTCTAAGCTCTGTATAGTCCTCCAATTGGCTAATCCCTTCATTGTGGGATTGATGTAATCCTCCGTCCTTCATGTTGTTAATCGACAGAGTTGGTCTAGCATTCTAGGTTCATCTCGGTCATCTACCATTTCCATGAATTTTGGCCCCTGGTATGGATCCAGTGGTTGTATCACCTGCATCCCGTCCACCTCAAAGATCATCAACTCCTTCTTGAGATCGATGAAAGCATAATTCTCATAAACCCAATCAATGTTGATCAATGTGATGAGCCCCAATTTTGGTACAATTTGGGCTCATTTTGGCCTATTCTTCTTGCTCAAACCATTCATTTTTATTGTTTATGCATACACTTCTTAGTTTATTCATGTTGTTTGTAGGAGAAAGGATAGGCACTTTATCTACGTAGCTAATGCATTGTGATTCCAGGTTTTGGCATTAAAAGGGAGCAAAAGACAACGAAAAGGTGGCAAGGAGACAACGAGTTGGCATTGCTGACGTAAGGAGAGGTTGTCCACGGTCTTGGGGGACATTCCTCGTGATCCTCACCAAGAACTCCGAGCCCCACTCCATCCTCCCTCCGAGCTTAATACACGGCCAGCTGTTCTACAGGAACAACAGTTCAAGACTGCTCTACAGGAAACAGCATTTATGACCATCCTACAGGATCAACAGTTAAACTCTAGATTAAACAGCCGAGCTCCTAGAATCATGGATACTTGTTGGATCATCGTTTTGTATAAGTATAGAGGCCTTAGCCTTGGTTAGGTTGTTGAAACTCTCGTATTACTATTGTAATTTTGGAGCACAGCTCAAGTTTCGTTCTCTTTTGTAAGCCAATTTGGCATGTTATCAGATTATGAATAAAGAAGGCCACTTTTGAGTTAGTTCTGAGTTTTCTCAAGGAGCTATAGCTCTCAGGTTAGGGCCCAACCTGAGAGCCATAGACCTCCTCAGTGTTGTAATGCATTTACAATTAGGTCTAGCACTTGAGTTTGTTTAGTTTCCTATGCAATCCGGATTTCCAGCTTGTTAGTTTAATTGTTTTCATTAGCATAGATAGGACTGGTATGATGCTTTGCTTTCAGTATTCAAGTTTGATAGGTTGGTAGAATAAATCTCTTGGAGCTCCAACAAAAACAGGTTGTAAAGGCTCACTGCCATCTCACTGTTTGGGATTGGGGTGTAGACCATGATCAGCCACCAAAAAGAACAGCAGTCGTTTCATCTCCATGCAAGTTGCCACATGAACGTTTTTCATTAAGGATTTATTCATACATTCTCGACATTGATCCATACTGCACTCTCACACATTAGTTTTATTGCTTGGTTTCCATTTTGGATTTATAGGTTTCATGGCATAATAGGTTAATGAATTCCTTGTTTTCATGCACAGGTCATTTGTTTTATTTACACTGCTTTTGCTCAAGCGATTTCCTTCGTCATTTTCTTCATCCATCTACAAGTTCTATTCACCCTCTATCTCACTCACGTGCCCTCCAACTCTCTCATTTCACGTACAGCTCCATCTCCTTCACTCTCGTTGATTCCACCCTTCCAAAACATCAACCCATTGCATGCACCCTTCCTTCGTCTGACTTGCCATTTCCTAAGACATCATTAGGTCCATCTCCATCTCCCTTAGCCTCCCACACCACTCCAACACTCCATCAACTCCTAAAAACCTCCACGGCCAACCATCCTATAGACGTGCACAACCATCCTGTAGAAAACAGAGTATCCTGTAGGATCCCCTGCAGCCTTCCTGTAGGAGGCCATTCACTTCGTTGCCGAGCTTCTGAACGTGAGGGACCTCTGTGGATGGGTGCTAAGGATCCTTAAGAACCTCTCCTAGCCTCCCCAACCTGTCCCACACTTTCCTTCCTTCTCCATCCCACCTGCACAATCAAACCCTAATTAGGCCAAGTTCACACTCATTCCACACACCTAAAGGAAAAACACAAAAACACATTTCTCATGATGCAGGTAGCTTAGACCCATGCATTTACACTTGTTAGAGGTAATGACAGCATTCATAGGAGTTGCATCCACATTCCTTGCATTATAGAAGTTAGACTAGTTAAATTAGGGTTTCATGGATTTACATGCTTTTGATTCAGTTTGTCAAGCAGCGTAGCCTTCCTTTGAGTTAGCTTTCATCCATCATTGATAAAGCTTCTTCTGTGAGCCTATAGAAGTTGGCTTAAGCCCTAGCAGACTTGTGCCAGCTGACCAAGTGACAGCTGTGACAAGGGCTAGTACTTGTGCATACAGCACCGTCGCTTCCAAGTTTGTACGAACTACCGGGTTGATAAAAATTAAGAGACAGGAAGCCCCAGGAGTTGTAGCATTATTGCTACAATACTGGAGCTCACCATCTTTTTTGGCGCCGTTGCTGGGGAAGCGTCAGAGTATTAGCACCTGTTGCTTTTCCTCTACTTTCCTACTCTTACCTTCTGCTAAGTAGTTTGCTTCATTTCCATTCTGCAAAAGTAGTATAGACTTTCCTGCTTTCCTAGACTAATCTTTCCTGCTTTCTTAGATTAGTATTTCCTGCTTTCCTAGACTAATCTTTCCTGCTTTCTTAGATTAGTATTTCCTGCTTTCCTAGATTAATATTTCCTGCTTTCCTAGATTAATATTTCCTGCTTTCCTAGATTAATATTTCCAATTCCGCAAATTTCATTTGAGTAATCTAGTTAGTTGTAGATCACTTTGTTTCAGTTTTGCAGGTACAAGGAAAAAACAAAAGCACTAAAAACAGAGAAGAGTCCTTTCCCTTTCATGCCTCGTAGGAACCGAGATAGATCAGGAAAATTCCTACCAAACACCCCCACCACATCACTAAGTCACCCTTCTCTCTTCTTTGGTGACAGTGACCCAGAGGAACCTATAGGTGAACATCCCGAGATATACCAAGACCCTATAGAAGAAGAAGAGTTAGAAACCACTCCATCTGAAGCCATGGCTGATAACAGGAGAGAAGATGAGAGGATAGAAGGAGCTTTCCCCATCCGAGAGACCAATGGGGATATGAAAATGAAAAACATTAGCCCCTCTGCCTTGCCTCACTTCCATGGACTGACCACTGTGGATCCTGATACCTTCTTGTTTGATTTTGTTGTCCTTTGTCGAACCTATGACTATATTGAGGATGAGCAAAAGTTGAAGCTTTTCCCTTCCACTCTTAAGGATGCAGCACTACGCTGGTTCATGGGATTACCTGGGAATAGCATCACCACTTGGGCTCAGATGCAGCAAGCCTTCAATACCAAGTATAGGGATTATTGTAGGTCCAAGGAAACCAAGGGAGAGATCTTTCGAATGACCATGGGGAATGATGAGTCTTTACAGGACTATGAGGAGAGGTTCCAACTTAGCTATAAACGGGCCAGATGCACACTTGACCCTGAATCCCTCAAGTTGGTTCTACTCCGAGGAGTCCCTGAAGATCTCCTAGACACCCTTCACATGTTAGCTGGGGGGGACATTTACCAACTGCCTTATGAGGACATCAAGACTGTGTTTCGAAATCATTCCAGGGCAGCTAGAAAACGAGGTAGAGGAAACCTCCTCTCCACCTGTGTCCCTTTCTCCAAACATGAGCTTACAAACCAATTAGAAGATTTTAAGAGTGAGGTGAGACATACCATTGCCATGCAGCTGGACACATTCAGGATCCAGCAAAAGAAAGAGGAAGCTGAGAGAGCCTTGGCTGTCTTCTGTCCTAGGTGCACCAGAAGACACCCTAAGAACGAATGTCCATTGCATTCGGTCGAAGTGTGTTTCGTTTGTGAGGAGGACCACCCAACAAATCAGTGTCCAACCTTGCCTGGGTTTAAAGCCATGTACCAAGGAACTGAAGCCCCCACTGAACCTCTCTACTTCATCAACCAAAGGAGGCCTCAAGGATCTAGACCTTATCAGCAGGGGATGCAAGGGGCATCTCAAGCTTATTACAACCCCAACCACTTGACTCCCATGCCTTCCTGGGGTCCCCCTGCTCATCCTTCCTGGTCCATGCCTCCTCCATGGTCTTATCCACCTCAGTACCCTACTCAACCTACTTCTCACCCATATCACTCACATACCCAGTCGCAGCCTCAATGGAGTGCTCCTCAGTCGGGGTGGAGGCCCCAATACAACACTCCTCCTGCCATTTTGCCTCCACCACCAGTTCAACCTCAGCCTTTACCTCCTGCTCCTCCAAGGCAACCTCAGATGCCTGCTCAACCGAACCCGAACCCCAACAATAGACAGGCTCAGCAGGTATATACTGGGGAGACCTCATGCCCTACCTATGCTGTGGAGATCCAGGAGATCAATCTTAGATCTGGAAAGACTCTTCCAGATCGCCAACCTCCTCCCCCAGAGGATGAGGAAACCCATCAGGAGAGTGAACCAAAGCCTACTCCACCCTTTCCTGAGAGACTAACAGCCACCACACAACCGAACCCAGAAGAAGATGAGCTTTTGGGTGAGCTCAAACAGTTGTGTGTAAAAATCCCACTTCTCCAATCCATCAAGGATGTGCCAATATATAACAAGCTGATTAAGGAGAAGTGTTTCAAACACCCAGGCAGACGGAAGAAAGATGCCTCAACTATCAATGTCATAGGACAATTGTCTGACCTTATGCTAGGACAAGTCATCTGCCCAAAGTACCTAGATCCTGGAAGTCCTGTAGTAGATGTACACATCAATGGCACCATTATCCCCCACACCTTGATTGATCTGGGGGCAGCCATCAATGTGATGACCAGGGATACCATGCTTAAACTCAATCTTCAGGGTTCCTTGAGAAAGACCTCGACAGTACTGCAGTTAGCAGATCGCTCCACCGTGACTCCCGAAGGGATTGCGGAGGATGTCTTGGTCTCAATTGATTCTTGGGAATACCCTGTGGATTTCCTGGTCCTGCAACCAAAGGCCAAGCTTACTGGATATCCTCTCATCTTGGGAAGGCCTTGGTTAGCTACTGCAGATGCTTACATAAGTTGTCGGGCAGGAAACATGACCATCAAGAATGGTCCCATGTCCAAGCAGCTAGTCCTATACCCTCCTGCCCAACCCTCTTTAGAGCATGATTTACCACTCTGGTTGGAGGACGGAGAGGAAGACGAGGTGTACTCTGCACCTCTATGCACCCTAGATACCGCTAGAAGAAATTCTCCTACCGAGGATGATTTAATTGAGACCCTGATCCAGAATCCACCTTCCAGTGCACTATCTTTAGAGAAGTTGGTGGAGGATGCCCAAGCTAGCACCTTAGTGGACCTTTGTACAACCAGCCCTGTCACTCCCAGAGTCAAAAGTGTGGAGTTCGGCCCTAAGAGAGCGTTAAAGATCAGCTCCTCTCTATCTCCTTCCCAGGAGAAGGAGTTGTGTAGACTATTGGCCAGCCACTTAGATGCTTTTGCTTGGAGCTATAAGGAGATGAAAGGAGTCCACCCCTCGGTCTGTACCCATCATATATACATCAAAGAGGATTGTAAACCAGTTAGGCAACCCCAGAGGAGAATGAATCCAGCCCTTAAGGACATTGTCAAGGAAGAATTGCAAAAACTATTGGATGCCGGATTCATTTACCCCATCTCAGATAGTGAATGGGTGTCCCCTCTAGTGTTGGTTCCCAAGAAGAATGGGAAGTGGAGGATCTGTGTAGATTACCGCGAGCTGAACAAAGCTACCAAGAAGGACCATTTCCCTCTACCTTTCATAGATCAAGTGTTGGATGGACTGGCAGGAAAGAAGTTCTTCTCTTTCCTGGATGGGTTCAGCGGGTACAATCAAATCCAAATCAGTCCGGAAGACCAAGATAAGACCACCTTCACTTGTCCTTGGGGTACCTTTGCCTACCGAGTCCTTCCCTTTAGGCTATGCAATGCTCCTGCTACTTTTCAGAGAGCTGTCTTGAGCATCTTCTCGGAGTTGGTCCATGATGCAGTGGAAATCTACATGGATGACTTTACCCCTTATGGGGCCAACTTCCAGGAAGCATTGTCCAACTTGGGAAAGGTCCTAACCAAGTGCATCGAGATGAACTTGTCCCTTAGCCCTGAGAAATGTGAATTCCTAATGACTGAAGGGACAGTGCTAGGCCATACCATTTCTTCTCAAGGATTGCAGGTGGATCCTAACAAAATTGCTCTCATCAAGAGGGTTCCACCTCCTCAAAAAGTAAGGGATGTCCGGAGTTTCTTCGGATTAGCAGGATACTACCGGAGGTTCATTAAAGACTTCAGCAAGTTAGCCTCACCATTGTTTGGTTTGTTGGCAAAAGATGTGGAGTTTAATTGGACTGACGATTGTCAGAAGAGTTTGAATGAATTAAAATACAAGTTAGTGTCAGCTCCAATCCTAAGGGGTCCAAACTGGGCCCTACCTTTCCACATCCACACTGATGCCTTGAACAAAGCCATAGGTGCAGCCTTAGGACAAGTTGAGCAAAACTTCCATATGCCATTTACTTCGTTAGCAAAAACTTGTCCAAAGCATAGCTGAATTACACTGTAACCGAGAAGGAATTCTTAGCTGTGGTTCATGCACTGAACAAGTTCCGACATTACATTACTGGTTACCAGACTTTTGTACATACTGACCATGCTGCTATTAGATACTTGATGAATAAACCAGATGTGAATGCTCGTATTATTAGATGGTTACTTTTATTGCAGCAGTTTGATCTAACCATTGTTGATAAACCAGGAAAAGAAAATGTTGTTGCTGACTTCTTGTCTAGATTGGATTTGTCTGCAGATGAAGATGGGATGGTGGATGACCAGATGCCTGATGAGCATCTGTTTTCTATCTCAGTACTCTCTCCATGGTTTGCTGATATAGCAAACTACCTTGTTTCAGCTCAGTTCCCTCCGCACCTCTCTTCAAAAGAGAAGAGCAAAATCATCAGAAAGAGTGCCTCATTTACATGGATTGGGGGAAACCTGTTCAAGCTTGGCCCCGATCAGATCTTAAGGCGTTGTGTAAGGGAGGAGGAAGTCTTTGACATTCTCCTCACCTGTCATGATGGGCCTTGTGGAGGACATTTTGCATCAAAGAGAACTACCTTCAAGATCCTGCAGGCAGGCTACTATTGGCCCACACTTCATCAAGATGTCAGAAGATATGTTAGCCAGTGTGACCAATGCCAAAGAATGGGGAAACTGACCCAAAGGGATGAGATGCCTCTCCAACCTCAAGTGACTCTCGAGCCATTTGAGAAGTGGGGCATGGACTTTGTGGGCCCAATCAATCCCTCTTCGAGGCAGAGATCCTACATCATTGTGTGTACTGAATACTTGACAAAGTGGGCAGAGACTAAAGCAATCAAAGCAGCAACAGAAGAAAAGGTGGTCGAGTTCTTAAGAGAGAACATCTTCTACAAGTTTGGCTACCCAAGAGAGCTGGTGACCGATCAAGGGAGCTAGTTCACCTCCAACTTGGTTGAAGATCTATTAGCTCATCACAAGATCAAGCATAGGACTTCCACCCCCTATCATCCTCAAGCAAATGGGCAGGTGGAAGTCACCAATAGAGCTCTAGAAGGGATCTTGACCAAAGTGGTGAACAGCAGCAGAAAAGACTGGGCAGATCGCCTAGTTGAAGCCACATGGGCTTACAACACCACTTGGAAGACCACCACCGGTTTCACACCTTATGAGCTGGTCTATGGGAAGAAAGCTTTACTGTCCATCGAGTTTGAGTATAACACTTTGAGGTTGGCAGCTCAGCTGGACCTAGATCTCAGCCATGCACAGCAAGAAAGGTTATTACAGCTGAATGGACTGGATGAACACCGCATGCAGGCCCTCCTTCACTCAGAAGTGGTTCAACTTCAGAGGAAGGTGTGGCATGACCAACATCTCCATGACAAGCAATTTCAGCCGGGAGATTGGGCTTTGTTGTATGATTCCAGATTCAAAGATTTCAAGGGGAAGTTGAGAACCAGATGGCTAGGACCATATGTGGTGGAACAGTGCCATGACAATGGATCTGTCCTCATTCGAACCATTGATGAGGAATCCATTCCCATGCTTGTCAATGGGCACCAATTGAAGATCTATAGAAGACCTCTCTCAAGACAAGAGTTTATCAGCACTATGGAGAAATCTGTTTTGGTCATAGAGAAGGGTTCTGCCTCCGCTTTGGGCATACCCTGAAGGATCTAAAACACAAAAAAAAAAAAAAAAAAAAAAAGAGAGAAAAATAAAGATCCTTGGGTGAAAACCTCTCTGAGGCGCCCAAGGCAGGCAGCAGGGGTGAAAACCTCATTGAGGCGCTCCTATTGTCTTTCGAAAAAGAAAAGAGAGAAAAATAAAGATCCTTGGGTGAAAACCTCTCTGAGGCGCCCAAGGCAGGCAGTAGGGGTGAAAACCTTATTGAGGCGCTCCTATTGTCTTTCTAAAAAAAAAAAAAAAGAAAAAAAAAAAAGAAAACAGGAAAAAGCAATCAGCACAATAAAAGGTTTGCATGCAAATGTTCTATGGAGGAGAAGAAGCCTCTCCACTCCAAGCCAGGGGCCTTCATCATGCTAGCAAAGGATGTCATCAGCACCTCCTCCAAGAACAGCAATGTTTTTTAAGGTATGTGCAATTATTATCATGCTTTGGATCTTCTACAAGAGGATACAGTTTTTCTACAGGAACAGACAGTCTTCCTACAGGAACAGACAGTCTTCCTACAGGAAGACGCGGATCTTCTACAGGAAACTCTGTGTTCTACAGGAAACTTCCTGTAGAAGGTTACGATGGCCGAAATGTGTTTCAAATGAAGATCTAGCGACTGAGGAGTGGATTGAATGCATGCATGCCAATGATGGCACCCCTGAACATTGCCATTATCGTCCTCCACCATCCTCGTCGCCATGCAACCAAGATCCCTACAGCAGCACAACAAAGTAATCAGTTCTCGTGAGAAAGCATCTATCAAAGAAAAACTAAGCACCGAGAACCATACCACATCCACGCTGATACATCAGAAGCACTGGGATCGTGATCGAGAAGCCAGAACCGCCAGCATGCAGCATACACCCGAGGAGAAAGAACGGTGACAAGACCCCTCGCGGGGATCCTGTAACAGTTCAACCTGCTCAAGTGAAGACCATTCACAGCACCGCCATCTGAGATCAAACACGGGCGCATGAACGCAGAACCATTCACTCCATCGCCAGCATCCTGTAACCATGAGCCTACAGGAATGTGCAGCCACAGGCGGCAGGTAGATCCATCGCTCAAAAAAACTGGAAATCATGTGCAGCCGCGCGCAGGTAAGTGTTCTAATCCTTCTCTCCATCAAACTGCATGATTATTACTTCGATTTGTTTTGCATGGCATAAAGGTGAATGGTTGAGCGGCCTAAAGGCTAGTGATTGGCCACGTCGGTTAGTAAAGGGTTAGTCAAAGGACGAGGTGGCAGCCACGACGAAAGAAACACGCAGCAAGCACGTGAAGATCAGTCCCGTCAACCGAGAAGTGAAGTTTAACCGAAAAGGGCGGCGGCAGATCTGTGGGAATGAATGCGGCAACAAACGAATGTGCAGGCGGATGATGGGTGACGTCACCCAATGGTCCGGCGGGGACAGCTCACCCCCGCGCCACGAGCTGCGCTGATTCAAAATCTAATCGGCTCGATTAAGCGTGTATCTCCATCAACCTCACTTCAAAACTCGAGTAGATCCTCTGCTTACCTCTGCATGTTGATACGTCGAGCTCTCGGCTACCTGAACGTTGGTAAATCACCTCTCGACCGCCAGCCAACTAAAGCTCTTCCCGAAGCCTGTGCACTGCTCCTACAGGAACAGTTTCTACAAGAACGCCGTCCTACAGGAAGCAGTTTCTACGGGAACGCGGCTCTACAGGAAGGTGAATTCTTCACGTAAAAAAGGTGGCAGAAAAGAGGTAACCCTGCAACTCCTTCCGCAATTGGTTTTTATTAGGTGGCAAGGCCATTAGTCACAGTGTGGTCAAAAAGAATTGGATTGCCATGCCTATACCATCGCTCCTACAGGATAGCTGCATAATTAGACTGTGGTTTTGTGAATTCATTGCATACTTTGTCTATAAGACCGAATTTCCTTTGTATCCACCACCTCTGGTATAAACCACTGTGTTCATCATGCCTGGCGGGTTTATCAGGCGAGAGCCCACTAATTCAAATGCATTAAGGAGAAACCCGGCAGTGGTTGAGCTCTTCACTAGAGCACAATGGATGCCTTTCTGTGATAAACTACAGGGCTACGATGATGAAGTAGTCGAGGAATTCTTGCAGGCCTTGAAGCCTAAATCCCTGACACTGGCCATGGTAAGCTTCCGAGGCCTCAGCCTCCAACTCACCCCAGAGCACATTAGTCGAGTCACGGAACTGCCCATGGGTCTGCCGTGGGATAAAGAAGAGCGGAAGCAGAGCCAGCAAGCAAAGAAGGAGTTCTTCCCGCCTGAAGAATCATTCACAGAGGACAAGAATGGGGTGAAAAGGACCAGCCTGTCACCACCGTGGCACGACGTCAGTTTTCAAATTATGAAATATATCACCTGTGAGGGTCGTTACAGCATCATATATGCGTATCACTTCAGGCTGAGCATTCCTTACTTTTTACTGCAGTCCTTGATAGAGTGCTCTACAAAGCTCAAGGACGGAATCCCTGATCAGATAGCCCATCATGGACTGATAAAATTGCTCGTGGAGGATGCTCTCCGCTCATATAAAGTCCCCCTCGCATGGGAATCATTTAGGAACTTAACAAGAGAAGGGGACATAAAAATGTTGCTTGGAGAGACAGGGTCCTCTAGCGGTGAAGAAGAAGAGCCCGTAGCCAAGAGTAAGAAAGGGAAAAGCAAAAAGGCCCCGACTCCATCACAGAAGAAAGAACGAAAAGAGAAGGAGGAGGGAGAGGATGACGAAGCAAAAGAAGACACCCCCATCCTGTCAGCAAGGGAACAGAGGTTGAAAAGCAGGGCAGTCAAAACTGAGGTGGTCCCTGCCAGCCCAAGCACCTCGTCAGCTCCTGCAGGCAAAACCAAAAGCAAAATCCATGCAGCCAAGAAAGAAAAGGTGGCGGAAGTTGCATCTACAGGAACGCAAGCGCAGGCTTCTATAGGAAGCCCGAAAACACAAAAACAGGCTTCTACAGGAAGCCCGAAAACAAAGACAAAGGCTTCTACAGGAAGCCCGAAGATCAGTAAGGAGCAGGCTTCTACGGGAAGCCCAAGAGCAACAACCAAGGCTTCTACAGGAAGCCCGAAAATCATTGGAGGACAGGCTTCTACAGGAGGCCCAAAAACGGAGAAAGAGGCTTCTACAGGAAGCCCGAAAGTGCAACCCCGGGTTTCTACAGGAAGCCCGAAGACAGAGACAGGGGCTTCTACAAGAAGCCCAAGATTGGAAAGAGGGGCTTCTACAAGAGGCCCGAAGGTCATTGAGAAACAACCTCCTATAGAGAGTCCGAAGACAAAGAAAGAGTCTTCTACAGGAAGCCCGGAAGCAGGCAAAGCAGGGTCTTCCACAAGAAGCCCGAAATCTAAAAAGGAGAGGCCTTCTACAAGGAGCTCCGAGAGAGAAAATCGCAAGAAAGAGAAGGCTAGCATTCTTGAGAAGGAGGCAGCAGTGGCACTGGCTGCCCTCAGCACACCTCCAAAACCGAAAGAGAAAAGGGAGAGGGAGACCCCTCTACCACCTGAAGTCAGGAGGAGCAAAAGGATGACCACGGGCAAGCCACAGCCTCCACCCAGCAGCCAAACCACTTCAGGGGATGTACCTACTTCACCCAATCCAAGGACCCCCTTTAAAACATCAGCCACCCCAGAAAAGGGGAGCCCAAAAATAACCTCCTGGACTCGAAAGATAGGCCAGTCACGTTCCGAAGCCCGACTCAAGGAAATGGAAAAGGGGAAGGAAGCGTCACCTTCATCACCACCAGGGGCAGAGAAGGCAGGGCCATCAAAAGCAGAAAAGAAAGAGCCTGTTCCGGTCCCGAGTCCTCAGCCAAGGACGAGAAGCAGGAGCAAGGTTGCTCAAGGATGAGCAAATGGTTCAGCTGGGGGGTGATGATGAGCCCCAATTTTGGTACAATTTGGGCTCATTTTGGCCTATTCTTCTTGCTCAAACCATTCATTTTTATTGTTTATGCATACACTTCTTAGTTTATTCATGTTGTTTGTAGGAGAAAGGATAGGCACTTTATCTACGTAGCTAATGCATTGTGATTCCAGATTTTGGCATTAAAAGGGAGCAAAAGACAACGAAAAGGTGGCAAGGAGACAACGAGTTGGCATTGCTGACGTAAGGAGAGGTTGTCCACGGTCTTGGGGGACATTCCTCGTGATCCTCACCAAGAACTCCGAACCCCACTCCATCCTCCCTCCGAGCTTAATACACGGCCAGCTGTTCTACAGGAACAGCAGTTCAAGACTGCTCTACAGGAAACAGCATTTATGACCATCCTACAGGATCAGCAGTTAAACTCTAGATTAAACAGCCGAGCTCCTAGAATCATGGATACTTGTTGGATCATCGTTTTGTATAAGTATAGAGGCCTTAGCCTTGGTTAGGTTGTTGAAACTCTCGTATTACTATTGTAATTTTGGAGCACAGCTCAAGTTTCGTTCTCTTTTGTAAGCCAATTTGGCATGTTATCAGATTATGAATAAAGAAGGCCACTTTTGAGTTAGTTCTGAGTTTTCTCAAGGAGCTATAGCTCTCAGGTTAGGGCCCAACCTGAGAGCCATAGACCTCCTCAGTGTTGTAATGCATTTACAATTAGGTCCAGCACTTGAGTTTGTTTAGTTTCCTATGCAATTCGGATTTCCAGCTTGTTAGTTTAATTGTTTTCATTAGCATATATAGGACTGGTATGATGCTTTGCTTTCAGTATTCAAGTTTGATAGGTTGGTAGAATAAATCTCTTGGAGCTCCAACAAAAACAGGTTGTAAAGGCTCACTGCCATCTCACTGTTTGGGATTGGGGTGTAGACCATGATCAACCACCAAAAAGAACAGCAGTCGTTTCATCTCCACGCAAGTTGCCACATGAACATTTTTCATTAAGGATTTATTCATACATTCTCGACATTGATCCATACTGCACTCTCACGCATTAGTTTTATTGCTTGGTTTCCATTTTGGATTTATAGGTTTCATGGCATAATAGGTTAATGAATTCCTTGTTTTCATGCACAGGTCATTTGTTTTATTTACACTGCTTTTGCTCAAGCGATTTCCTTCGTCGTTTTCTTCATCCACCTGCAAGTTCTATTCACCCTCTATCTCACTCACGTGCCCTCCAACTCTCTCATTTCACGTACAGCTCCATCTCCTTCACTCTCGTTGATTCCACCCTTCCAAAACATCAACCCATTGCATGCACCCTTCCTTCATCTGACTTGCCATTTCCTAAGACATCATTAGGTCCATCTCCATCTCCCTTAGCCTCCCACACCACTCCAACACTCCATCAACTCCTAAAAACCTCCACGGCCAACCATCCTGTAGACGTGCACAGCCATCCTGTAGAAAACAGAGTATCCTGTAGGATCCCCTACAGCCTTCCTGTAGGAGGCCATTCACTTCGTTGCCGAGCTTCTGAACGTGAGGGACCTCTGTGGATGGGTGCTAAGGATCCTTAGGAACCTCTCCTAGCCTCCCCAACCTGTCCCACACTTTCCTTCCTTCTCCATCCCACCTGCACAATCAAACCCTAATTAGGCCAAGTTCACACTCATTCCACACACCTAAAGGAAAAACACAAAAACACATTTCTCATGATGCAAGTAGCTTAGACCCATGCATTTACACTTGTTAGAGGTAATGACAGCATTCATAGGAGTTACATCCACATTCTTTGCATTATAGAAGATAGACTAGTTAAATTAGGGTTTCATGGATTTACATGCTTTTGATTCAGTTTGTCAAGCAGCGTAGCCTTCCTTTGAGTTAGCTTTCGTCCATCATTGATAAAGCTTCTTCTGTGAGCCTATAGAAGTTGGCTTAAGCCCTAGCGGACTTGTGCCAGCTGACCAAGTGACAGCTGCGACAAGGGCTAGTACTTGTGCATACAGCACCGTCGCTTCCAAGTTTGTACGAACTACCGGGTTGATAAAAATTAAGAGACAGGAAGCTCCAGGAGTTTTAGCATTATTGCTACAATACTGGAGCTCACCACAATGCTGGGTAAGGATCTTTGTCACCCATTATATCTATCACCTCAAAATATGCGTGTGTCTTCACTCCTGCTACATCTACTTCCACATCTTCCAACCTTCCGATGGGAAAAATACAATACTTGTTAGCCATATTCAATTGGATTGGTGAGTACTTCAACTATAGTTTCCACAATGCCTCCCATGTTTTCCTAGGCAGAATGTTAACGTTTGAACCCAGGTCTAACATTATATCTTTGATCTGGAATCCTGCCACTTATGCGTCAATTCTAAATTCCCTGCCTATTCTCTTCTTATTTCTTCAGACTCTTCTCATGTGCTTCTCCGATAGATTCAGTGAGATTCCTTCTTCCCCAATTTCTCCTTCTGGTAGAACTACTTTCAGACTCCTGCGTAGCTCTCCTAACATCTGATCATTGTTGACAATCTGCAAGAACAGTCTGAACCATTCCTTAATCAGGCATGAAACAATGGGTTTCTTGTCCTTCTGGGATTTCACCAATTTTTCGAACAACCTTTTTGCCTCCTTATAATATTACTTCTACTATCCAGGGTCGTATGATCATTTTGGGGAAGCTACTCGAACAATCAGGGGTTCGTCTGACGCATCCTGGTCAGCCCCCATTTTCTTTCTGCCCCTGGTGATGATGTTTATGTTGGACAGTGGAATTATTTTAGTAGATCTCAGTTCTACATTGATCAACTTAGTTCCATGTTGCCTGGTTCGCTCTTCCCATCTCATAATCAACTCGGCACAATCCTCAGTTGCGTGTGTGTTAACCTGACATTGAGAGAACCAATGTCTTCTTGGAAGAGGATTGTCCCTAGTTTCATGTCCTTCTTGGTCGTAGTTGTAGCATCGCAAAGGTTCCCTGCCCCCTTTCTTCCTCCTCTCATTCCTCCTCCTCTTACTCGCCCTGCGTGAGTAGTCTCATTGATCTAGAAGGTCGACCAATATAGCTTCTCTGCTAGTGAATACAATGCTTGACATTGGTTTGTGTGGTGAGTCATGGATGTGCATAAGTCAGAGTAGTTATTGTTTGGTACGATTGAGTACTTCTGCAATATCAGACACAACCGTGGTGAGTGTCCATAGCTCCTACAAACCTCACAATACTCAGGTTGGTTTCGGCCTAGGAATTTCCCTTGAGATCCTATCACCACGACTCCTGTTGTAGGTGAAGCCGTCGGTGGTCTGGCTAGCCCTGAAGTAGTACTCGTGCTTCTCAGTCTTGGGCACTTAGTTGCAATGTGACCTTCGACCAAATAATGGGTGCACCACACATTGGGTCTCACTGGGTAGATCGGCTATAAGTCTTTCAATTTCTCCGTTAAGCTGGCTATCTGGTGCTAGAGCCCCATGATCGATGGATCTTGTGACCTTGTCCCCCACCCCTCGATACTCATGTGGATATCCTGCCACAAACTCTATGCGAGTTGCTTGCTCCAGAGCATCCTACAGGGTCTCAATCTTCTGTTGTGTTAAGGGTGTTCGAGTAAGGGGTAGGAGCACCTTGATAAACCAATCCCTTTGGTAATTGGGGTCTATGGTGTAACTCATCTTGCTGATCATGTCCTTGAACCTCAGCATAAACTCTTAGGTAGTTTCCCCTCCCCATTGTTTTATCTCCCATAACTTCAATCACCCTTGCTGATCTGTTTGGGGAAGCTTGAATTCTTGCACGAATCTCTTCTTGATGTCATCTACAGTCAGATTTTGGTTTAACTCTGCCCATTTGATAAACCATCTTAGGGCTCTCTCCCTAAGGGTGGTCTAGAATTCGATCAACTTCACGTTGTTAGGCATTCCTCGAGCTCTACATATGGCCTCGCATAGGTACCAATGTTTCTCCACATCCTCATTCCCTCGACCAGAGAACTCCAGGTATCTGGTAAAGGATCCTGCCATTCTGGCTTGAGCATGTGCTAGAAGCACAAAGCCTTGGGTTCTAGGCTATTGAGATCCTTGCAATCCTAGATTACTAATACCACTATTCCCACTACTATTAGAGGTACCAAAATCTATCTTATATCTAACATGCACACTATGTATCTGTATTGCTTTAAGCAACTTAGCAACAAATTTACTAGGACTGTTGTAAAGTACCAGGGGAAGGTTGGGGTGAACGCTACCTGAGATTTGAGGGGTCAGATGCTTGATTTCATCTTGCACATTTTCCTCCACAAAAAACTATCTCATAACATCACACATCTCATCTTCCATATCTTCCTCAGGATTACTATGACAACTTCCATTAGACATCTCCCCTGCAACTGGGATGGAGGGCTCCTATCACCTTTCGGGCTTCTGTCTGGCCTCTCTATCTCTATTCCTTTCTCTGAGTTCTCCTCCATCTCATCTCTTCCTTCTAGACCCTTCGACACTGCTCTTGCTTGGTGTGGTCCCTCCACTTGCACTTTCATTGCTTGCATGGCCCTTTCCTACCACTTTTCTGTTATCAACACTCTCCTCTGTGCTCTTACTTCCCTAGCCCTCCGTGAATCTTCTACATCCATCCTTTCAGTGGCATCATAGTCCCCTGTTCAGTATAATTTCCCCCTTTTGATCCTTCCCCCAGCACTGGGGTTTTATGTTGCCATGCTCAACCCTTGGAAAGAAATTAAGCCTTCTTCCACCATCAGAATCTTAATCCAAAGAGGTACTTCCTTCAAAAAATTTCCTCTCAGCCCAGATCTGAACACAACATCAGCCTTCAAGAAGGACTGAAAGCTTCCTTTTGCGAACTTGATCATGTATCCCTCCATAGTATTATGTACCCAAAAATCTACCGCTCTTGGTAGAGAACTGCAAGATCAGTAGGGGCCCAACCATGAGGGGATGGTGTCTATCCTTTGGGACGACCCTTCACTTGCAGTATCTACAACCAATTGTACATTTCTTCTGAGAAATTATCCCATAAGTTCTCGTACTGATCACTTGTACCTTATGAGTACAGGATTTCTTCATTCACCTTAGCGATAGTCCAACTTCGAAGGAAAACTTGTTGTGACACAAACCAATCCACTTGGTTGTCCCACCAGTTTCATATTTCTTTCTTAAAAATCCTCAATACCATATTCTGAACCCATATTTTTTATTTCAAGTCCCAACAACAGAACCATTTGTTGGCACAAAAATAACAACAGGGAAGAGACCCTAGGTTCAGGCTCAAGGGGCCAACAAGACTCTACTGTAGTCTAAGACAACGCCAACATTTTCACCTTACCTAGAGGGGCAAGGAGTCTCACCTGAAGCATGTTGCAACCAAAGTTAGATGGGGCCGAAGGGGTATCAAGGAAATTTCATTTAACAGACATCAATAGCTCACAACACTCAACCATCTATACTATCCAATCATGTTATTCTATTCATATCATCAAAGGAAACTACCAGGCTAATGATCATTCATTTAAAATTTTAAATAACCCACAAGAAACACAGTACTACAATATGGATCCCAAAATGCCTCTTTCATTAACTGAAATATAAGAGAGTACATAACATATTACAAAAGCTTTGAATCATGTTCATCAAATACACAAAGAGAACAAACCCAAAGAACACAAATATCAAGAATGGTCATAGTCAGAGAAGAGGATAATCCTCGCCTTTCTGCAACTGATCTGGATTTCTAGATATTGTCCCTGCTCATCTTCTTCATTACCAACCCCTTCCTCATGCTATCTTATACCTTTTATCCTTTTCTCCACATTCCCACTTCCAGTTCTGCTTAACTGACTCTGCCCTCGACTGCCTTCTATTTTCCCTTGCACGGCTGCTCTTGTTTGCTTCCGCCACCTTGTCGCAACTTCTCGTTCACTCTTAGTTCCTGTCCCTTTCCTTGGTTGTTAGCTCCGCAACCCCAATTATTGTCCCTGCCACCTATTCTTGGCATTCCTTCCCACAAAAAATAAAATTTCAAAACAATGACCCCAAAAGGTGTGGAAACTAATTCAAAAGTTGCAGCAAGATACCAATACATATGATGCATTTATCTAGAAAAATGATTCATTATGGTACAAAGATAATGTATATCAATCTAAGAACTCCCAACTCAAATAAAAAATTCATTTGGAATTGAAAACCTCTCTTATAGGAGGGCACTTAGGATTTTTAAAAACTTACCATAGGGTCAAGGAGGATTTCTTTTTGGATGGCCTTAAATCCAATATTCAGAAGTTTGTGGCAGAATGTTTGGATTTCCAACAAAACAAAATTGAGACAATTAACACCTAGATCTGTTACAACCTTTAGCCATTCCAAGTCAGCACTCGAAGGAGGTCTCTATGGATTTTATCATAGGTTTACCCAAGTCCGAAGGAAAGAGTGTCATCATGGTGGTAGTTGATAGAATTACCAAGTATGCAAACTTTTGTGCACTATATCATCCTTTCAAAGCCAGAACAATTTCTACTGCATTTATGGAAATAGTTCAAAAGCTACATGGAAACCCAAGTATTATTGTAAGTGACAAATATCCCATTTTCACAATAATTTTTTGCACAAAATTATTTTCTTGTCTTTGTACTCAATTAGTTCATAGATCATCTTATCATATTTAATATGATGGACAAATTGAGATAGTGAACAAATGTTTGGAGGGATATCTTTGTTGCTTTGTATCTGATAAACAAATTGTTAAGTAACCATCTCACAAATAGATAAATCAACGACATAAAAATTATCCTCTTCAAGGGGGAAACCTCCTTTACATTACATAAATTAGCAATTCTTGGATGATACAAATGAAAAGAGCGCCTTTCTATATATAGGAAACTGAGGGGTCACAATATAATCAGAGCCTACATAACAATAATAATGCAAGGGCACAACAATAACAATAGTGGGATCCTATGGGGCACAATAATAACAATATGGGGACTACATGGGCACAACAATAAAAATAAGGAGGATACGCTAACAATAACAATAAGGGGATACACTAGTATTATAGGGACCTAACATTCCTCTCTCCTTCAAAAAAGTTTTTTCCTCAACACTTGAGTATGTTTGGATGCTTATGTATAAAATTCTCTTCCTACCATGTGGAATATTCAGCGGGTAAGTTATTGCACTTGATGAGATACTCTGAAATTGATCAATTTTGTAGTTGTCGGGTTCTTGTTTCCGTGACTGCTTTAGGTTCCAATATGATTTTTCCTTCCTCGGAAAGTTCTAGAAATATTGTTTGAACCATGAGTTTGTCACCTATAACCTTCTTTAAGCATGAAACATGGAAAAATGGGTACACTTAGCAAGATGCAGGAAGCTCCAATTTGTATGCCATAGTACCAATCTTTTTCAACACCTTGTAAGGACCATAGTACTTTGGTGATAATTTATTATTATTCTTAGATTTCTTTAGGGACATTTGTTTATGTGATTGTAGCTGTAAAAATACCCAGTAACCTACATCAAAACTTCTTTCGCTGCGACGCTGATCGACCTATTGCTTCATTCGATTCTGCGCCAAAGTGAGGATCCTTTAAGAGTTGGAGAACCTATTGTTGATGCTCAATGTGATCTTCCACTGCTTGAACCTTCGAATTTTCTCTTAAATATGATGTGATGGGAGGTGGATGATATCCATAAAGTGCCATAAATGGGGTCATTTTTGCTACAATATGGAAGGAAGTTTTATACCACCATTCAGCCAAAGGTAACCACTTGATCCATTGTGTTTGTTTATCAGATACAAAGAAAAGAAGATATCCTTCAAAAAATGTGTTCACTATCTCATTTTTCCCATCGGATTGAGGATGATAAGATGATATGAATTAATTGAGTACCCAGATAATAAAATAATTTCGTCTAAAAGTTTCCAGTGAAAATGGGATCTTTGTCGCTTACAATAATCTTTGTGTTTCCATGTAGCTTTTGAATCATTTCCATAAATGAAATAAAAATTGTACAAGATTTAAATGGATGAGATAATGAACAAAAGTGTGCATACTTGGTAAGTCTATCAACTACTACCACGATGACACTTTTTCCTCTCGACTTGGGTAAACATGTGATAAAATCCATTGAGACCTCCTCCAACATTGACTTGGATAAAGGTTGTAACATACCCGGTCTTAATTGTCTCAACTTTATTTTGTTAGGAAACCAAACATTCCACCATAAACTTTTGAATGTCATATTTAAGTCCATCCCAAAAAAAATCCTTCTTGACCCTGTGGTAAGTTTTAAAAAATATGAGTACCCTCCTAAGGGAGAGGTGTGCAATTCCAAAAGAATCTTTTGTTTGAGTTGGGAATTTTTACAAAGATATAAGTGATCTATGTACCATAGTGAATCATTTTTCTAGCTAAATGTATCAGATGTACGGGGATCTTGTTGCAACTTTTGAATTAGTGTCCACACTTATTCATCATTCTTTCATTCATCCCTTGCTTTGGTTATCCAATCTAGTTGGATAATAGAAATGGCACAAAGAAATGCTTCCACGCCCTCATCCTTTCTTGAGAGTGCATCTGCAACAACATTTTGCTTCCCTTTTTTGTAGATGATTTCAAATTCATAACCAAACATATTTGTAACCCATATTTGTTTCTCTTTTGAAGATAATCTTTGTTCCAAAATGTATTTAAGACTATCATGATATGCTTTTACCTTGAAGTTTCTTCCCATTAGATAAGGTGTCCATTGTTTTAGTGCGTGTAGTATTGCCAGCATTGCCTTCTCATAAATAGGGTTGTGTAAAGAGTTTACTTTGATTTAACGACTTCCAAAAGCAGCGGGTCTTCCTTCTTGCATTAAAACATCACCAATTCCATTTCCTGAGGCATTACATTCCACAATAAAGTTTTTTGTGAAGTCTGGCATAGCTAAGAATGGTGCTTGGCACATTGCCTCTTTAAGATGTTCAAAGGCCTTAGTTGCTTCTGGAGTCTAAGAAAATGCATCTTTCTTCAGTATTGTTGTTAGAGGTGCTGCTATTCTCCCATAATTCTTAAAAAAAATTCGATAATACCTTGTCAACCCGAGAAATCCTTGAATAAGCTTTATAGTTGTGGGGATTTTCCATTCATTAATGGATTTAATTTTGTTAGGGTCTAGCTTAACACCCTCACACAATACAATATGAACTAGATATTCCACCTCCTGTACTCCAAAGAAACATTTGGAGGTTTTTGCATATAATTATTTCTCCTAAAATAGTTTGAGTACCTTGTCAACATGTTGAATATGATCCTTCCGAGACTTGTTGTAGATTAGTCTGCCATCAAAAAATACTAACAAAAATTTTCTAAGGAAGGGTTTTAAAATGGAATTCATCAAACCTTGAAATGTGGAAGGTGCATTAGTAAGGCCAAAAGGCATAACCAAATTTTCATAATGACCCTCATGAATTCTAAATGTTGTTTTCACAATGTCTTCAGTATTCATTCTAATTTGATGATATCCTGAATGAAGATCCAACTTGGTGAAGTAAATTTCTCCATTTAATTCATCCAACAATTCATCAATGACAAGAATGAGAAATTTATCTTTAATAGTGAGCTTGTTGAGCTCCCTATAATCCAGACACATGCACCATGATCCATCCTTCTTGTGTACCAATACTACTGGAGCAGAGAAAGAACTTTGACTAGGTTGAATTATACCAGCCTCTAGCATTTTTGCAACCATACGTTCAATTTCACTCTTTTGGGCATAGGGATATCTATAAGGCTTGATGTTTGGAGGAACACTTCCTGGAATCAAATGAATAACTTGATCATTATCACGAATAGGTGGGAGGCCTTTGGGAGTCTCAAATACCTTGGAATGATTTTCCAATACTTTTTGGAGATCTGGAGAAATAGATGATTTCGATGCTTGAACCTCTAGTGATAATAATTATGAAATTACACAATTTTGTTCTTTGTTTAGAATATTTGTCATGCCATTAGAACTGATTATCTTTTCTGTTTTCTTTGCGATACCCCTTAATTCAACTTCCTTTCCTTCTCAAAAAAGTTTCTAGAAAAGTTCTTGAAAATTAAAATCTTTTATACCCAAATATTGTAACCATTGGACTCCTAATACAACATCAACAACACCATTGGAGTTGAAATCATTGGACACATATTCCCCCGTGGTTAGCTTGATTTTATGGCACTTTCCAAAATAATTTATAGTTCCTCCATTTGAAACCATCACTTGGAACTATGGTGCTAGATATAGGAAGCAATTCAATTCCTTGGCTATATTATAATGAATAAAATTATGGGTGCTACCTGGATCAATCAACACTATTACCTTTTTCTTCTTGATTTGTCCTTCTATCTTAAGAGTTTGAGGAGTGGTAATTCCTTCCAATGCATTACAAGATATGGTTGGATTCATTTATTCTTTCTCTAGGGTTGGTTATTGGTGTATATAATATTCTTTTTATATTTGTTGTTCCTTTTCTTCCTCCTCTTCACAATCTATGTAAAATAATTTCTTCTCAGCACACTTATTGCCTTTAGTGTATTTTCTATCACAACTGTAACAAATCCCTTTTGCTCTTTTTTCTTCCAATTGTTGTGGTGTCAACCTTGTAGGTTGTTGAAGGCTAGGAGAAACACTTACATCTTTGTAGTGCGTAGTCTTAAACCCACTATGTGAGTCTCTAAAATCATAATTTTTATTCCTTTTATCTTTATCGTGATTTTCATGGAGTACCTTGTCACCACTAGGGAGCCCTTCCTTCAAACCTTCCAGGTCCCTTTTCAAATTTGTTTTTAAACCATCCTTCAAACCTTCCATATTAAAATTCATAATTTCTTCCATTTCGTATTTCAACCCATTCATCTTAGTTTCCAGTTCATTTTTCGTTACTCTTTGTGAGAGTGAAATTTGTTGCACTTGATCTCGCAATTTTGATATATCATGCTGCATTTTTTCCTCTTCTTCATGTGTCATAGAAGAGATTTATGGTTGCTTACTAGGTGTGGCCATTTTTTTGTTTTGGGGAATTTTTAAATCAAACAATGATATCTATGCTTCATTATTCCCTTTGCATCACTTCAAACTGATTTTTCAAACAAAAATTATGCAAAATTTAAAAAATACGCACCTTTTTCTTGCTTTTTAGGAGCTAGATATTGCAGTTTATGTATCTATGTAATTGCGAATACAAAAGATCTGAAATTCTATCTTGTAGTATCCCTGTGAGTCTTCTTTCCAACCCAATAAGTCATATCAATATTGGATTCTTCAAGAAAGATTTATGCCCAATATCCAACGATGACCTGATTATAGACTGGTTCAATAGAGCGAACTTGTACAAAGTGCCACGTCTCACTGTTTCGACCTCCAGGCATAAAAATGATACCCAATCTCCAAAGTTGCTTTCATCATGAGTGGATTTGCTTTGAAATTGTGGCTTTGTTCTACCTCTGCATTGTTGATAACCTTTCTCTTGCCTTTGCCATGTGCAGGTTTGTTACCCTCTGTTGCTGTTGATGATGGTGCTCTCTGAGATGTTGCTTTGGTAACTATTCTACAACTATGCCAACCGATTCATTGAGTCTGGAGAAGCTGTGACAATATCTCCATGGGTCTTCCTCAGGCCAATAACATGCCCCGTGGATCCAAGGAAATTGCACTCTCGCGCAGTGGTCCTTTACAAAGCAATGCAGGTCATACGGATTGAAATTTCTAGTGCCGAAAGTGAATCTTTTGAACTCTTCCATTTCAGCATCAGCATGTTTGATATTTTGTATCTCGTAACTACCCGATCCGCAAAGGAAGAGTGGGCCAAGGTGTCTTCTTCTTCCTATGTAGTCTAGCTGACAACCCTGTCGAGATGTGACATGACACTTCTTGCATGACGAGCTTGTCCATGGAAAACTTCAGTAAAAAAAGTGAAGGCTTCTTCACGTTGTACATCCGTATGAAAGTGTCAAGGGGTGAGGCATACCAATCTACTATGTTGATCAATGCCTCCGTTGCTACCTATGACATGTAAGGAGGATCCTGCTCAAATATCATTTTGTACACCAAGGTGACAAAGTGGTCTAACAACTATGTGATAACTCCACGAAAGCTGCATTCGCAGAGCAATGTAATAAGTGTGCATAGAGGTTTTTGAAGGTGTTCATGCCCAATTCAAGCTTTGGAACTACTAATGGGCATAGATTGCATCTAGAATGTAAGCGGACATGTATATCTCTTCTTGTTGACCTTTGGGAAGATGTCAGGCTTCTGTCACTTGTTCCTTCAACCTGAGAGCCAACATGTCAGACTAGTTTCACAGCCTTCCTTCGCTGGCTAGTTGGTCCAACGCAAACACCGAACTCTGCGGGAAGGTCTCTGTGCTCTCTTGGCCATATAAGCGACATGCAAAGATGACCAAGTACTGATATGCCTTCCGTAGTATCTTCACCTTGTAAATGAGGCTGGGTGTTTTCCTAAACGTGGCTAGCTCTTTCACCCAACTTTTCCAGATATCTCTAGAGTTTGCGCTGTTGCGTGTGCTGAAGGGTTTCTCCATGGTGATCACTGGCTATGGCAAGTGATACATCTCCTGATAGTCCTTCACCCTGAAGGTAGCAAGCTCTGTCCCGCTGACACTGCTCAACATCATTGTCTCAGGGTCAGTGTGTGAGACAATCCAATATATCATGTCTGCGGTTGGAAACGCGGAATACCTGCATGCAATCTAGTACAAGCTAGATTTATGGACGTTGACATAGACCCTGGGGTCTTCCAGATCTTCCTCAAATGTGCATGAGAATGTATCATTGATTTCCTTCCATTTCATATTGATGTCTCTGCCTATGAACAACTTGGTGTCTTCGTAAACGGGCAAGCTCATAAACACTTGTTCAACTGCATCTCCAGTTGCACTTCCAACAGTGTCCTTTGACCTGTTCTCTTAGAGGACATTGTGCCTGTACCACTGAGAGACAGACGAACACCTGCTATATCTAGATACATAACAACACTCATGGCAAGAAATATGTCAGTTGAAAGCCAAAACAAATCTGAGTACTGACATGCAACATACATGGGTGATTGGCATTAAAGATTGCGCAATTTTCACAGGAGGCTGGGACAATGTCTGCCAAAATTGCGCAAGGCACAGTTTGGGCTGTCAAGAGGCTAACTGACTACTAGAATTGTGAAATGCACAGTCCAGCCTACCTACTGAGGACTGAAACTGCACAATGCACAGTTTCAATTAGCAAGGGCATGCAAGCCCAGAGACTACATTGCACAATTTTCTGGGTTAGTAGGGAACTGCCTCCCAGAATTGTGCAATGCAGCCTGGAGATCAATGCTTTCCATATTTGCGCAATTTCTAGAGGGAAGGCAGAGCCTTCACTTCCAGAAATGCACATTATTGTCCAGGCAAGGCAAGGTCCGGGCCAAGGCAGTCTAGACCCACCCACGGGTGACTGAAAACTTGAAGAGGTTTGAATGCATGGCGAGAGTGAGTGTAAGCAAGAGTGAATGATCATGCGTGCAAGTAGTGAATGCAAGATTAAGAAAACAGGAACGCATGCATGTGCGTGAAACGAGTCACTGCAACAACAACCGTTAGTGCAAAGCAATGTCATGTATGCGACAACAACGAGATGCAAACAAAAACTGAAATGGTGCTTCTACTAGCTAACATACATTAAAATGACAGCAGGCGTTCAACAAAACAAAGCAAACAACATTCATACAAAGCGAAATACAAAAAGCGATAGAAAAGCAGCAAATGACATGAAAAGCAGACTTACCCAGAAAAATTTGAGCTGAATGTGCTGAAGACTCCTAGATGTGATGTGGGATGTCAGAACTCCAAGATCAATGTGAGGAATGAGCTCTACAACGTCGAATAAATAAGTTTGAGGCTTATGACGTGCATGCCACAAATCTAGGAAAAAGTGACACTTGGAGGGAAGTTTCTAAAACGATCTTTGCATGTAACCTCTAGCTACTAAAAATAGATCCCTAAAATTTAGGGATGCTTTTTGCATGTTGCTTTTTTCTATTTCGGGAAAAGCAACCCATGCATGCAAATCATGATTGCTCAGTCCTAGAGGGAATTGGTCAACCTAAAGGCACATGCAGCAGTCTACAAGCTCGGGAAATGGATTTTCATAGTTTCTGAGCTGAGCAGGGCTGGTTGTCCCTCACGCATTGTGCAATTTCTGGGGTCAGCAGGTCATTGCCTCCTAGAATTGCATAATTTCTAGGCTGGAGCCCAGTGTTAGGCTGGATTGCGGAATTTTCTGAGGGAAGGCTACCTGGCTAGATTGCGCAATTATGGAGCCCATAAGGTAACCCAACATGATTGCGCAATTTGTGGAGGGAAGGTTGGTTCCCCTCCATAATTGCACAATTTTTTGAGTGAACATCTCAGCCAGAAAATTACCTAAGTCTAGAATGGCAGCCTGTGATGGGAGACAAGCAAGTTGACATGCACATGCTAGCAAGCCACTGAAACTCAGTTGAAGCCTATGTACTTGACAGTGCAAGACATGCTGCTAAGGATGGTTTGTAGGGAGGCTCCAAAGTGAAGCTAAGGCAAATTTTTGGAGGGTGGTTGTAGCCGCTACAACAAATTAGTCAACCCAAAAAAAGAAGATGGAATTCTATTCGAAAAACCATGTTTCTTACTAACATGTTTCTTATAATCAAAAGAAACTTTAGTGTAGTAAGGGATGAACCTTTGATGTTTGCCTTGGTCGCAACTTTGATGAGGTAAACCTAATGATGTAGAAGTCCCCTTCAAAACATTAGTTGCTTCAATGGTATTGGAACTCTCTACAACCTCTTATTTTCCGTATCTAATCCCAACATATCGAGGTCAATCTTCAACCATAATGGGTTCTATTATACCTTGGGCATGGCTTCCCAATCATTTCCCTTCATAACCCATCTTTGATAACAATTTTGACCCGATTCCTTGAGTGCGCTTCTCAAAGGAACCCAAACAAATGTCTTCTTGAGAGGAAACTGAATGTGAACAAGTGCTTCTTACCTCATTTACCTTAGCATTTTGACACTTCACAAGGTTCTCTTTTGTAGCTTGCAATTGCAGCTCCATTTCCTTGAGTCTATTTTGGAGCTCTTTCTTTTCTTCTTCCAATATCTTCACATGCTTTCACAACTCATAGTTTTCTTTGTCCTCATTAAATAACTCCTCTACAATTTTATCATGGTTAAAGAGTCTTGAAAAACTTTTGAGTCTTTATAACAATTTGTAAAGAAAGGATCAAAAAAATACTTATTTTCCAAAATCAACATTTCAAATAAAAGGAAATTACCTTCTCAACTAGTTTCCTTCTCCTTGCTTGAATTGAACTTGGCAAAAGTACCCACTAAGGCAAACAATCAATCGCTCTGATACCAAATGATATGAAAACTGGACAACATAAAACTTGCAATAAAGTCCTCCTAATTGACTATAAGGGCTTGTGAAATTAAGTTACAAAATGTCACATAAACATGAAAATTTCAATCATAAAAATGTAACTTAATATGCTCAATAATAACTTAGTCAAATCATAACATAAAGCATGAAGTCAAAGTTGATAATGGAATTCACCCCCTCTACTAGGGTACACCTTCAGATTTTCCTGCAAAGGCCGAATCACTTTATTGTCTTTCTTCAAAAGAGGTTGAATGTGTACAATGTTTTACAAAAGGGACTGCATCTCAAAAATTCCTTCCACTACCAAAGAGCTTTCAAGGCCAATACATTGCATACATTTCTTCAATACCTGAAAATAAAAAGGCCCTCCCTTGAGTTCTCAAGGCTCTCTAAATAAGACTCCCTCTCAAAAAGCTCTCCCTTTCCAAGAGTACATAAGAAGGATTTATATTTTTCAAAGATCCGTAAACAAAGGAGAGGATATCTCCTTAGATCCCCATTTCAAGGAAAAATAACTCTCTAGATCCATTAAAAGAGGATCCATGAGATTCTTGAGGAGTAAATCTCTCAGATCCACTAATCATGGACTTTATCCAAAACTCAAGGGATGTGAGGAAATCCCATGAGACTCTCAATTCCAAATTGAATTTAGAAACTTGATTTTGAGGAAGATTCTCCCATAAATCAATTTATATTTTACAATTTCAAAATTCAAATATATCCACATGAAGTGATATTCAAATTTAAAATACTCATAACCTAGGCTTCAAGAGTATTGTCCTAGGTGTGCAAGATAAAAAATTTCACATGGAGATCCTCCGCGATTAACACCAACCAACATACCCATGCTCCATTGAAAGCTCCTAACATAAACCCCAAGACAAACTTATTTTGTCACAAGTTTCACATAGACTAGAAAATTTAATTAGCAACCTAAGTGAACCAAAAACAAGTTATTGACCACTCACCTTTAACATAGATTCATGGCACTACCAACATTTAGTCAAAGGAAGAGTAATCCCATTTTGTTGAATAACTTTGGTTGTTGGACCACAAAAGGAGCCACAATAATAACCTCCCCAACTACTATTCTAGTGTAGTTATTAAAAAATGGGCCATCCAATTTTCCACAATCATTCAAGATGTTATTAAATCACTCCAATGTCAATTTTCATAGAGATGATATTATTTTCTAACCTTCAAAACCATGACTATTCAAGATAATTAGAAAATAACATCAACTCCAAGACAAGGCACAAGCAACCACATAGATTAAAGAAAGGAAAATTGCACGACCATTGAGAGCATTACTAAGACCAAAACCATTGTCACTAGAAGAGCCATAAAGGCTACCAATACCCCTCAATTTAGAGAAGTCATGCCATCTTGAAGTACACCACTTATTCATGATTAGAACCAAACCTTTTATTCCACCTAAGTGGAAGACAAGTCTTTCCAACCAAGACCCAAAGTTGGGATCCCATAGGAGTGGTTCCAAGAGAAACTTTGAACCCCAAATAAAAGGAAATTGCATCAATGTGGTAATCCTCAAATCCACAACAAACTTCAATTCCCCGTGCTTTAAATCCATATTCTCGCCTATATCAAAAATCATGAGTTGAAGTGGTTGAGTTACTCACTCTTGTGTTAACTTGATGATAACATGTGTGAATGAATTACTTTGCATGTGCATCCTAGTTTTCATGTGGTCAGTAGCTCCGTACTGATGATAAATTTGATTACTCTCATTAACACTTAATAAAATGAGAATTAAAATAAATATACAAACATAAATATTATACACGGTATCTATATTATATTATTATTATTTTATATTTTGAAATATATATACTATTCATTACACCAATCCGAGTTCTCCCCATGTTCAAAATGCACAAATGAGTGAGGGATAAAAATGTCAATTAAACCGTAACAACATGAAAATATTGAAATTGTGAAGTTTAGGGGACAATAGATTTATTAGGGACCACTCTCTTATTCTCTTAAAAAGTGGGAGGACCACATCCATAGCTCAAAAAGATATTATGAAAAAGTGAGATGACCACATCCTTAAAACAAAATGTGACAGTGGAAGATAATCCATCAAATACGGAAGTATCCGTGCAAAAGTGGAGTCGACAAATATAGTCCTCAACAGAATGAGGCTCGGAGTCACGTGGCCATGACAGTCCGCCAATGGAGGGCAAACGCAATTTTAGGGAATGGAACCATTTTTTATTCTCAGTACCCGCAGGCCTCACATTAAAGCAACTATTTCTAAATGGTCGACCAAAAGGGACAGCACGGCATGGGATGGCACGGCAGGCGGGCCATTATCAACAGAAAAGGAAAAAATCAGATCATTGCTTTTGGGAGGATGGTGATACATTCTTGTCGATCAATTAGGATAGATTTATTTTAAATATAAATTTAATATAAGTAAAATTTTTAATGAAATTATATTATTTAAATATTTTTTATATTTTTATTTTAAAATTATATAAATAAAATTTCAATTTACTAAATTGTAAAATAAACTTTTGAGCTCAATAAATAATTGATGTTATATATATTAAAAAAATTAAAATTAATATAAAATTAAAAAAAACAATTTAAATATTATATAATTAAGATTTGAAATTTCATGCAAAACATTTTCATTAAAATCCGAATAGTGATTAAAATAGTCCATAAAAATGCATGTCGTCAGTCAAAAGTCAACGCCGTGAGAAATCAAATGATTTTTTCGACATCTTCAGTGGCTGCTCAAAAAAATATAAGTCAGAAAAATTATGGTCCTCAATCTCATATATTTAGTTACTTCGCCGCTCATGCCTTGAGGGTCCAAAATCTGCAAAAGAGGAAACATAATCAATTCACTATGGTAGATTTACTTTAAAGTTTCTTTGTGTTACTTTTTTTTTTTAAGGCTCGAAATTTACGTAGATTTCCTTTAAAGTTTCATCGTGTTACTTTTTTTGTAAGCTCGAAATTTAATTATTGATGATAATAAGTACAAGCAAGGGCAGTCGAAGATAGAAACCTATCCAAAATAACTAATTTATAATTTTTGAGGGGCCGTCGAAGAGAGAAACCTATCCAAAATAACCAATTTATAATTTTTGAGGTTATATATGTTAAACTTAATTAGTATGTCTTTCAAGATCATATACATGAGTGAGCATGATTTGCAAAATGACACAAAGTATCCAAAATTTTGGCTTGGAGCCACACTATGCATAACTAGTCTAACTTATAAAGGACAGAAGGCCACATATAAGATGACCAACCAACAGACTAAAAAGAGATGGATGGACCACGTAGCTAGACTATGAAGAGCCATGAGCCCCAAGCAATGATCTTAACCACTCACAACATGAACATCCTTAGCACCCCCGAAGCCTTAATGACGATGCTGCCCCAACAACAAATGATGAGAAATCCATCTCTCCACCCTGTTTTCACCTTTCCTTTTAGCCAGTTGACAACCCATAATGCCCTGTTGTCAAACCCAACCAAGTTTTGAACAACTCCAAGGTACCCAAAGATGCTCCCCCTAAGCAACACTCTTGGTTGACGAACCAACATGTCGAGATTACCCAACCACACTTCGAAATGTTGAGCCAGTGTGCCAACACTATAGACCATGCCCTTGATTAAGCCATAACAGAGAGAATTGACAGACATAACAACCATGAACTAGTCTCCTCCACAATTGAGCTTAGAGATGATGATTAAGCACCATGAATGCCCCCCAGCATGATAATTCCACTGAGAGGCTAGACGCCCTGGGTATGAAAGGCAAGTTAGAGGGTCGAGGTGGAGCCCCTGTTCATCCATAAGAATTCTCTGGGTTGTGAATTTCCCCATGTCTAGTGTATAGCAAGCCCCAATCTCCATGCGAATGAAAAAAGGAGAATTCCACATGAAGGTGTCGTCCCCGACTGCTAGTGAATTGCCAAGATGAGCGACATTGCACTGACCAGACACCATAACTCGAGATGCAACCCAAAACACAATATTATTCTCCATGAATTCAGAAGGATGTATGTATTCCTTACACGCTAGAGCATTAAACCCACTCAAGTCTCCTAGAGGTCGAATGACCTTGTAATTATGATGCTCCATAATAAAACAAGCTCAGAGGTATTGTCTCGCATCTATAATGGATGCTCCAACCATGATAGGATTTATGGGAGTGTACTGTTGTGCCTATGTTGATGTATGTCCCCCCAGGTGTAGAGCCCAACCGCCACTAGAAATCATATCAATTTGATAACCTGACATTTTCACCCACAGTGGGGGTTAGATCCTGATTGGCAATGTTCTCGCAATCATCTCTTAGTTGCACAGGGATAAACTGAGACCAGTTCAATTCCAATGTCTCATAGTGTGCATCCAGAGCATGGTTTCCAAATGATTAACAAGTTTGTTACCTGTGCGACAAACATGAAAGAAGACAAGATCTTTTATCTTGTGAATGAGTCTTACTACCTGATGGAGATGAGACTCAAGCTGCCAACTTGAAGAAGCTTTAAATAGTGGAGTTACATTTTGTACCTTTTTTAGGATGGAGATAATTATTAAAGAGTCTCCTTCAATTCTAACCTATTGAAAATTAAGCTTGAGAGCAACTAGAAGACCATGCTCCAGAGCTCAAAATTTTGCCTCCTTGTTTATGAGAGTGTCGAGAGAACCTACATAGATGAAGATAATGCGACCTTCATTATTACAAATAGCTCCCCCATAGATTGCAGGGCCAAGGTTGCCTCTTGAAGCTCCATTAAAGTTAAGTTTTACGAAGCTTTCTGAGTGGGGAGACTAGGCTGAAGGACTAGAAGTCGAAGGGTGAGGGATGCTAATTGAGGGGATGTACAACTTTTGATGAATGTTTAGAGATTGCATAATGGTTTTTTCTCTTGGGGGGCAATCCTAGTCCTAAGAGTTCCATGGAATTGATAAGATAGTTTCTCCAAGCTATGTAATAATTTGAATCCTAACTTTGTCCATTGATGGTACTTGATTTTTATAGACCTGAGCATTACGTTCCTTCCATATGTTCCATAAAGAAAAGTCGAGAGTGAGCTACCATATTCTTTTGAGGATATCACTGCTATAAAGTTGTGCATTCTGGTTTTCCCAGTTGATGGGAATTTCCCGTGGCGTAAGATTTGACCCCTGAAAAGCTCTATTGATCCTGTCCCATATAGTTGTGGAAAAGATTCATTCCATGAAGAGATGATTTAGGTCCTTTTTGTAGCTGAAACAAGCAGGCAAGCTGAAGGACCTATTAATCCTTTCTTTTGTAGTTTTTCCCATGTGAGTGTTTTCTTCTTGATCAATAACCAAAGAAAGAGTGTCACTTTTGGCCAATGCTTCACTTCCATTAGTGTTTTCAATCAAAGTCAACATCCTCATGGTGAGCATAGGTCAAGAGCTTATATGATTATTTTAAATTGAAGTTCCCAAAGGTACCATAATCCTTTCTTTTGTAGTTTTTCCCATGTGAGTGTTTTCTTCTTGATCAATAACCAAAGAAAGAGTGTCACTTTTGGCCAATGCTTCACTTCCATTAGTGTTTTCAATCAAAGTCAACATCCTCATGGTGAGCATAGGTCAAGAGCTTATATGATTATTTTAAATTGAAGTTCCCAAAGGTACCATAACCCCATCTCAAGATATTCAAGCTTGATTGGGTAACTATGTTCCTGGCAGCCAAAATTGGTTCCAGAAGTTGTCCTTCATCACACTGAGCCCGTTGATGCATTCGAGAGATAGTTTTCCAAGATCTCCACTGCGCATTTGAAGAAGATTGAACCTCCTAGAAGTGGGCTACTAAAGGGAGGCCCTAAGAGGAGTGGCGATTTTTGATGTGCAACGAAGAGGGAAGAGACACAACCACTAATTCCATGAATCCTCCCAAAAGAGTGTTTTCCTTCAATCCTTCACCTCCCAAAACAATGATCCTGCATTAAAGATTTGTTGTTGCTAGCTGCCTGCCAAATATGGGAACCTTGAGGAAAAGTAACTATGACCTGCTGTAAGTCTGGAATACCAGGGGAGTATTTGTTCATGTACATCTTTCCCCATAGAGTTGTAGGTTGTTTTAGCCAACACAAACATATCTTCGCACTCATGGCCTTGCTGAGAATTTCAGGGTCTCTTAGTCTAATACCGCCCTTTGATTTGGGAAGACAAATTTTCTCTTAAGCAACAAGGGCCCATTTTTTATGGAGTGAAGCTCCTCCCATAAAAAAGAGTGTTGGATGTTTTGAATTTTGTTGAGAATGGATTTGGGATTTGCAAGGGCAGAGAGAAAATAGGAAGGCATAGATTGGAGGATTGACTTCAAGAGAGTGAAGTGACTAGCAATATTCAGAGATCGATAGGTCCAAGAGGAGAGCTTGGCTTTTAACTTTAGGAGGAGATATTCCCATATTGAGCATCTGAGAGGGTTGAGAGTGAGTGGAGCGCCAAGGAATTTGGTTGTAATGGAGTTCTTTTGGAAACCCAAGAAATAGGATATATACATTTGCACAATAGGGGAGGTATTAAAGAAGAAGATTTGGGATTTACCAGTGTACATTTCAGTGCCAGATGCAGCTGCAAAGGTATCGAGGATCCCCTTGAATTCTCTTTCTTGAGTTACCATCAATAGGGTATCATAAAAAAATTGTTGATGGGATATGTTATGATCTGGAGAGCCTAAGGGTAGACCTTCATTTCAATGGCTAGACAAGGCATGCTTAATGGCATGGCTAAGGCCTTCTGCTACAAGAATAAAAATATAAGGAGAGAGGATCCCCTTGCCTAATGCCTTGTGAGGAAGCAAAGGTAGGGGAAGGTGACCCATAGAAAAGAATAGAGAAGAAGGCCTTCGAAACAAGAGCCATCGCCCATGCTATCCACATTTCATGAAAGCCATAATCTGCAAGAACATGGTAGATATACTGCCAACTTACTTTATCAAAAGCCTTCGACATATCAAGATTAAGAATCATACCTAGCTTCTTGGGGGAACGAAGAGAGTGAAATTGTTCTTGAATAAGAATGATGTCATCTAAAATTTGTCTACCTTTAGTATAACCCGTTTGCTCAAGAGAGATGATTCCATGGAGAAGAGGCTTGAGGTGATTAGCTACTGTTTTGGAGATTATCTTATAAATCACATTGCATAATGCAATGGGTCTAAAGTTAGAGAGGGTGGAGGCTTTGGTGGAATTGGTCATGAGTACAATGAAAGTGGAATCAAAAGCCGAGAGAAGTGAGACCAAAGTTCTAGAGTCTTCAACAACTTGCCATACATCATGGCCAAGGATGGATCAAGAAGCTTGATAGAATTCTTTTGTCAATCTGTTTGGGCTTGGAGATTTATTCTGAGGTAAAATAATGACAATATATTTAACTTATTACAAATATATGGATTGTAGAAGAACTGCATTCTTCTCATCTGAGATGAGCTTTAGAATATTTTGTGTGATTTTCCTAATTGCGGGCATTCTGTTGTGAATGGGTTCTGATAGGAGCTCGCTAAAGTGTTTGGTTAAGAGACTAGACATGTCATTATGATTTTCCACCTATTTATTTTTGGGAGCATGCAACCAATGGATTTTGTTTTGATTCATGTAATTGATCATTGATCTATGAAAAAACTTGGTGTTCTTCTCTCCATCTTTAAGCCATTTAATTCTTGATTTCTACTTATAGAGAGTCTCTTCCTTGAGCCAATATCTCCTGGAGTTGATGCCTCAAAGTGCTCTCAATTTCTTTTAAGTGGGGAGTGCTTCTTGTTATTATTATGCTTTGTTGGACCTCTTTCATTTTGGATTCCAATGTAATCTTGCCCTGAAAGATGTTGTCGAAGTATTGCTTATTCCACTCTTTTATTTTTTGTTTAATGAGTTTTAACGTATGTTGAAAATGATACATGACACTTCCTATAATTGATGTTGATTCAGACCACCAATTTTCCATATTGGAGAGGAAGTTAGGATGGCATAGCCAAAATGCCTCAAAGAATAAAGGATTATTCCTTGAGGACATTGACCAATCCATTTGCAAGGTGATCAATTAGTGATCTGATCCATAATAAGGGAGGATAGAGGCGTCGAGCTGGAGACTAGATATCAAAAGAGCTTCAGAGGTTAAGAAATGATCAAGCCTTAAAGCTACTTGGTGTGATCCACCACTTCGATTATTCCAGGTATAGGTTCCATTTACAATTTCAACATCTACATGTTTTCCATTATTGATGAAGGAGTTGAAGGAATCTGAGGCTTCTTCCACCTTTTTGATTCCCCCCTTCTTTTCCTGAAGAGATCGGATCGGATTGAAATCCCCTACCAAAATCCAGGGCTCTGGAGATACCACGCGATGAACAATAAAAAGATTGTGAAAGAAGGGTATTTTGTATTGAGGAAGAATATGCCTGTAGACATTACATAAGAAGTAATATTGATAAGAACCTATAAGTTGAAGAACTACTGAGAGGATTCTAGGAAGGGAGAAGAATATCTGAGATGAACTATAGCTTGATTTCAAAGAATAGAAAATCCTCCAAAGGTGTCGGAGGCACATTGAGAAAGGAAATCACAATTTTTCCAAATGGAAGGGATTATCTGAGAGAGGGTTTGGTGAGAGCACTTGGTTTCTTGCAAGAGTAGGATGTCTGGTTGATACATGTTAATTTTATTTTTGAGGATTCAACGTTTGTTTTTTCCATTTAATCCTCTCACATTCCATGAAATGAGCTTAATCATTGGGACGATGGTAAGGGAGGGAAGAGGGTTGTCATGGGTGAAAATCATTCCAAATTAACTAGGAATTCACCGAGGCCTTATGAGAGTTGACTATTGGTTTTCCTGCCCTTTTTCTTAGGCTCCTTTAGGGCTAAGGGAAATTCTTGAGCGAGATGACATTTTATTCCTTGCATGGAAAAGGAAGAGGAGGAAGGAATAGAACCTAAAGTATTGGCATTTTGGAGAAGCACATCTTGTTGTCGCATGTAAGCTCTGGCCACTAGTTGGATCTGGTCCTTTCGGATTGACGTAGGATTTTTGTGTTTCCAGTCCTCTACAATTTGTTGAAGGTTCATCTCTTTCAGCTTCGGATGTTATGGATGTTCATCATCCATAGGGGAGGGAATTTCATCAGAGTGTTTATTGACTTCCTTAGGGGGATTTGACGAAGCTAAAACTTCTTTTGTTATTTTTATTGCAGGATCCACTAAACCTCCTTGGGTTTGATCTATGGTTGGTTCCTCTTCTAGGTCCGTTTGAAGAAGGGAAAATTTATTTATTTCTTGAGTGCTGACAGGATTAGAGGATTCTCCTTTTTTTCCTATGGTAGCTCACTTGTGACCTTAGACTGTCCTAAAGCCTTCTTCTCTTGGTTGTGTGGCTGCATTGGTGTGATCTGCATCTACAGGAGGGGGTTTCTTGGGGAAATCCTTGAATAAATGGTCGTAGGAATGGAAGTAACGACACATGAAAGGTATTTGTTCATAGTCTATTACTTTCTCCCAATTAACATCCTCACAACTAAGATGAATGTGATATGGGAGTGGTTTGGTGAGATCCATGTAAATGCACAACCTAACGTTGGATGTATAATGCCCAACTCTTATAATATCTAAGAGCATAAAAAAATTTCCAAGTTGATCACTGATATGAGCTAAGATATTCGGGTCCCAATAATCTTGTGGTAAAGAGTACAACCTGATCCATACTGGAATACAAGAGAAATCCTCTTTCTCGTGGTCGAATTAGGGAACCCATGGTTTCGGGAAAAGGCCAACAGAGTTCATTAAGTAATGCCCTCCTTGTAGGATCATGTCTTTGTCTTCAATATTTTTTAATATCATTGTGAAGAAGCCTCATGCCCCTAGCTTGAGTTTAGTGTTGCCTTTGATGATCCAATTATTTCTAAGCCAGTTGAGCAAAGATTTTTTAGAGGGCCAAGGGCCAATACATTTGCAAATTAATGCATGTTCCTTCATCCATTTGATGGTTGATCCAAGTTTCTTTGACGAAATATCCACAAGAGGGGAATCTTGGGTTTGAGGACGACATGGGCTGGTGGTTGGTTGAGATTTGGCAATGTGCTCATGAGAAGAGTCGTTCCCTTTCCATTGGCTTGGGCATGCTTGCATAGAGGGGCCAAACTGTTTTGCATAATGCTGCTAAGCATTGATTCACGAATATGGTTGGGATGATCATCTTACTATGACAGTTTGGAATGAGGGCCTCCTCCATCCCCCCCTGGGGGTGCCATCTAGGACACGACAGTGGCAAGAGAAACCCTATTCGATTCAGATCAGAACCTTACGCAAGATCAATATAGCTCCTCCATACCATTCTTTTTGTCTTTGTGTTTCTTTTTCTATGACTCTGTTAATTGAGTTTTTTTTCTTAACAATAAACCCATATCCATGGAAAATAAATATGGTGAATCATTTTATGAAGAGAGATTCACTGTAAAAACCCTACATCAATGGATCAAATTGAATCAACGAAATATTGTTGATAATGACTCGTAATGGCCTTAATTTATCATCCTTTATAATAAAATATAAGATTCCCTTTATATACTATATAAAATGATCCATGAGCTCACAAGACATAAAATGTGAAATAAAATAAACAAGTCACAAAAATTTCGTGAGCGTAAGGAAGCAATAGTTTCGTTTAAAATTCGGGAACAAAGCAACCAACTTCATTATAAATTCCAATATTTCCTTATTTTAAGGGAGATTTAGAAGAGTGGCCACAAGAAACAAAGTGTGCCCAATATTCATCCACTTTAGAAACCTTACAAATTAATTGAGTGGTGGAAAATACATGATCTCTTCTAATATGTTGCAAGGCCTCCAGTCTCTTCACACTAAATATCTCGGTGGTGCAAAATCTTCAAAGCATACACCAACAAGGTCTATCATTGTTCCATACCAAGGAAAGATCACTATAGGAGAGGCACTTGCCTACTTCTATGATGGGGTGTCCAGAAAAGAGTTGGTCATGGCTCTTCAAAACTTGCCTCGCCATGGATGGAGATGAAACCACAACTGTAGTTTTTGTTCTGAGTCAAAGGGTCATTAGAGGACCGGATTTCACTACAAGGTGATACAAACACTCATTGGGTTTCTCCCTAAGCTGCAGGAAATTCCAAATAATGGGCCATCTAGGAGGCCCTAGAGGCAGGTTTCCTGTTTCCTTCCCTGACATGATAATGCACTTTAAAACCAAGAAAAACATCATGAAATTTTCTACAAAGTAACATAAACCTTTGATTTTGTCCATTTCTCTAGTGTTCTCAAGCGATTCCAAGACACATGCATGTAGTTGTCTTGCGAATTAAAATAAATCACAATATTGCGACTATCAAACATAAAAAGGGATTTGTTGGTTAGAGATATATAGAAAAAACAATTGGGATTGCGGGCAATCACGATTCCTATGCTTCATCCAAAGTTTCTTCCAATGTAGTGAAGGTCATAATGTTGTACAGAAATGTCCAACAATTCAAGAGGCCAATAAAATATGCAAAGTTGATGCTTGACAATCCCAAACATTTTGTTTGCTATTCCACCACCTTAGAAATGAAGGGGTAAATATCAACAATGTGCAGAGGAAGCTTCCTTCACACAGTGAAAGCTCTGTACAAGGAAATCTATGTGCAAGGAATCTTCGCAGAAGGAAAGCTCTGCACAAGGAAGCTTTGCATAATGAAACATAATAATATTAATTGGAGATTTTCTCAATTCCCCACCCCCAAACTAAAGTACCTACAATTGCATCGACTCTGGCATCATTGGGAAGAACAATGGCATAATGGTGCCAGTGTTCGAGCAACCATCGATGGAATGGGCACTCACACAATTAATTTTATTTTTTTTAAATGAATTGTCAAGCACTAACAAATATCGAAAATAAAATGTCCTCCACCAGAGGAATTATTTCCCATCATAGATCACTGAGCCAATAAAATATTAGAAATAAGATTTCCAAAAAATTAGAAAATGATTTTTGAATTTATGGAGAGATAGAAATATTCAACATTTTTCTCAAAATTTTGTTTAAAATGGAAAATACACAGCCAAATAATGCAGAGTCAATGCACCTTGACTATGAGGCGAATGCTATAGTCCCTGGAGAGGCATCATATTCCCAACCTCTACCACTATATAATTGATTAAAGTTTGTGTGAAGTGCAGAGAAAACTCTGCATAATGAAATCTCTCCGCACAAAATTCTTTGTACAATGAAAGATCTTCGCACAAAGCTCTCCACACAAAGCCTTGTGGTTCTCTTAAAATGTTACATAACTGGAGTAAGATGAAGTAAAATCAACTTAAAATATTCTAGAAAATGGCCAAAATGAGTGTTGAAATCATAGGCGACACAATGTTTATTTTGACAATTGGATAATCATATTTTAGCGATAATGTTGCCATGGGTTCTAGTTAAAGGGACTATCTTTTATCAAATCAAAGAACACCTAATAATACACACGATCTATAATAACTTATTAATGGAATTTTTGGTGTGCGAAGATGTAGAAGAAAGAGTATGTAGGTGATTATGTCCCTTGCTCTGCACACACATCCCCACACAATGGAAATTTTGGTGTGTGGAGATGTAGGTTATTTTCTCATTCAAGTATTGATTCCCACTACACCAATGACATGAATATTGACCAACTCAGTCCTACATGCTCAGTGCCTTTAATGCTACTCTAATCTTCTCCACATTTTGAAATTCCTACCCTATAAAAAGGAGCACCCATTCTTGGCCACACAGGATGTCCAAGAATAGAAAACCTCATGGACATGAGTGTCAACATTGTTCATTGCAACGTCTAATGTCTGGTTAGTACTCATGGCATTTATCTTGGCCTCAATATGCTTGTCATGATGACATCAAAACCTGAGGTCGCCAGAGACTGCTAAAACAATTCGCTCATTAGTTTGATATTCAACACATTTGTCACAATAACTGTGCAATGTTTTCATTAACATTATAAGCTCAATTACAATTCATTGTATTGAAGGTATACGATTTAACTTTCTTCTTGGATATTTGCAATGGGGAGAATAAAATTCGCAGATTCCCTTTGGATCAAAATAACGTGCTGGAAATACTAAGAGGGGGGTGAATCAATATTTCATTTATAATTAGTTAATCTTTCTTTTTCAGAGCATTAATTATTTTCATCATCAGATTGAAAACATAAATCAATAGTTCACATAATCAAAGATAGAAGACAACAAATTTTTTAGGTGGAAACCTTTCCAGGAGAAAAACCATCAAACGCTTCTCTAATAATTTTATGAGTACGCCAATGCTTCAAATCCAACTGAAAGGGAAGCCCCTAATCCTTAGTACTCTTAAAAAGTGTTCTAGTTTTATTAGGAAACTCCGACTTCTGAAAGGATTCTCCTACACCCAGTTTTACTAACACCATCTGAAAGGACACTCCAATGCTCTGCAAGCTCCAACATTCCCTAGCATCACCCTTCCACCTTGAAGTGTTTTTAGGCTACAACTATAACCACCCTCCTCCCATACTTACCAAAGATAATCGGTCCACTAAGGTAAATATGTGACAAAGAGTTACTACAATATGATTCAACTTCCAAGTTACATTTAGGGAAGTGGAATCGACAAACCAAAGCCAAACTGACCTTCCTTAGGAGTTACAGGACTCCCAGGGGCTAACCACACACTCCAGGTGCCCAACCCCTGAGTTAACTTTCTTTTTAACTGAACTAAACCCCTAGTCACTCCCATGACAAGCCCTCCATGCTACTGTAACCCTCTTGTCGCTCCCACAACAAGGCCTCCATGTGACTGCAAACTCTTTCACCCAATTTTGTGCCAACGACTATGAGATTTAAGCCACTTTTTAGGCTTGTATCCAGACCACTGCCTATAACTGCATAAAAATTTCCAGAACAATTAATGACAATAGGAAAAATAATTTCACACAAAACTTAGACAATAATTTGACCTAACGAGACCTATCCATGACAAACATTTCATCAAAGACATCATGAACATGTAATATACATTTCATAATTACATATGTGATAAAAGGGGTCTCATGCTTATTTGGAAATCATTAATAAGGTATGATTCCCTCTTACAATAACTGCATTATCATCTATTGGGTCATTCATTCATTAAACTTTCATTTACTAACCTAAATATAATGAATTCCATAACTCAAATTTGTCGTTAACCATGCTTGTAACCAACATATAACCATATAAACAATAATAATATAACAACTATCATAGCCACAAAATAACAAGTAAATTTACATATAGAATACAAGAGGAAAATATCTCTTATTAACATGTGCAAATCCAACCAATTCAGGTGCTTCCACGTACCACCCGACCATATATTACACTAAAACAAATATTTCTTTTAGCCAATCATCCCCATGCCATATTCCAAAGCATGAATGTGGGATCTCATGGAATAAACCAAGAAAACCAAACCAGGGCTTCTATAGGCCAAACCACCTCAACCCTCAACCAATGATTCCACCTCATAGTCAAACATCACTAACCATCACCAGATCGGTCTCTATCCAAGTTGTCTTGGCCTCCATATCATTTTTTACTAACTCGGCTTCTAGGACTAGTAACTCAACCCAAAACTGTCATTAGGCTCCAGATCATTTGTCCAACCAAGGCTTCCAAGGCTAGTAACTCAACCCAAGATGTTATAGGGCTTCTAGAGTGTTTTTCAAACCAAGGCTCAAGGAACTAATCACAACCATAAGGAACATGAGCACCAACCAGAAACAAAAGGTAAAACTCACAACACCATGGTTATCCAGCAAATGGCAAGGCTAGGAAAAACCATTGTCAATCCATGAAATCCTCCATGCTAATGACATAGCATAACCAAATAACAACATGAATATGCCATGCATGTCAAAATTAGCAAGGAAATCATACATGCAACTCGATACCTGCGAGAAAAACATGTTGATCTCAATGTTCCCTTACGCTTTCCTGCTCTTCCTTTGCCCTCTTTTTCCAAATCCAAAGTCTGCCACAATGCTCCAAGAGTGCTCTAAGAAAATTCTAAGTGTGAAATAATGTGAGAGAGGGAGTAGAGAGAGAGCTCCAACTTAAAAAAAAAAAAAAAGCTATGAACTAATCCTCATAAGCCTTTTTACCATTGAGGCCTCTATTTTTTTCATTTTCCGTTATTTTCCTTCATTTTCCTCCTCACATGCAACCTGTGACCTTTCACCTTCCTTTTCTCCTAATTTCCATTATTTTCATAAATAAAATTCCTAGTCATGCCTTTCCAAAACCTTTACCATTGCCTTTGCCAATTTCCATAGAAATTAATGAATCACAAGTGATCCTCATCACTATTTTTTTTCCCAACATTCATCTTGGAATATGTGTCCTATGACCTTGGTATTATTTTTCCTTTATTAGCTTTATTACATTGACTTTTAACTTAGATCTGTTACAAACCCCCCCCCCCCAGGGGAACACTGTCCTCAATATTCAATGATGCCTACAACTGGCAAGGTCACTGAAAACCAAACATACTTCCCATGGAGCTTTATAACTTAGCTCGTTGTAGTATTTACAATGAACAACCCGCTGAAAAGTAAACCAACATGACAAGCATAACAACATGACAAAAATAGCAACAAGACAACCATACCGCTTATTGGAGCTTTATAACACAACTCGTTGCAGTATTTACAATGACAACCATATATAAATATGTACATATACCAAAATTCATTTGCCTCCACCGGCAAGCAATGAAGGATACATAGCCTGCATGTGATCAAACATCTTCAGTGTAGCTTCTTTGGGTCCAAATTTCTTCCACTGCACTTTAACCTGTTGGATTGGTTGGTTCTAGAGCATGAGAATCTTTCTCTGCAAAATGAATTGAGGTTATGATTGGAATTCTCATTCTATTTCCACATGCAATACTGACCAGTCAATCACATGATCAACATCTTTAACATACTTCTTAAGTAATGACAGATGGAGAACATTATGGAATTTCACTGTCAGAGGCAGTGCAAGTTTGTAGGGAATTGGTCCAATCTTCTCAAGGATCTTGAAAGGCCCGCAATACCAAGGTGTTAGCTTCGTACATGACCAAATCCTCAAGGAGCTCTTATTGGGCTTGATGTGAAAATACATGTGTTCCCCAACCTGAAACTCCTTAAACACTCGATGTTGATTTGCATAACTTTTATGTATGTCCTGTGATGCCTTTAGACTCTTCTTGATAACTTGCATTTCATGTTCCATTTCTACAAACATGTTTGGTCCTATCAATACCTTGTTCACTATATCACTCCAACTGATAGGAGTATTACAACTCCGCCCTTAGAGTGCCTCAAACAAAATCATCCTTAGTGACTCCTGATAACCATTGTTGTAAGAAAACTCAACCAGTGGAAGATACTCTTCCCACTTTCGTTGTTGATGCATAACATACATTCTCAACATGTCCTCCAGAATTTGATTGACCCTATCTATCTACCCATCTATCTATGTATGCTAAGTTGTAATGAAGGCCAAATATGTACCCTAACCTACAAATACTTCCTTCCAAAATCTGGAGGTGAACTTGGTATCCCTATCCAACACTCAGAACACCATGCAACCTCACTATATAGTTGATGAAGACTTGGGCTACCTCACTAGTTGAATAAGTAGACTTCACTGGAATGAAGTGCACTACCTTAGTCAACCTGTCAACCACAACCATAATAGAATCATATTGTGTATATGTCTTTGGAAAACCTGTAATGAAATCCATGGAAATGATTTCCCATTTTCACTCTGGAATTGGAATTGGATGTAATAAACCACTTGAATGCTTACACTCTGACTTTTTACCTGTTGACAATCCAAACATATAGCCACAAACTCTTCCACTTCCTTCTTCAAATTTGGCCAATAATATAACTTCTTCACCACTTCCAATTTCTTCTGATATCTTGGGTGACCTGAATACAGCTTAGCATGACATTCCCTCAAGATAAGCTTCTTGATCTCATTATTGTTCAGCCCATAGATCTTGTCCCTAGATTTGACCAAACCATCCGTTGTGAGATGATAGTCCACATCCGGATCACCTGTATCTTGTTGCAACCTATGCCTAAGCTCCATATACCTATCATCTTGTTGTCCTTCCTCCAAGATTGGATCCTGTAGGTTTGTCCTGTATGAACTCATAGCTGCAATTTCATTTACCTATACTCTTCTACTAAGAACATCTGCAACCTTGTTCTCTTTCCCTTTAATGTACTTGATCTCAAAGTCAAATTCACTGATCGTGGACAACTTTCTAGCTTTCTTGGCATTCAGATTTGGTTTGTCAAACAAGTATCTCAATCCATTGTGATCACTCATCAATACAAACCTCCTGCCAAGAAGATAGTGCCTCCACATCTTCAATGCATGAATAATCACAGCCAAATCAAGATCATGTGTCACATAACTATGCTCGTGCTCATTCAATTTCCTTGATTCATAGCACACTACATGTCCTTCCTGCATCAAGACTCCACCAAGTCCTCCCTTGAAAGCATCTTTACACACCACAAACTCTTTGTTTGGATCTACAATATTTAGAACTGGAGCATTTGTAAGAAAATGCTTCAACTGCTCAAAACTAGCTGCACATTCTTCTATCCATTCAATTTTCTTAACTTTTTGCTGCAAGGATGTAATAGGATAAGAAATATGTGAGAAGTTCATAATGAACCTCCTATAATAACTTGATAACCCCATGAATGATCTAACCTCATCCACATTCCTAGGAGCTTCCCATTCCATGATAGCTTTTATCTTTTCCAGATCTACTGCTATGCATTTCTTGGAAACAACATGTCCCAAGTAATGTACCTATGTCTGAAAGAAACTACATTTACTAAGGTTGGCATACAACTGATTCTCTCTTAGAAATATTAATACTGTTGCTAAATGTTTGACATGCTGTTCCTCATTCTTAGAATATATCAATATATCATCAATGAATATAATCACAAACTTGTCCAGATAAGGACACAATACACTATACATAAAGCACATAAAAGTAGATCGATCATTAGCCAAACTGAAAGGAACTACAACAAAATCATAATGCCCATACCTGGTATGGAAAGTAGTATTGTAGATGTCCTCTTTAATGCATACCTAATTGTTGAATTGTGTAGCTTGGGAGGTACTCCAAGCCCAAGGGTTCAAGGTTTGGAGGGAAAAGCACCACAAGGGTAGCTTGTGGGCTTGGAACCCAAGTATGGGATTCTGGCAGCCATTGATATTTGGGACAAAACATTGATGGATTTATGACATGTGATGGATGAGGATGATAGTGCTTGGAAAGAAAATTCCAACGCAATGAAAATCGTCTGAATATGAGCTTTCGTTAGATAGATATGAATTTTTGAAGTTGACAAATTAATTTGGTTGCCATGTAGGCCGACTTGATGTAAACAAATCCAAAAGAAGTGTCACTTCAAATGTGACGTTTTGAGGCCCTTGTATTTGGTATAAATATAAGGTGATGTGAGTGTTATTTCACTCATCCAAAAGAGCAATACAAGGCAACGTAGAAGGAGATAACTCTCTGATTTGGTTGCAGCAAGAAAAGGGGACAAACTAGTGAAAGAAAGGAATATTTTAGGGTCATCGTGTGGAGGCCAAGTTGTTGTTTGGAGGGACGAGGAGCCTCCCTAGAGGTCTGAGGAAGAGGAGATCTGTTCTGGAATTTTTGTGAAATTTTTGGTGGCTGGAATTACCTCTATTTGGGAAGTGTAAGTTACAGGTCTGTGTGCAAGAAGGCCTAGCCCTAAACAGAGGGTTGCTCGGTGAGTATTGGTCTAGTTTTAGCCCTATAATCCAACGCTTGACAACACTAAGGAAGGGAGACTATGCCACAACTGTAGGAGGCTTGTTGAGGGTGATTGAGTGGGCTGAAAAGTGGCTATTGGAATCCCTAACCAAGTAGCCTCATCACACAAGTTCACTAGTGGTTCGAACAACAATCAAAAGGTGTGTTTGACTGAGTTTTTCCTTGCATTGGATCTTAGTAATGGATCAGTTTGGATGGGATACTTGTTGTAGCTTTTTGGAACTAATTAGAGGACATTTTGAGGTGGTGTAATGTCTTCCTAGGAGCAGACTTAGCAGTGAAGTATTCGGTGTCATAGAGCTGGTTGGAGGGTAGCAAGTTAACTACCCAAAGTAGCCCTAGATGAGCTATCTTGAAGGATGAAGAGTAGCTGAAGATTGGGTGAAGGACGGTGTCGAAGTGAAACACTTTGATGGAATAAAGTTGTTGCTAGCATGGCAGATTGGAACTCGGTAATTGCAACCCAAAGAGCAGTTGATCAGCCCGTGTTCATTGTAGCAGACGTGACTTGCAGCAGTGATAGGAAGCAACCCTCTTGGAGTCTTGATGTGTAGTGGCCTTGATGTAATAAGGCACTACTAGTGAGCAATATGGGTGCGACGGACCAAAAAGACAAGATACAACATCGAAGTGTTGCAACCAAGTTTGTCATTATATCTTGTAACCATAGACTATTATATTTATCAGATTGGTGATTATACATTATTGTACAATTTTGTTTAAAATTGTGTATTATTGTGCGTATTGATTTAATGCTTTATATTTCTGTTGTGCAAAGTGGTTTATGGTTGAGATTCTTGGTTTGGTAGTATCAATGCTTTTAAGACTCTAACCTAGACCCAAGGTCATGGAAATTCAACATGGTATCAGAGCGTGTTTGAGATATTTTGAAAGTAGTAAATTAGAGTTGTGCGTAATGAAATACAATGTGAGAGGGAGTTGGTCACATTGTGAGTGAAGGGTTCACTACAATGTCAAATTTGCAGGCAGGTATTTGATATGAGGACATATTGGACGGGTTGTACAACTATAGTCCATGGAAGGAAAGGATCAAGTTGATCTTGCAAGTCAACATGATCTGGTATTTTGCCGAGAAAGACATCAAGATGCCAACTAACCCTAAGGAGATGAAAATATGGGAATATTTAGATGTGAGGGAAAGATTGATCACCCTTGATGGTGTGAGGGATGCCCTGATACCTCATTTGTCTGGGAAGAACACCGCACATGAGATGTGGGTGTCTCTTCATAATTTGTTCCAAAATAAGAATGAGAACTGGGTATTGGTATTGGAGGATAAGTTGAAGTCCACCAAGATGTTAAAGGGTGAAAGTGTGACCTCGTATCTGACGAGATTGTATCAGGTCAAAGATGAGCTTGTTGCCATCAGTGTGACTATCTCAGATGGAGATATGGTAAGGATTTCCTTGAAAGGATTCACCGAGGAATGTAAGCCCTTCATCAAAGGAAATGTTGCCAGGGAGAAGCTACTTGACTAGGATATGCTGTGGGATGACTTCATTCAGGAAGAATTGCGAGACAAGGATCTTCAACCGAAGTAGAAAGCTTCACATGATGACGTGGCACTTGCATCACGAATGAAGGGTAAACACAAGAAGGACTTGAGTAAAGTCAAGTGTTTCAACTGCAAAAAGATGGGTCATTTTTCGTCGCGATGTCCGGTGCAGAAGAAGGGAAATGATGAGAAGAAGAAAGGAAAGCAGACCTCTGATGTTTCTGCTTCAACATAGATGGACAATCTCTCCAAGAGATTGGAAGAGGAGGAATTTGCTATGATTTCTCATTTCTCACAGAGTACTATCACTGAGGATGGATGGTACGTGGATAGTGGTGCGACGAAGCATATGACGGGGTCAAAGGATGTTTTTGAGACTCTAGATGGATGGGACTCGAAGTTTCACATGATGTTAGGTGACAAGAGTCAGTTGGAGATCTGAAGATTGGGTGTTGTGCCATTCAAGATGGTGACAGGACATATGATGCAGGTCCAGGATGTATTGTTAGATATAGCATGATTTCTGTCTCAATGATCAAGAGGAAATGGTTTTAGGTATTGTTCTAGGATGGGAAGGAAAGACTTAGCATCAGAGGCTCTAAGTCCAATGGGATTGTACTCAGAGTTAGAGAGCATGGTCTCTACAGGTTGACGAGCAAGCCTGTGGATCATGGAAAGAAGCAGGTGGAGCAAGTATGGGTTCTAGAGAAGCAGGTGCAGGTTCCAGAGAAGCAAGTGTAGGTGTAGGCTTTAGAGGAGAAGGCACAGGTTCTTGAGAAGAAGGTACACTTTCCTGAGAAGGTCCAAATTCCACAGACTTAGAAGGAGTCTAGTTCGAGAGGGAGCTTGCAGATTCAGAGGGAGAATCTACAATCCAAGAAGAGCGTGTGGTGAGTGGTGAGCAAGGGTGCTCCTACAACTTCCAAGAAGGAACCATGGAAATAGTGGAAGACGTTATAAGATAATAAGAAGAAGTAGGTTGCTTCCAACAATGACAATGACACTTCCGAGGAGGGCATAGTTCACCGTACAAGGATTGTTGCGATTGTGAGTGCCAGGAGTTGGGAAAGTGTTGCGAGAAGTGATGATGATGACAAGATACTTACTAGTCTTGGAAGTACCTCCCTTACTAAGAGGTAGTGTTGAATTGTGTAGCTTGGGAGGTACTCCAAGCCCAAGGGTTCAGGGTTTGGAGGGCAAAGCACCGTAAGGGTAGCTTGTGGTCTTGGAACCAGAGTATGGGGTTTTGGCACCCATTGAGATTTGGAACAAAAAATTGATGGATTTACGACATGTGATGGATGAGGATGATAGTGCCTGGAAAGACGATTCCAACGCAATGAAAATCGTTTGAATTTGAGCTGTCATTAGAGAGATGTGAATTTTTGAAGTTGATTTTTTTTTTTTGGTTTTCAAGTAGGCTGACTTGATGTAAACACAATCCAAAAGAAGTGTCACTTCAAATGTGATGTTTTGGAGCCCTTGTATTTGGTATAAATATAAGGTGATGTGAGTGTTATTTCACTCTTCCAAAAGAGAAATACAAGGCAATATAGAAGGATATAACTCTTTGATTTGGTTGTAGCAAGGAAAGGGACAAACCATCGAAGGAAAGGATTGTTTTAGGGTCATCGTGTGGAGGCCAAGTTGTTGTTTGGAGGGTCGAGGAGCCTCCCTAGAGGGCCAATGAAGAGGAGGTATATTCTGGGTTGTTTGTGAAGGTTTTGGTGGTTGGAATTACCTCTGTTTGGGCAGCGCAAGCTACAGGTCTGTGTGTAGGAAGGCCTAACCCTAAACAAAGGGTTGTTGGGTGAGTATTAGGCTAGTTTTAGCCCTATAATCTAGAGTTTGACAACAACAAGGAAGGGATACTATGTCGCAGTTGTAGGAGGCTTGTTGAGGGTGATTGAGTGGGATTACAAGTGGATGTTGGAAGCCCTAACCAAGTAGCCTCATCACAATAGTTCACTAGTGTTTGGAATAATAGTAAAAAGGTGTTTTTGACAAATTTTTTCCTTCGATTGGATTCTAGTATTAGATTAGTTTGGATGGGATACTTGTTGTAGCCTGTTGGAGCCAATTGGAGGACATTCTGAGGTGGTGTAATGTCTTCCTAGGAGAAAATTCAGCAGTGAAGTATTGGGTGTCATAGAGCTGGTTGGAGGGCAACAAGTTGGATACCCAAAGTATCCCTAGACGAGCTATCTTGAAGGATGAATAACAGCTGAAGGTTGGGTGAAGAACGGTGCTAAAGTGCAACACTTTGATGGACTAAAGTTGTTGCTAGAATGGCAGATTGGAGCTCGAGAATTGGCCAACGCAAACAGTAGTTGATGATCCCATGTTCATTGTAGAAAATGTGAATTGTAGTAGTGATAGGAGGTAGCCCTCTTGGAGTATAAATGTGTAGTGGCCTTGATGGACTAAGGCACTACTAGTGAGCAGTACGAGTGCGACGGGCCAATAGGAAAAAATATGACATAGAAGTGTTGCGGCCAATTTTTTCATTGTATCTTGTAACCATAGACTATTGTATTTATCAGATTTGGATTAATATAACAAATATTGGTGATTGTACATTATTGTACAATTTTGTTTAAAAATGTGTATCATTGAGAATATTGATTTACTGCTTTATATTTCCACTGTGCAAAGTAGTTATGGTTGATATGCTTGGTTTGGTAGCGTCAGTGATTTTAAGACTCTAACCTAGACCTAAGGTCAGGGAAATTCAACACTGATGATATCCTAATCTCAAATCAATATTTGAGAATACTGATGCTCCCTTCAACTGATCAAACAAGTCATCATCCTTGGAAACATATACTTGTTATTAATGGTTACCTTGTTCAACTACTTACAGTCAATGCACAATCTAAGAGTACCATCCTTCTTCTTCACAAACAACATTGGTGCACCCTAAAGTGACACACTTGGCCTAATGTATCCCTTGTAAATAATTTTCTTCAACTTCAGCTTCAATTCCACTAACTCTGGTGTGCTCATCCTATAAAGTTCCTTTGATGCTAGTGCTGCCCCTGGTACCAACTCAATAGAAAAGTCCACTTCCCTGTGAGGCGAGAATTATAAAACCTCTGCTAGAAATACATCCTGGAAATGCTGCAAAACTGAATAATTCTTCAAGACATCCTCATCCTAAACTTCCTTACTTTTGTCACTAGAAATATGTACTACAAATAATACACATCATTTTCTACAACTATGCTTTGCATGCTCAACAATAACCATTCTGATTGATGTTGCATTTTTCTTACCATGCAAGGTTATCTATTCTCCATTGTCATCCAAGCATTCAATGGCCTTCTCATAACAAACCACCTTGGTCCTATGAATATACAACCAGTGCATACCCAACAACATAGTGTGTGGTCCCAATGTAAGCACATTCAAATTCACTGACGTACGCATACCATTCAATTCAAATGCACAAGCTCTTACCTAGCGATGAACACTTTTCTTAGTACCTGTTGCCATATGCACTAACCAAGACTCTGCATACACTTCTTTATTCAAAGCGCACTTATCCACTAGTTTAGGGTTAACATAACTATAATTAGATCTAGTGTCAATCAAAATAGAAACAACTTGATCACAAAGCTTACCATCCATCTCGATAATGGATGCTTGGTGATCCGCCTTCCTATTATCCAACGTTGCATAAATCCATAGAATACTTTGTCCAACATCCCCCACTGTCTGTGCCTCCTGAGAACTATAAATATGTGGTCTACCACCCTGATTCTATGGACAATCTATCCTGCGATGATCCTTGTCACAAGTCCAACACTGTAAATGATTCCTGCCATCACCCTTGTTCTGCTCCTTAGACTGAAACCCCTATCCTCTATCAGATGCATTGAACTTCTTAGGCGGTGCGGCATTCTCTTTGCTACCTATGTCCTGAGGGCTTGTATGTTTCTTATCCCATTTTCCTTTATTCTTCTCATTACCCTTCTAATACTGCTTAGTCTTAGATCTGTGCTTCAATTGCTCATAACAATGCTTTAGCTTTCTGATGGATTCCTCCAATGATCTAGGCTCATCAAACTCAATCCTATCTTTGAATGCTACTGGCAACCCACTGATGTATCTTTGAACCTTCAATTTATCCTCCTTAAGATGAGGCACATACCTTAATAACTCCAAGAATCTGCTAGTGTACTCCTCATCGTTGATGGATACCATCTTCAGCTCATAGAATTATTTTTCCCTGTCATCATCGTATCTCTCTGATAGATACTTCTTTCTAAAAAGTCTCTCAAACTCACTCCAAGTCAACTCTTCTTCCCGAATGCCCTTAACATTCTTTACTTGTTCCCATCAAATGTCTACTTTACCTTTAAGAATGAAGGTAGCTATTATGGCCTTCTTATTCTCTGAGTACTCGTGAAATATGAAGAACTTATTTATCCCAAGAAACCATGCTTCTGCATCTTATGACTTCTTCATTTCTCCATCAAATGTAGGTGGCTTTTCTTTCTTGAACTCATCTAAAAAATATACCCTATCACTCCTCCTGTAGGGATGATAGTGATGATGACCATGACACCTGTCTGAACCAGAACTATAGTAAAGCCCATGTCCACTGCCTCATCTATCAGGGGTATCTAATAATATGCCCTCTCTAACTGTGTCATCTCTATCTGACATGTGCCCACCATGAGACATGCTACCATAGGCTCCATTAGTCTTATCCTCCTGTCCATGACTGATCTTAAGTGGTCCTTGTCTCTGCAAGTCTAACAAGCTCTAAAGGATGACTGCATTGACCTATGCATTTTCCCCCTATGCCCTGGAAATTATCTCTTGTGTCTGAATGATTCGGTCACTATCTTCTTTACAACTTCTTATTTCTTCCTTCAATATTCTCAAAGTGTCTGCTATGTTAGGAGAGTACCCATCACCATGTCAATCATATGATCTATAGGGAGAGTCTCTTGAACTATAGTTTACCATCTTGCTAGTCATCTTTGATATTCTTCCTATAAGTATATCATGTCAGCTAAACCAAAATATAAACATAATCAACATACCTCGGTATAGTTTAGGGGGAGATATCTCATCTGCAAGATTAACTAGATTAGTGTGATACATGTATAATCATAATCACAAAAATATACCAACATCATGTCCATAATTTTCTATTTACCATGCATGACAATACCAACTTCATACCATGACCTCACGCATGACAACTATAACCATGACAATGCATGCATATATCCAGAGAGACAAAAAACATACAAAACACGTGCATATTCAATTGACATGCATTAATGAAAACCACATTTCAACAACAACATCATCAACTTCCACATGACAATGCAACTGTAACAATGAATGCCACCATGCATACATAACAAGCACATATACAACCTTCATTAATGCATGACAATCCACATTCTTCCCATCCAATCCATGGGTTGAACCATGCTTTGATATCACTCTATAACCACCCTCCTCCCATACTTACCCAAGCTAATGGGTCCACCAAGGTAAATATGTGATGAATATTTACTACGATATGATTTAAATTCCCAAGTATAGTTAAGGAAGTGGAATCGACAAACCAAAACCAAATTGACCTTCCTCAAGAGCTACAGGACCCCCAAGGGCTAACCAGCCACTCCAAGTGTTCAACCCCTGAGTTAATTTTCTTTCTAAATGAACTGAACCCCCAGTCTCTCCCATGACAAGCCCTCCATGCAACTGTAACCCTCCAGACGCTCCCAAACAAGGCCTCCATGCAACTATAGACTCTTTCACCTAGTTCTCTGCCAACGACAGTGAGATTTAAGCCACTTTTCAGGAAAGTCTCCATACCACTACCCAGAAATGCATAAAACTTTCTAGAAAAATGAATGACACCAGGACAAATCCTTTCACAGAAAACTTAGACAAGAAATTAACCTAACCAGACCTATCCATGACAGGAATTTCATCAAACAAATCATGAACATGTAATATACTGGTCAAAATTACATATATGATCATAGGGGTCTCATACTTATGTTAGAATCATCAATAAGGTCGGGTTCCCTCTCTAAATAGCTGCATTATTATTTATTAGATCATTCATTCACTAACACTTCATATACTAACCAAAACATGATGAGAGCCATAACTCAAATATGTCAGTAACCATGCTTGTAACAAGCAGATAACTAGATAAACAATAATAATAGAACAACCATCATAGCCACATAATAACACGTACATTTGCACATATAACACAAGACAAAAAGATATCTTATTAACATATGCAAATCCAACCAAGTCAGGGACTTCCACGTACCACCCGACCACAGATTGGATGAAACCAAATCTTTCTTTCAACCAATCACCCATGTGCCATATTCCAAGCATGAATGTGGGATCTCATGGAATAAACCAAGAAAACCAAACCAAGGCTTCAAGAGGCCAAACCACCTCAAACCACAACCAGTGATTCCACCTCACAGTCAAACACCACTAACCATCACCAGACCAGTATCTATCCAAGCTTTCCAAGGATTTAGAGCATTTGTTCCAACCCAGCTTCTAGGACTAGTAACTCAACCCACAACTGTCATCGGGCTCCAAAGCATTTATCCAACCAAGGCTTCCAGGACTAGTAACTCAACCTAATATGTTACATGGATTCCATAGTGTTTGTCCAACTAAGGATCCAAGAACTAAATCTCAACCCACAATCATAAGGAACATGAACACCAAAACAAAAGAAGGTAAAACCCACAACACCATGGCTATCCAGGAAATGGCAAGGCTAGGAAAAACCACTGTTAATCCAGGCAACCCTCCATGCTAATGACAAATCATAACCAAATAACCACATGCATATTCCATGCATGTCAAAACTAGCAAGGAAATCATACATGAATCTCAGTACCTACAAGCAAAACCCATTGTAGTTGTTGATCCTGATGTTCTCTTGCACTTTCCTGCTCTTCCTTTGCCTTCTTGCTCCAAATCCAAAATATGCCACAATTCTCCAAGAAAACTCTAAGTGTGCAATAGTGTGAGAGAGAGATTAGAGAGAGAGCTCCAAGCTAAAACTAAAAAAATAAGCTATGAATTGATCCTCATAAGTATTTTTTTTATCATTGAGGCCTCTATTTTCTTCATTTTCCATTATTTTCCTTCATTTTCCTCATCACATGCAACCAATGACCTTTCACCTTCCTTTTCTCCTCATTTCCATTATTTTCATAAATAAAATGCCAATAAATGCCTCATGCCTTTCCAAATCCTTTGCCATTTCCTTTGCCAATTTCCATAGCCATTAATTAATCACAAGTGATCCCCATTGTTAGGGTCAGTATTTGCATACTGCCACCAGTGATCAAATATGCTCTTATAAAGTGGTTTTAGGGTGTCAAAGTCAAATTTTGTCATTTCAGTGAGTCTTTAAGTAAAATTTGGTCACTAGGTATTAGGTCTAGGATTTGTTTTCACTCCTTCCAAATTTTTCCTCCATGTCACCATTCGGCTGAGTGTACCATCATTCAAAAGAGTTGTCATTATTATTTCAAGTTCCAATGGGTCATTTTACACATTGTTTGTGCTTCAGTGGTGCTTAGGTAAGGCTCATTTCCATCTCCTAGGGTTTTGAAGGTAATTTTTCTTGGATGGTCAAATCATCAAAAAAACTTGTATCCTGATGCTCATACACATTCCCCTATCCTTAATATACCTTCTTAAAAACTTCCCATCACGGATATCCCTCAAATTCATCATTTTCCCACAAACCCTAGCCTATTGCTACAATTTGACACTTTTCTAGGTTAGGCCTATGTTTTTCCCTTTTGGACCCCTTCCCCTCACTCAATCCTTGAAATTCCACTTTCCCCTGCTTCCTAACATCCCTCCCTACTTCCAAAAATTTTCTCAAGAATTTAGAAGCCCCTCATTCCCTTCATTTCTACAAATCCCCTGTTCCACACATCGGGATAGGTTTTGTTCAATGATGTTTCTGATAGGTTTTTGTCCACCATAGACCCAAGAAGAAAAGTATCCTTCAGTTTTTACACAGGTCTCATGGTTTGGGAGAAATGTCCAAACAATCATTTGCCACAGGAGAGTTGCTTCCCTTCTGGAGTGACCTTGGTAAAATCAATTTTTCTCCTAGATGAAATATCCAAATGACTTGCTTAATGAGTCAAATGATAACTAGACAAAGAGATATTTCCAATGAGCTATCATGAGCTCAATTTGGAGTTGAGGAAGACCTCCTAAAGTTGACTACAAAATCACTCTGCATTTTGGTAGCCTCATTCTGCACATTTTGACCAGTCTTGGGAGATTGAGCTTTTGATAGGGAAAATTAACTCTAAATTGAAAAATTCAAGATGTTCTGGAGATTAGACTCTACAATCTTTCCAACGAGGTATCCCATGCCTAATTTAGACACCAGGAAGGCCTCCAAAAGTGGCTTGCAAAAAGTGTTGCGCGTAGGGAAGGAGGCACTACGCGTAGGGAAATTTTCTCCAGTTCAGAAATACACAGGCGCTGCGCGTAGGAGTAAGCGCTGCGCTTTTGGGTGAAGGCACTGCGCGTAGGTCAATGAGTGACCAAATCACTTCAAACTTCAAAATTCCAGCAAAATTTCTTGCAAATTCCTCCTCTACAAGTAAGTGGCCCTACTTCACTTGATGTTTAGCTTGCACATTTAATGTTTTAGACATCTCCTTCACTCTTAATATCAAACCCTAGTTTTCCACTACAAACCCTAACTAGCTTGTTTTTCCCATTACCTATCATTATAACTAAAACCCTTTTTACATCATTTCCTTTCCCCTAATCTATATTCCCTCATCTATCCATCATTCTCAAAACCCTCTCCCTCACCCTCATGATTCATAATTTACCCATAAGTGCCTAAATTCACTCAAAACTCATCCCTACAAACCCTAAAGCATCCCACTCATTCCCATCTTCATTGTCTAAGATTGTGCAACTAAAAAGCTGGTTAACATGGATAGAGGAGATTATGATTATGATGAGGAGAATACAGCAAGTGACAGTTCAGCAGAGAGAAACAGGCAGCATAGAAAACCTCATAAGGGAGGCAAGATCACAAGAGAAGAGCCAACTAACCTAAGAGAACTACAAGCCTCTCCATTGGCAGTTTCATGTTTTAGACACCTTGAATGTTATGAATTTTGTGAACTAGTGGAGAGAGTCCAATTTCACCATGAACTGGCTAGACTTTTTGTAGCCCACCTGCACAACAATGAAGTGACTCTTGCTGGGGTGACTTTCACAGTGTCACCATCAATCATTTCAGAGGCCACCAAGATTCCTAATGTTGGTGAGAAATGGTATAAGGCTCAGGACCTTGATGAGCATTATTATGAGCCTTACATTAAACCTCAACACAGAAGTCAGGTGAAGAGGCTTTTCCCTTTCAAATTTCTAGAGAACAGGTATGTCCCCTTGATGAGTATGTCCCCTTGATGAGTATTATCATCAAATATTTCACTTGTGAGGACAAATTTTCCAGGTTGTACACTTACCATATCAGGCTCCTCATGCACTTTACAAGGGTAAAAATGTTGAACCTCCCATTCTTTTTGTTTAAAAACATTGATAAGATGGCTTACCTTGTGCAGAAGAAGCCATACCCTCAATAGATGAACAACATCTATCACTCCTTGATCAAGATTATTGTTCTTCACCATCTCAGTCTCCTCAACATCCCTTGGGAGACTTTCATTGCTCATGACATGTTTAGGGGACCCAAAATTCCTCCATCCATGGTTCAAGAAACAGGTGGGCCTTCTAGTCATGTGGAAACAGGAGAAGAAACCAAGGAGACAAAAATTGTTGAGGTGCCAATATACTTGACATATCAAAGAGGTACAAGGAAATTGTTTGCAGCTACTAGACAAGTGTTTGCCCCATAGGATGTGGAAGGGACCTTGCCTTCTTCATCAGCCCATAGGCAAATGCTATCTCCATAGGATGTGGAAGGGGCTTTGCCTTCTTCATCGACACAACAGGTACAGGTACAATAGTTGAACAAAGGGAAGGAAAAGGTGCAGGAAGAAGACTTGGATGATGAGCAAGAAAGAGAGTTTGAGTTGGAAGAACATGATGAGCCTGAGCAACTTGACACTGAGATTATTGATTTAGAAGCTCAGGAGAGGGAAACTATCAAAGACATCATCATTTAGGAGAAGGAAGCTCAGATACAAGCCTTGATAGACAACCTAGAGAGAGCCAAGTTTGTCATCACATACTTGGAGCAGGAGAACAAACAATTGAGTGACAAACAAGTCCTCATGGAGCTAGAAGTACTAAAAGCAAAGAGGCAAAGTGACAAAGAGGCTCATGTCACTTTGACTCCTATCGAGCAAGAAATTGAAAAGGATAGGGAGACTTGGCTTGAAAGAGTCAATCTACATCTTGAGGAGCTGATTAAGAAGGCCAATAGGGATAACAAAATGCTTAGACACATGGCATATCACTACATGACCCGCAATAAGATTTGCAATATGAGAATCAAAAAGATGAAGGCTAGGTTAAGGAGGGCTTTAGAAGGCAAAAAGGAGGAGGATAGACTTAAGATGTTGGCTAAAGCCTCCTTGGCTAATCAAAGCACATGATGGTGGTGCTTCATACCAATTTTGGGCACTTTTTAAGAAAATTTTGTCATTTTTGAATTTTTGAAATTCAATACATAGAAAAACCTAGGGGCACCCAATGGACAAATGGCTTGCATTTTTGGATTTCGAGCATCAAGGACATGCACCCTAGCAAGTTTCAAAATTTTTGGAGCAGAACTGGTCCACCAAAAGGTCCAAAAACACCCTAAAAATGACCTTTCTGCCACTTTTTGGACACATAGAAGCAGTCTTGGGAGAATCAAGTTTTGGCGGGGGGGGGGGGGGGGGGGGGGGGGGGGTTAAATGAGCTCCAACTGCATAAATTTTAGGTGTTCTAGAAAGTAGACTTGAAGACCTTTCCAATGAGCTATTATGGGCTCAATTTGGATTCCGAGAAGGCCTTCAAAAGTGGCCTGAAAGTGGCGCTGCGCGTAGGACTAGTGGCACTGCGCATAGGGCAATTTGTCTCAGGATGCTTATTTTGCCAATTTTCGACTATTTTCATGATTTCTCTCTCATGGTGGATGATTCACTGATGTAATTAATATCATGGCTTGTAAATATGATGGTCAAACACTTGTAGATGGTAGATTCATTAGATTAAAAGTGGTTTTGAGGGTAATGAATCAGTTTCCCCTCTTTTAGAGGCAAGTTGTTTGACTGCCTAGATTCCTGTTCCTTGTTTAGAAATGGTTGAAACAACTCCTCTTCTCATGGTTTCGACCCCTGATGGTTAGGATGAGTGATTTTAATGTCTATATCATGTATTTTCTTTGTCATTGACAGAGGTTGGATTCAGCTGGATGCTCATGTACTGAATATACATCATCTTGTAGCAGTTTGGCAGGAAACTAAATAAAGTTGCAGCTATTTTTATGGGATCCCTGTGGTATGGCCTTTAGCATGAGTTTCTTCTTATGTTATTATGTTTTCATGTTTTTCATGTATGCCTCTCTCATGTAATTGCTTCTAATTGGATGTTTTCAAGTCAGATAGGTGGAATCCATTAGGTTTTGATGCTCTGCCTTGGGAAAACACCAGTATTTCATGTCTTTTCTGCTGTTTAAGAAGGATTCATGACTTTCTCATGCCCTTCTTAGCTCCTCACCAGTCTAGCACTTCACCTCATCAAGCCTAAGGTGCTAAAGCTTATGCCTACCTTGCCCCATAGAACACCTTGCAATTCTGACTTAGTTTCCCATACCCAAATTGCCCAACTCCTCCTGATCTGGCAAAACACTAACAAAACCTATCAAAACCTTTGAGATACTATACCTAACATAAAATTTTCTTCTTGATCCAGACATCTTGAATGAGATCCATAAGGAGAGAGCCCTCTCCCGGTCTGTAGGGCTAGCTACCAGATTCAGTGTGGTTTGTGGTTACCTTGGAATTGCCTCCCTTCAGCCTGAGGTCAATCTAGGAGATGACACCCATCACTATGTTTTTTACCAACATTAAGCTTGTAATACGTGTCCCATGACCTTGGTCTTATTTTTCCTTTTAAAACTTTATTACATGGATTTTTAACCTTGGGTTGTTACAACAACCTAAATGTGACTTCAATCACTTTTCTAGCACCATCCAACCACCCTAAAAATAATAATAGATAGACCAACTATTGTGGGATCTCATACTAGAGACAATGACCCACATACAATGAGCAGATTATTGCAGAACAATGAAACCCTTACCTCTAGACAAAAACCATTATTGTTGATACACTTCAAATGAATAACAAGGCCCTGACACCCTTGATGCAAGAAAAATATATGACAGGGAATCCCAGCTATTTTAATATTGAACATTGACATACACTCTTACTGTGTTACAAGTAACAAACCCTTATTGCTGATATAATGAACACTAACTACAATAAATTACTGAAACACTTATAGAGAAACCCTTACTACAAATCAAAATGATACTTCTAAGCTACTACAAAATTATTGAGACTAATGTACCTTTTAGTTGCTATTGTATCAATGAGCGGATGATGATGTTTTCAATTATCTCTACTATTAAGATCTTCCTCTAAGTTTTCCTGTGATGTTTGTCACTCCCACTCAACATCTTAATTCAAGGCATTTCCCAAGAGAAAACGATTGTATGGCCAAAATCAAAAGAAAAATTGCTTCATGAATCAAGTCACTGTAAGTGTTCTTAATGTTTCTTGGTTAGTTTATAGGAAGAAAATGTGTCTTATGAAATAATTCAGTCATAAGACTACTGTAGACAAGTATTCAAAATAAAGGTCCTAACATACAATTCATTTTGTGATATATCAAGAAGACAAACTGTCTGATGACACCCCAGATTACTTTAAAAAATTTGCTTGTATTGTGAGAATGGTTAACTCAGAACTTCACTGGAAAGGACTTACTCAGACAAATGCTTCATATTCGATGCTTCCATTTACTATGTTCAAGACCAAACCTTCAGCGCAATGTGGATTAAGTCTTCGTTCTATGATTTCTCAACAAATCAAGCTTCTTCAATTAGTGCAAATTCACCTACAAGACTTGTCAAACAATGATATCATTAACCAACACTTCAAAATTCATAGACTACTCCTTCATGGTCATAGTAATTGGTATTCTTATTTAGTGCAACTATTTACTGTCCATAGATAAGACTTCAACGAATGTGATTTTTTTTTATGAACAAACATTTACTAGACAAAACCATTCGCAGGAGTCACAATGGATCTATGTTGTCTTTGGACTATTTATTTCAACGCATAGAGATCTACTGTAGTTGAAGAAATTTTTTTTAAAGGATTTGTGCTTATAAGTTTGTAATAGCTAGCAATATCAAATCTAGGTTTAGCTGTTGCTCCAGGAATATGCTTAATGCGAGTTTGAGCCCCAGAATTAATGCGAGTTTACTTGAAACATATCCAATCCTCATATAGGTTTTAAAATGGAGACCAAAAGTTTAATATTTCTTGCAACTAAGTCCTTGATTGATCTTCTACTCCTTTGTTGAAAAATACAAGCCCTAACTGATCTAAACTGTGACATAACCATGCCCTAAGTTGCTTCAAATTTGATCATACTTGGGGTACCATTAATCTTATTGCTTCGCTAATTCTAAGAAGTCACAAAGATGAATGATTGAGGTCTTTATGCACAATTATGTTTCCCTAACAAGGGTTGAAACTTATAGATAATTGCTCTATCTGCAAGAAAACAATGAATCCCATAATCTTATCCCAAAACCCTTTCACTAGTCTTACCTGCTAATTAGGTTTTCAAGACTCCTCAAGGATGAGAATTTCAGAGTTCACTATTTCCTTTTGATCTTCATTCAAGTGCATCTAATGGAAAGAAAACAAAGGCCTTTTATAGTTTTTGGAGGGTCATAAATTTAGGCAATTGACTAGATATTTGGAGGGAAATGGATTTTAAAATTCAATGGAGCCAAAAATTATGATAACTAATTTGAATTTAAAAATTCAAATAATTTTAGAGCCAAATCCTTTACTTGATTTAAAATTGATTTTTTTTTTTCTAAATCCTCCATGAACATAATAAAATTAATTTATTCCCTAAATAAAAGCCTTATTATCTTATCCAAAAGAAAGTTGCAACATCATAAACTAGATTGGGGCTATTGACCACAATATGGGGCTTCTAACTTTGAACAAGTATATTTTTCAATCCAAGAGGACCCTCGTGATGTGCCACATACCATAATAATTGACATGATGAGGAGAATCCAATGAAGATGAGATTGACCATAAAGACCTTATATTTCCTTGTCATTTTAATTCTTAAAGGTAGGGCTCCACTGAGTGATGCTTGGGTTGGAATCATTGACAACCATAGTTCATCAATCTCCCCCTTTGGAATTGATGGAAACACATTTACTCCCCCTACGATCAGTGCTCCCCCTGAATCCATTCCTCTAATCTTCCTGGCCTATTTTCTCTACCCCTTTGACATTAATGGCAAAGGGTGACTCCCCTTGATATGCTACCCACTTCTTTGTTCCCACAATATACCTTTGCTTCCCCTATTTGGAAAATTGAAAGCGATGAAGATCAATGTGGACATGGTAAAATCTGGAGATTTTTCCAAAGATACTCAATAGTCTCACGAGGTAGAGGTTTTGTGAAAATGTCATCTATTTGCTCTTTTGTCCTAATGTATTCTACCTTTATGTTCTTTTTTGCAACTTTCTCATGGACAAAATGGTATTTGATAGGAATATGTTTTGCTTTTTAATGCATGAAATGATTATTGGAGATACTTATGCCTCTGGTGTTATCACATAACATTGCAATGGGATCATTGATTTTCACATGTAGATCCTACAACATTTGTTTATGTAGAAATTATGTTGTATATTTGCAAATGCTTATGAAATTTTAATCAAAACCACAAGACACAAACCTACTCTACTACTATGCAGACATTAATTCACAATTTAGAACAAGAATCTCAAACATGCAACAAGTATTTTTATTTGGGGAAATAAATCTGTTGAAAACCCCAATGCATTCTTACATTTATCAAATGAATAGAGATGTATTACAATTGCTTTTCTCAACTGAGCTCACTCTGTAAGTGCATAACCTATCTTTCTGTTGACTGAAGGCCTCTGACCCATACTTAGTCAAAATTTTCCTTGGATTAAGCTAATATTTCCTTGCGTTGTTCCTTGAGGAATTAGCCCCTATTATTTAGGAAATTCCTCTAATTTAATTGCACAATTCCATAGGATGATCATATGACTGCATGAAACACTTGTACACTCAAGACTAGTCTACAACTGATGTTGCACCGCCTTGGAATCTCCACCTCAACTGGGTAGCTCAAATTATTTACATGCACTAGCTATTTTTGGCTGATTGATCAATTAATTGGATGATTATTGAGTTTTACTGAAGCCCCACTGCTTAACTAACCTTCCACTAGTTCCTCCAAAAGTTGGAACTAGTTTAACTGGAAACAACCTGAGATAATTGACCTTGATTGCTACAAAGTATCAATCACACTTACAGAAATAAAGTTTATCTCCTCCAACTCGAATTTACTGAGTAAACTGGGTGACACAATCCATGTCACACAATTTAACATCATCCAAGTTTTCTGTTGATGTGGAAATTTAAATTTTCTCAAATTAATCAAGGAAAAATAAAATTGAGAATTTCTTATTACATTTTTCAAAAATCCCTCTCAGCAAGAAATGGATTATCAACCACCCCTATCCTACACATGTGGAACTCAAACTTCCCTCTTAACAAGGCCTTTGTCAAAATGTCAGCATATTGTTCCTTTGTTAAAATGTACTACAACAACATTATTCGCCTGTGCACACAATCCTGTAAATGGTGATACCATATATCTATATGCTTGGATTGATCATGAAAAATAAGATTTTCATAGAGCTTGATGAAACTCTGATTATCATAGTATATCATAGTTGGATCCATCATCTGACCAAACAATCCAACAAGTATCTTTCTCATCCAGATCGCCTCACATGCTGCTTGACTAACAGCCATGTATTATGTTTCTACTGAGTTGAGTGCCAAAAAGCTTTTCTTCTTGTTGTACCAAGAAACGGTTGTGGACCCAACACTGAAAATTCTACCTGATCTACTCTTTTGGACTGATGGACTCCTCGCCCAATCTGCATCTGTGTAGCCACATAGCTTCACTCCATCTATCCATTTGTACAATAGTCCAAACTGGGTAGTGCCTCTGAGGTAATGTAAAACATGATTAGTTTCCCTCCAAAATAGTTTGGTTGGCTTAACCATAGATTGGCTTCGTTGGTTGATTGCATAGCACATATCTAGTCGTGTGTTCACAAGATGCAAGAGCAAAGGCGACACTTTAACTAAATGAACGCCTTTTGTTGGGACTCAGACCAGGAAAAGTTTTCTTTCACTCCGCCCTTGGTGATCAGACTCAAAGGCCAAGTGATATGGGAGAATCCCAACACAAACCTTTGATAAAAAAATTGCAAGGCATAAAAAATTGCAAAGCTCTGTTAGAGTGGTCAGGGTTGGCCAATCCCAAATGACTTGGATCTTAGTTAGATCCAAATGCACACTTCGCTCATCTATGATGTAACCTAGGTATTGGACCTGGCTCATACCAAAGGTGAATTTTTCCAAGTTTGCACAGAGTTTGTGTTGTCACGGGGTTTGAAGGACCTACCGAATATGTTGCAAGTGTTCTTCCTAACTCTTGTTGAAGATGAGGATGTCATCCAGATAAACAACCACAAATGCGTTGGTGAAGGGCCGCAATATGTCATCCATTAACCTCATAAAAGTAGCAGGGCATTTTTCAACCCGAAGGGCATAACTAACCATTCAAAAAGTCCTTCCCTAGATTTGAAGGCAATTTTCCATACATATGTGGGCTCTATTAGAACCTAGTGATATCCAGACTTTAGATCGATCTTGCTAAAATACTTGGTCCCCTTCAGTTGGTCCAAAAGGTCATCAATCCATGGGATTGGATAACTGTTCCTGACAATGATTTTTTTTAGAGCCTAATAATTAATGCAGAGCCTCTAGGTCCCATCCTTCTTCTGTACAAGTACAATCGAGCCCCCACAAGTCGAGGAACTTTGTCGAATGTGCCCTTTTTGTAGCAAATCCTAGATTTTCCACTTGATCTCTTCATTTTCGAGAAGGGAGTGGTGATATATCGACCTATTAGGTAGAGGTGCTCTAGGAGTCAAATCGATCGAATTCTTGACTTGACAGTGAAAGGGTACCCCTGCGGGTGAGGAGAAGATGTCCTTGTATTCTTCCATGATCGTATCCACCTTATTCTACTGGGTGGAGTAACCCTTCCCGGGGGCCATGGATGTGGCCACGATATTCTCCTTATTTTGAGAGCGAATAAAAAAGGAAACAAATTTCCGAGTTTGGGAGATGATCTTACTGCATTACTTAGTAGAGATCGAAGAGATGGTGGTAGGTGGGGCTACCTCCAGTTTCCTGTATAACTTATTAACCAAAGAAATAATAATAGTGTAAGGCCTTGAATCATATACAACATGACTCTTCCACAAGTATGGTTGGACTAATAATAATCACAAACTTCAAGAGGAGAAACATCACACAATACCTCATCAGTGAAAGGCTTGATGTTGTAGGGAAGGCAACACTACTAGCAGAAGCGAAGGTCTCATCCTTGGTGAAGCCACCCGATGGTGTACGGTTGATGGTGTGGTGTGATCGGTAGGCCCAACTACTTCATGGCCTCTATTGAAATAAGGTTATTTTGGCTCCCGCTATTGATGATGAATTGTAACGGCGAACCCTTCACCCACATCTATGACTGGAAGAGACGCTCCCCCTCCTCTGGATCTTCAAGGTTAATCTTCTGGTTCTTAGTGGCGGCAACAATGGTGCTGAGCTCTGCATCAATAATATTCTTCCCTTTGGCATTCCCCTTGTTGGGTTCTGACTTAGAGTCAGAATATGCATCTGATTCAGAAGCCTTCAGCTCAACCACCAATGACTGCTTGGCTCGACACTCACTTGTGTTGTGAGTGGGGCTCTTATGGAACTCACACCACTTTCCTGTGTCCTTATTTGTATTCATAGCGTTGTTCTTTTCTTGTGTCTTCGACAGGTTTTCCTAGGTCACCCACCTTGGATTTGTCCATTGTTCTGCGGTTTGGGCATGCCTTTCCCTTGCTTCACATTCGCAGATCCGAAGTATCGTTTCTTTTGTTTAAACTTCTGCTCGATCTTGACAGTGCATCTGTATGCGAAGACAAGCGAGGATATGTGTAGGAACTCCATCTCGTATTGGATGTATTTGTGAAGACAACTGTGGTACTTGAGTACCAGATTCCGCTCAGAATCGTTGATACCCAATTTTGTGCGAAGGGTATGAAAATTATTTGTGAACGTAGGCATGTCTTGGTCCCTTCCCTGTTGTAGTGCAGTCCACTTTATGTACTTATATTCATAGCTCTTGACAGGGTAATACTTCTCCTTGATGGAATCTCAGAAAGAGTTCCAAGTGGGTGCAACTGAGAATAATGAGGGTTCCCTCTCTTCCTTATTCTCACAATAGGTTTCCCACCAGTCCTTGATATGGGGGGCGACTTTGAGAAGTGCAAAAGTAATCTTTTCCCTATTGGAAAATTCATGAACCTAAAAATACCCTTCCAACAGATTTAGCCATCTGTCTATGAAATTTTCATCTATTTGGCCTTCAAATATGGGAATATCAAAGTTAACTTGTACCTTGAAGGGAGTGGTGCCTCTAGAGTGGCTTTTGGATGAATATGTGTTTCCCGTGGGCATTCGCCAAAGGATCTAGAAAACGTTCTCCATTATCGTGTTCCTTTATCACTCGAGGGTTTCTTCGAGCAATATTTTGAAGGGATCTCCTACTCCCTCGTATTTCTTTTCTTCTGCAATGGGAGCCTGTTGGGGTTTGCGAGGCTGGTCTTGCAAAGGCTCAACCAATTTGAGCCCTAACTCCTTATACCTTGACCTCATTGGGGACATGCAAAGAAAAACATAGAAAGAGCACACTGCTTTAATGCCACTGATTTGGACTTATAAAGGAATAAAACAAAATATAGATATAAACGTAAACACAAAGATGCAGCAAAAATAAAAATTCATTTCATTAATATCAAATAATGGAAATATTCTTACATACAGAATGGAAATAAACTAGCTCGGGTGATGGTAGCTTATCTCTGAGAAGAAATGTGGCAGCTACATGCCTCTGAACTGTGTTCCAATGAGGCTCGAAGGCCTATTTATTATTGACAAACAATGGAAACCCTAAACATCTAAAAACCTAACCCTAGGAGATGAAGCACCAAAACTATGGGCCCTGTTTGGGTAAATTGGTACATCAACTTCCCAAGGTCATAACTTTGGCATACAATATTTGTTTGATGCACACAACACTCGTTAGAAATATCTATATGAGGACTACAAATTTCGACTAAAAACATCATTCAAACACTCATGTTTTCCCGTTTTCCAAAAAAAACATCGTTTAGGTCCTCAAAACAACGTCGGAAGTTCAGGACCTAAAAAATTGCCAAAAATAGTAAATTGTGCTACAATTAAGGAAACTAAAAAATGAAAGAAGAAATTGTGGGGGTCCAAGTGGACTAGGTGAGTGGACACCAATATCCACATGGAGAAGTCCTCCCCCTAGGAAGCAATGGTCCCCATTGTGTTGAGTGCCTCCATGAGACGGGGAAACTTCTAGTGAACTTGGTCCCTGGTGAGCCACTTGCCTTGGTGCAGGAGTTGGACAACTTTGACAACCCAATACAATTGGATCTTCTATTGGCGAGTGTTATTGATCTGTGTGTCCATGATTCGATCAGCTGTGGCTTGTTCCATGCATTCTGGGTTTAACTTTGTTGCTGTGAGTTGTTCTGCAATGCCTGATGTGTCCAGTAATGGTGGAAAGTATGGTTGAAGGCGGTCCACATTAAACACCGGGGGCAGGCCAAGGAATGGGGGAATGCTGAGATTAAAATAATTGTCTCCCACATCCTTGGTAATGGTGTAAGGCCCATATAGGAGTGGTTTGAGCTTTTGACGGGCTCCAATAAGCCGTTCTTTCTGCAAATGCAACCAAACTTTGTCTCCCACCTAAAACTTTTGTGGCACCCAATGTTCATCATGTCGTTGCTTATAAGTGGCATTGGACTTCTCCAAGATGTCATGAACCTACTAGTGGATGTGTTGGATGCATTCAATAAATCTAGTTGCTTTATCAGCCTTAGAGAATACATGTTTGGATTCTGTCTGTGTAGTTGAATGAGAGATGGCAACATCAATTAGACATAATGGTTGAAATCCTAGACCCACTTGAAAGGGACTGCGGCCAATCGAGCTATGAAGAGATCTATTATAACTCCATTACACAGAGGGAAGACTCTCATCCCAGGTTCATGGATGCTTGGAGTTGTACATGCAGAGTGTGTGCACTATCATCCTGTTGATAACCTTTGTCTCGCCATTAGTATGGGGATGGAATGTAATCAACTTGGTGAGATTGGTGTCCAATAGTGCCCACAGGCTTGACAAGAATGTGTTTAGGAACATGCTATTTTGATCTAATATAATGGTATGCGGGATCCAAAAATGTACACACACTCGTTCAAAGAAGAGTTTGGCCATGTCCTATGTTGTGATACTCTTCTTGAAGGCCACCAATATAGCCATTTTAGAAAATCTGTCCATGACCACAAATACACAATGATTACCATGCTTGGTATAAGGGAGGCCACACATATAGTCCATCGAGATGGATTCCTAAGGCTGGTTCGGAGTAGGCAAAGGAGTGTACATGCCTTGCTTCTTGAAGGTTGGCTTGGCGATGGCGCAAGTAGTGCATGATATCATATATTTCCCAACATCATGTCTGAGTTTTGGCCAATAAAATTGCTTTTGTAGTACATCCATAGTTTTCTCCATGCCAAAGTGTTCTGCGACCCAAATGTAGTGTGCCTCCCAAATCAATTTCGCAAGCTCTCTTAAAGGAAAACAAAGGTGGCCCAAGTAGCATAATAATGTGTCCTAGAGGTGGAAATTAGGAACTTGCTTTCTATCTACTAGCATCTGGTATGTGGAGGTGAAATCTGGATCATTTTTGTATAGCTGCGGCCATCCATAGGTCTCGTGGCCACAAGAGTTTAGAACAATAGTCAGTGCTGCAACTAGGGGTTGGCTAAGTCAGTCTACAACATGATTGGTGCTGCCATTTTGTATTTAATTTTCAAGGGGAATTGTTGTAGATATGTAGACCACTTCTGATGGCGATCATTCTACAACTTCCCTTGTGTCTGTATAAACTTAAGAGGTCAATGATCGATGTGGATGATCATCTCCCTCCCTAGAATGCATTACTTCCACTGCCAGCAAGCCTGCACAATGGAATACATCTCTTTATCATAGATGGGGTACTTCTGAATTGTATCGGAAAGTGTCTCACTATGATAGGCCACTAGATGCCCATTTTGGGTGAGGACTGCACCAATAGCATAGTCGAAGGCGTTTGTCTCAATTTCAAATGGTTGTTGTAGGTATGACAATGTGAGTACCAATGCAAAGAAGAGGCAACACTTCAACTCAATGAACACCTTCTGTTGGGACTCATACCAGGAAAAATTTACTTTCGCTCTCCCATTGGTAATCTGGCTTAAAGGCCAAGTGATATGGAGAATCCCAACACGAACCTCCGATAAAAAATTGCATTCCCAAAAAGCTATGAAGCTCTATTAGAGTGGTCCAGAATGACTAATCCAAAATGACTTGGATCTTAGTCAGATCCAAATGCACACCTCGCTCACTATGATGTAACCCATATATTAGACCTGACTCATGCCAAAGGTGCATTTCTCCAAGTTGGCACATAGTTTGTGTTGCCCCAAGGTTTGAAGGACCTGCCGAATGTGTTGCAAGTGTTCTTCCCAACTCTTGTTGAAGATGAGGGTGTCATTTAGATAAACAACCACGAATGAGTTAGTGAAGGGCCGAAAGATGTCATCCATTAGCCTCACAAAAGTAGCAGGGGCATTCTTCAACCTAAAGGGCATAACCAACCATTCAAAAAGGCCTTCCTTGGATTTGAAGGCCATCTTCGATACATATGTGGGTTCTATTGGAACCTGGTGCTAGCCAGACTTCATATCGATATTGCTGAAATATTTGGCCCCCTTGAGTTGGTCCAAAAGGTCATCAATCCATGGGATTAGATACATGTTCCTAACAATGATTTGTTTTAGTGCCCAATAATCAATGTAGAGCCTCCAGGTCCCATCCTTCTTCTATAAAAGTACAATTGGCTCCCACAAGTTGAGGAACTTGGTCGGATGTTCCCTTTTTGTAACAACTCCTAGATTTTCCGTTTGATCTCGTCATTTTCCAGAAGGGAGCGTCGATATATAGGCCCATTGGGTAGAGGTGCTCTAAGAGTTAGATTGATCGAATGCTTGACCTGATAGTGCAAGGTTACCTTTGTTGGTGAGGAGAAGATGTCCCTGTATTCTTCCATGACTGTATCCACCTAATTCTACTGTTTGGAGGAACCCTTCCCGAGGACCATGGATGTGGTAACGATTTTCCCCTTACTTTGAGAGAAAATCAGAAAGAATATAAATTTACGAGTCTGGGATATGATCTTACTTCATTTCTTAGTAGAGATCAAAGAGATGGAAGTAGGCGGGTCTACCTTCGGTATCCTGTATAACTTATTACCCAAAGAAATAATAACAGTGCGAGGCCTCGACTCATATACAACATGACACTTCCACAAGTATGGTTGGCCTAATAATACATCACAAACTTCAAGAGGAGCAACATCACATAATACCTCATCTGTGAAGGGCTTGATGTTGTAGGGAAGGCAACACTGCTGGCTGACGTGGAGATATCGTCCTTGGTGAAGCCACCTGATGGTGTACAACTGTGAGTGTGGTGTTATCGGTAGGCCTAATTGCTTTATGACCTCTGTTGAAATGAGGTTTTTTTGTCTCCCGTTGTTGATGATGAATTGCAGTGGCAGAAATGATCTTACTGCATTGCTTAGTAGAGATCAAAGAGATGTTGGTAGGTGGGGCTACCTCTGGTATCCTGTATAACTTATTACTAAAAAAATAATAATAGTGCAAGGCCTCGAATCATATAAAACATGACTCTTTCACAAGTATGGTTCGACTAATAATAAATCACAAACTTCAAGAGGAGCAACATCACACAATACCTCATCCGTGAAGGGCTTGATGTTGTAAGGAAGGAAACACTACTGGCCGAAGCAAAGGTCTCATCCTTGGTGAAGCCACCCGATGGTGTACAATTGAGGGTGTGGTGTGATCAGTAGGCCCGACTGCTTCATGGCCTTTGCTGAAATAAGGTTATTTTGGCTCCCGCTGTTAATGATAAATTGTAACGGCAAACCCTTCACCCACATATATGACTGGAAGAGACGCTCCCCCTCCTTTGGATCTTCAGGCTCGATTTTCTGGATCTTAGTGGTGGCAACAATGGTGCTGAGATCTGCATCAATAATTTACTTCCCTTTTTCATTCCCCTTGTCAAGTTCTGAGTCAGAGTCATAACATGCATTTGATTTATAAGCTCACAGCTCGACCACCAGTGACTGCTTGTATTTACACTCACTTGTGTTGTGAGTGGGGCTCTTTCACACCACTTTCCTGTGTCCTTCTTTGTCTTCGTGGTGTTTTTCTTTGCTTGCATATTCGATGGGATTTCCTAGATCACCTTGTCTTGGCTTTGTCCTTTGTTCTATGGTTTGGGGGGCCTTTCCCTTGTTTCAGATCCGCAGATCCAAAGTCTAGCTTCTTCTGTTTAAAATTATGCTTGATCTTGGCAGTGTATCGGTATGCGAAAGCAAGAGAGGAGATGTATAGGAACTCCATCTTGTCTTAGATGTATTTGTGTAGAAAACCGCAATACTTGAGTACTAGATGCCGCTCAGAATCCTTGATACCCACCTTCATGTGAAGGGTATGAAAAATATTTGTGAACTTTGACATGTCTTGGTCCCTTCCCTTCCGTAGTGTGGTCCAATTTATGTACTTATCTTCATAGCTCTTGACAGGGTAATACTTCTCCTTTATAGAATCTCGGAATGCATTCCAAGTGGGTGTGTTTGAAAATAGTGAGGGTTCCCTCTCGTCCTTTTTCTCACAGTAGGTTTCCCACCAGTCCTTGACGTGGGGGGCAACTTTGAACCGAAAAATACCCTTCCAATAGATTTAACCATCTATCTACGACGTATGCATCTATTTGGCCTTCAAATATGGAAATATCAAAGTTGACTTGTACCTTGAAGGGAGTGGTGCCTCCAGAGTAGCACTCGAATAAAGATGCATCACTTGTGGACATCCACCGAAGGATTTGGGCAAATTTATCCATCATCGCGTTCCTTTGTCACTCGAGGGCTTCTTTGAGCAATATTTTGAAGGGATCTCCTGCTCCCTTGTCTTTATTTTATTCCGCCATGGGAGGTCATTGGGGTTTTCGAGGCTAGTCTTGTAAATGTTCAACCAGTTTGAGCCTTAGCTCCTTATACCTTGACGTCATTGGGGACATGCAAAGAAAAATGGAGAAAGAGTAGACTGCTCTGATACCACTGATCTAGACTTATGCAGGAACGCAACATATAACATATATAAACATAAACACAGAGATGAAGCAGAAATAAAACTTCATTTCGTTAATATCGAAGAACTGAAATCTGCTTACATACAGAATGGAAATAAACTAGCTCGAGCGATGGTAGCTTATCTCTGAGAAGAGATGTGGCGGCTACATGCCTCTGAACTATGTTCTAGTGAGGCTCAAAGGCCTATTTATTATTGAGAAATAATGGAAAATCCTAACCATCCAAAAACCTAACCCTAGGAGATGAAGTGCCCAAACTATGGGCCATGTTTGGGTAAATTGGTACATCAACTTCTCGAGGTCGTAACTTTGGCATACAATCTTCTTTTGACTTGCACAATACCTCATTAGAAAGATCTATCGAGGACTACAACTTTCGATAACAAACGTCAATTAGAAACTCATGTTTTCACGTTTTCCAAAAACATCGTTTAGGGCCTCAAAACGGTTTGGAAGTTCAGGACCCGAAAAACTACCAAAAATAGTAAATTATGCTACAATTAAGGAAACTGACAAACAAAAAGAAATAGTGGTGGGGGTCCAAGTGGAATAGGCAGGTAGGCACCAATATCCTCCTGGATCAGACATACTTAGACCTATCTCAACCGCAGTGACGAGTAGTGTAGCTCAACTATTAAGGGAAATATTATGTGATTGTGCATGAGGTGACATTGTTTCTACACGATGTATTTTCGTGAGTGATTTCACTTTGATTCCTACAAAAAAACTCAACAAAACAACATATAAAAGGACATGAAAGGTACCTGCAAACAAACGTGAGAAGGGAACACTAAGACAAGTGGAAACGAGAAAGAAATTATGATCTAAACCCAGAGGAGTTGCCACTCCTGTTGGTTATTATTTCCTTCAAGAATGTATGAAAAAGATGAAATAACCTCTTGTTAGATGGTAACATGCAATAGGAATAATGTTAGTATAAAAATCAAGTTAAATCTATGATTCATAAGATAATAAAAATGCACGATTACTCATATGAAGCAAATAGACAAAGATATCATCTTAAAAATGAAACCCAATGGAAAGACAAAAAATAAATCCAGTGCTCGTAGAATCTACTATAATTTCACCTTGTTGTGTAAAAGGTTGCTAGGGGAGTAACTTAATCTCTCCCGAAGGATGGGCCTTCTCTATCTCCTCCTTCCTTTTGCACAAAAATGGAAACATAAACTTGCTATGAATGACTTCTGAATGTCCTCTTTTCCTTGTACTAACTCCTCTTTTTATAGACTTGAGTGGATAAGCTTTGCATGGAAAACCTTCCATAATCACTACTAGGTCACCTTAGTGGAAAACAATAAGGTGGAGTTGATGTTTTCTCAACCATAATGTGGCAATATCAACATGTGAGATCAAACACCATCAAATCCATCGACTGTGTAACGTTAAACGTGGAAGTTTCTGTCGCGTGACTATTTCACTAGGATTCACATGACTACACGAATTTATTGAAGAATATATGCATGATTAGTCAAAAACTATGTAATGGATGAAACTCCAATTTCTTATTGTCCATCTTCATATCGTAGGAATTTCTTTCACCGAATAATGTTTTTACTTATGTTTTAACTTGTTTCTGACATACTATTATTCTGCTATCATCTATATAAAAAGTGTAAAAAATTTTGAAATAACAAATATGATTAAAAAGTTATAGTTTAAACTAATTAATATTATAATAAGTTAACTTCATAATCAATATTGGACTGGTTCTGGGGAGCCCTGGACCGAGCGAGTGAGATTCGAACTCGAGATCTACCTGTCGGATTCTCTTAAGGGTTAAAGATGTCTGGACGTGGAAAAGGAGGCAAGGGTTTGGGAAAGGGAGGTGCGAAGAGGCACAGGAAGGTTCTGCGTGATAACATTCAGGGCATCACGAAGCCGGCCATCAGGCGTCTTGCCAGAAGAGGAGGCGTCAAGCGTATCAGCGGTCTCATCTACGAAGAAACGAGAGGTGTCTTGAAGATATTTCTCGAGAATGTCATCAGGGATGCCGTTACATACACAGAGCACGCCAGGAGAAAGACTGTCACTGCCATGGATGTCGTTTATGCTTTGAAGAGACAGGGCAGAACCCTCTATGGGTTCGACGAGAAGAGATATGAGTTTTCTCACACAGATCTGGTAACTGAAATCAAATAAGGGGTCATGCATGTAGCAGATCTGACTCCTTTCACAACAGACTGGGTCAGATCTTGCAGATCCGGGATGGATCTATCAGATCCGTCCATTTCCAGGCAGCAGAGCGGTGAAAATCCGCCAGATCCAGTATTCAAATCAGTAAACCTGGACCAGGTCTCAACAGATCGGGCCAAATATTGCAGATCCGTCCCGAATCTATCCGATCCGTCTAGTCACAGGCAAAAGATTGGCGGAAATCGGGACTTGATCAAGGTAGACACAGCGGATCTGAAGCAAATCTTTATCAGATCAACAGAAGGTAAACACGTTTGTGTGCAGATCTGGGAACGGATGAGTGTATTGGAGTTAAAAAAAGAGATCCAGGACAAACTGGGAATTCCAGTTGCAATACAAAATCTATTTACTTCAGGGCTCTGCTTGCAGGATCAATACACACTCCAGCATTACAGGGTTGCTAAGGACTCAACTATTATCCTCAATCTCCGATTGCGAGGGGGATCTAAGGGAGCTTCCTCAAAACCTACAGGTACCTATCGCGATGCAGCCAAAGGGAAAGAACCCCCAAAGGGGAAAGAATCTACAGTGGATAATGTACTTCCAGGGCAGTATATCGTGGATCAATCGCCAGAGAATCCCTCCATATCCCTGGATCTACCAGAGGTAAAGTACATATTCTCAAATCTACAAAAAAATGCTGTTATTTGTAGATTTAACGGTTTTTGGCCCAGAACCGATGCATTACACCAATGGATCCACACGGTCTGGACAGAAAACTGCCAAATACACATGTGCTCAAAGGGAATTTTTATAGTAACTTTCCTCGTAGAAGAAGAAAGGGAAAAAATTCTCAATCAAGGGCCATGGTTCTAGGGCAGTGCGGGACTTTTTGTTACCCCATGGTTCCCGGAGTTTGATGCCAATACTATGGCGGTATCAAGGATGCTAGTATGGGTTAGGCTGCATAATCTCCCGATACATTTTTGGCACTCCAAGGCCTTATTAGTTATTGGGAATACCCTCGGGAGAACGTTAAAGATTGATACAGAGAGACACATAAAGGGAATTTTTACTTTTGCTAGAATATGTGTCGAGGTAGATCTTAGCCAAGGATTACCTGAAAGCATCATTCTGAACTTCAACAACTCACAGTGGAAACAATCTTTGGACTATGAGAATACAGCTTTCAGATGCAGGGGATGTCAACAAACAGGTCATCTGTACAATGCATGTAAAAGCCTCAACAAGAGCAAGCCGCAGCAAAGGAAGCCCAAAGGATGGCAGAATATAGATGACGTAGCAAAGAAGAGAGCCTCGGAAAAGAAAGCCTCTTCGATATTAGAAGAAGTAGAATCAGAAGCAGAAGAGGATGATACCATCATAGAGGAAGCCGAAACAGGGAATCAGAAGGAAAACATATCAGAAAACAAGGCTCCGCAGTTTCATCCAAATCAGGCAGAGAAGATAAACGATGACCAGAATATGGGAGGGATAAAACGGCACCACCATTCAGACACATCAGATTCAGACAAGGAATCAGGCTCGCAGAAAGCTGAAACACAGTTAGTCATAGCCTCGATCGAGCCCACCCAAGGAGAGTGCCGCAAGGTTGAAAAGAAAAAAGGAAGAAAAACCTGAAGTATGTATATTTCAGTTTTTCTTGCTTTCATCACTCCTCCTCTCTCTCTCTCCCGCTATTTTCTTCTCATCATTTTTTGCAAGTTAGTCATGTAACGGTGCGTCGGGTGCCATGGCACTGGAGCCCATTGGGCAGCTTAGGGAAATGCATCATGTATCTGCAATTGTAACTTTTCATTCTTTAATAAAAGGTTACAGATTTTTCCACTGGAAAAAAAATAATCAATATTGAATAATATGAATTCCCTATAAACTTTTTGATTAAGAATTTGAAGTACTAAACTATTCACAATTATTTACCCTAAATTTTATGTGTTTCATGTATGCTTTTTAGATTTAAGATACACCTGCATCATTTAACTAGTGTATGTTGTGAGTTCTTAATTACATCTATATAAATAAGAATACAAAAATTAATAGACAACACATCATAGAGAGTATCAACATATAGTTCGAATGAGAAAAAAAATGGATGAAGAATATTTCCAAAATACATTAGTGCAAACGATGTTGGGAAAATATATAAATAAGAATACAAAAATTAATAGACAACACATCATAGAGAGTATCAACATATAGTTCGAATGAGAAAAAAAATGGATGAAGAATATTTCCAAAATACATTAGTGCAAACGATGTTGGGAAAATACAAAATACAACATATTGTTACTTTACTTTACCTTCTTTGCTTCTTGTGAAGATCAAAATCATCTAACTCCAACTACTATTTTTCCTTTGGCTCAAGTTTGTATAGTGTTTATATATCAGCCTTAATTAATTGGCTAGAAAGTGACTTTTCTTCTCTATCACGCTTCGACTTGAATTTCAGTTTTTCTCCTTTATTCAACGTTCCCTTACCTCTTTTATCCCATATTATATACAAATTATGAGCTAGTTCTATTTCCCAACGACTATGATGTGATTCTTATCTATTTCCCAGCGACTATGATGTCACCCTGGGTGTTTGTTTGCATTTTCAAAAGTTAAAAAATGTTGTTTTTCAAAGTTAAATGATTTATTTATTTTTAAATGTTTTATACATTTTGTTTTTTATGGTAGGAAAATCTATTATAATTTAGTTTTCAAATCAACATTGAGGATAACCATTATTTGCTATTATGCGTAATATAGATTGACTCATCATTGTTATTCAAAGAAAACCACATTCTCTAGAATTATCTACTAATAGTACATAAAGAGACAATCTTTCACTCATATATATTACTTCTACATTTTAGATCATTAACCTATTTGCTTACCTTCGGAAAAAATAAATTCTTAACTAAACAAACAATTCTACACATTTTATTATTAAATAATTTTTTTATAAATAATTTATAAATATTTTTTATTTGTAAAAAAATTAATAAAATTAATTTTAAAAATAACAAATACAAATTATTATAAAAATAATCAATAATAAATTAATTTTTTGATTGTAAATTTGATATATACACACTAAACTACTTAATGCAGCACATTGATGTTCAATAAAGAGTGTACACTAAAATACTTAATGCAGCACTCAAGAAAGAGTGTACACTTGTGTAATCAATGTCATAAAAACACTCTTTCCCATGGTGCACTCAATGACACACACCGCATCATAAATGGAAGTCTATATTCCACATGCATTGAACATTGCGCAATCTAAAAAGGATGCACCATAAATGGTGCTCCATATCACTTAAAGTGCACTAGTTCCAACATAGGGTATATGCTTTGCATCTAATATAGATGTACAATAGTGTGTGGTACAATGTTCCTATACATTATAGGTTATATTCTTTGCATTTAATATAGATGTATATTGGTGTGCAGTATAATTCTTTGCATTATTATTCTTTCCACTATGGTAACGTATTTAAAAAAATTAACGGTGAAATTAAATTTAAGTTGTTTAGAAATTTATGAAATTTAACATTATAAATTAAAATTTATTTTTTAAATTATATTTAAATTCATTTATCTAAAATATTATTGGTTCAATTTTTCATTTCTTATTATGTAATGATGACAGATGTACTTCATTATTAATTTGTATTGTACAATTTAATGTACAACTTCCACTATAAAATGATAGATGTACTCCATTACTAATATAATTTATATGTTTTTGCAGTAAGAGTGTAACAAGGCACTTTTCTTTAATTTGGCGTAGCTTAATATTATTAACAAATCAGAATTAAATATAGTGGCGTATATTCGGTCACAAGAAAGCCAAATCTTTGAAATTTCCAACCCCACAAGAAAACCAAAACTTTGAATTAAACATAAATATGATTATTACACGGAAGGTGTTTTAAAGGGGAGAGTTCCTCTTGGGCCTTTGTCGTTTATCCACGACAAATCAAGTGATGCCACATACAGGAACTTTGTATCTATAATTAATTTCCGTCCTCTTCCTATGGTACTCTCCCACGTCTCATATTGTTTACTTTGCCATCGGGTTTACTTTGTTGTGAAATTGCGGAGAAAGAGGAATGATGACGCAACTATCATTACAATTATTTATTCAATGTTATTATCTTAGTCGCTGAGCCAGGGATAGCGCAATAGGTATAAGATTGACTTGACATTAATTCAATCAAATTATGAAATATTGCGGAGAAGGAGGAATGATGACCCAACTGTCATTATAATTATTTATTCAATGTTATTATCCCAGCCGCCAGGTCAGGGACAACGCAATAGGTATAAGATTGATTTGACATTAATTCAATCAAATTATGAAATATTTTTCAATGAACTAAAGTATAACTTTAACCAATTAATTATATATATATGATATAATTAGTTATTTATTAGCAAATGCCTAATTTGGCACTTCCCAACAGTACTACCTAAGTTATCTCCCGTTTGTCATTTCATTTCTGAAGATATCAGATACCTGTCATATCTGCCTGTGGCAGGAAATAACGTGGAAGCAGCCCGGGTCCTGCATCACATATTTTTTATTTAGAACGTAATTGTTTAGCCTTGTGTACGATGTGACTTTCACCCTACTCTATTTAATTAAAATTCTTCACCACCGTGAGCTAAGCAAATCTGGAAATTTGCAATTGAAATTTAAATTGCAAAATGTCTAGAACGAATTAGGTAATAATCCACATCAGCTGTTTTGGTGAGCGAAGAAAATATGGAAATTTGCAATTGAAATTTAAATTGCAAAATGCATAGAACAAATTATGTAATAATCTTTGAAGTTTTCGAATTGAGGTACATTAAAACTTGTCAAACGTTTTCAACCACAGAAAAAATATTTTTGTCTTATTATTATTACATGCAGCAGAAAGGTAATAACGTATTAAAAAAAAATGATGTTGACATTAAATCTAAGCTGTCCAAAAATTTATGAAACTTTTCCAAAGTTTAACATTATAAATTAAAATTTATTATTTTTAAACCATATTTAAATTCATTTATCTAAAATACTATTGGTTCAATTCTTTCACCTCTTATTATGTAATGATGGCAGATGCACTTCATTATTAATTTGTATTGTACAATTTAATGTACAACTTCCACTATAAAATGACAGATGTACTCCATCACTAATATAATTTATATGTTTCTGCAGTAAGACCTCACATATCCTAATCAAGTGTAACATTAGATTGCCCAAAGGGAAAAGGGTTATCGCACTGATTCTGAACATCTGGTCATAGAGTCTAATAAGCATTAATGCGCACAAGTTCTGAGGACATGTACTCCAAGAAAAGCGATGGCGAAGTTCAATAAATTACAATGGGCACACATTTCCTAGCCCACAAGTTTCCTTTATATTTAGGAGGACAAATATCCTAATAAATGCGATCTAACAACTACCAGAAATATACAAAAATCTTAGAGCGGGGCAAGCATAATAAGCATTCAATATTTAATAATGTATTCGTTGAGATACAATAATTTATTGGTGTTTCAAATTTATCGAATTTTTTGAAATCAGTGTTTCAGTGGAACCATTAATGTTCAGGTACAAATAATCGT
>CM062820.1:1026652232-1026729732 GCA_031772625.1 Pinus tabuliformis | reverse complement strand
ATTCCAATTCCAAACCTTCTAATTCAAACCTTCTGCTCTATATGGTGCCTCCCTTCGGTCAGGGATTAGACATAAACCTTTCCTCTTTATCTATGAGTTTATTCTTTTCTTTATTTACCAGAATCTATGCATGCATTTTCATCCTATCTGTCTGTACTACATTCTATAGTGAAACCACACACTATGGCTCTATGAAGGCTAGTGAACTGGTTCCAATCTCTATGGTTCTGTTCCATCCTTATGGCTACTGAATGAGTTAAACCTTTCTAAGCTTCTAAGAAGGCTAGTTTGTTTCATGCAATCTATCTTGATTCATCGATCCTTAGTGATTGAGTTCAACTTCCCACTTCTTTATTTGCAATCTGAAGTGAGTAGTTCCACTTCCCTCTCTATGGTTCCATTTGAAGAGGATGAGTTCCCACTTAGCTTCTCTAAGAAGTAGTGTGTTAGTTCCCACTATATGGCTCTAAGAAGTAGAGAAAGGCTCACAGGGTGCCAACTTTGGGCAAATCAGGGATCTTGCCACTGTCACCTCAGCAAGATGCCCTCTAACTTTGGACTAGGAGATCAGTCTTTGGGGGTATCCCAAGGAATCATCTTGGATGTAAGTGTTATTTTAATGATGTCCAAGTACAAGAGATATTACACTCAATCTGAAGGTGAAATAAGTTAAGTCATGGGAGTCATAGTACTTATGTTGTAGAAGACTAGCATCACATAGAAAAGAGATTTCTTCTATTTAGAGTGAGTAATTGCATTAGATAATAAGCATGTACACATTTAGAGTATGTCACAATGTATTTAAGAAACTAGATATGCAACAATATGTAAGGTTACTTTCACATGGTAACATGGCCTCTTAGCTGAGGGGAATTGAATCATTTTTAGCAAGAACTGGCTTTGCTTGTTAAATCCAAATTCAGTTTTTACCATAAATATTTTACTCTTTGTTAGTTGTGGTAGTATTTGATGCATTTCTTAACAAAAACTTAGGCTTAAACAAAAACTGAAATAGTGGAGTTTAAATTGCTATATTCAATACCAAACCTATCTTTATTTATTGAACAATGGGTCGAGTGGTTAAACCAAAGCACACATGCCCATCTGCTAAGACTTTTTGGGCATGGTTTCAAGCTGTTTTTAACAATTTATAACCTCCCAATTGCTTAGAAAGGTCCTGTCCTTTAGCACACATGGACAATTAGGGACATATGAAAATAGTTATGACATAGGGTCTAGCTCCCCAAGTCTCTGCTATTAGCTATCTATGGAAATATCTAGTGTTACACAGGGATATACTCCCAAGGTTGGGGACATGCTCCTTGCATCTTCAGGACCACAGGCCTCAGGGCCATCTAGCAAAACATTTCGTTGCATCCTCTCTTTTGCAAAAGATACATGAAATGCACAATCCAATGTTTTTCTAGTGTGCAAGGACACTTCCCAAAAAAGTTGGGCTTGTGGGTGCCCCCTCTCGGAAAGGGGGACATCTGGACACCCCGCATGTGTTTTTTTTTAAACATAAAAGGGTGAGAAAAAAGGCTAAAAAAGCCTAAATCTGCATCAATTGAATAGAGATGCCAAACTTTTAAGCCTTGCATGAAATCAACAGTAAGGTATGAAGGTAACATGAGTTAAAGTTGGGAAGATTCAATCACTGATTTTATTTTATGATATGTTTTTTTTAGAAAGTTGCTGAAAACTATCCTTTGGCTGAGAAATGACACTATGAGGGGAAATTCTGTGGCGTCAAAATAATCCAGGACTTACACCTGGTCTCATCTACACCCACTTAGAGGGTTTTGAATCCACGTATCATCATTAATACAAGTATGATCACCTTGCAACTTGTTGCTAGCTTTTCAAAATATTGTTTTGCAATTCCAAAATGTCATTCCAAAGAGCAGCCATGTACCTCCTTTTTTTGAGCTACATATGTCGCTTGGAAGCATGCATCTCTTCATCCCTCTTTGTATTCATCTGTGGGGCTAAACTCAACCCAATACATTTGAATGGTGACCTTAAACCTCTAGACTTAGCAGTTGTCTTTTCCCCTGTCTTGTTCGTAGATGAAGCCATATCATTGGAGTCTGTTTGTTCATCCTTAACTTGATTTGCCTCTCTACCAATACCCCTTCTAGTGTTGTTTGTATGTGGATAATGGAGCATTTTAGCATGTGACCAATAAAAAAAAATTCAGAAAGCTTCTAGAACAAGATGTGGGTATACAAGTGGAGTAGGGTGATAATACTACATATCATATGATTAAAATTGGAACCATCTCTTTTAGGATGCCATCAGGGGATAATCTTGATTGGAAATATGTTTTTTATGTACTAGAATTAATGAAGAACCTTCTTTCTATCTCATATATCACAAATAAGAAGCATATATTTGAGCTCAATGATCAGAAGTGCATTATTAGATATTGCAACCATGAATTTCCTTGGTTCTTAGCTAAAGGTGCGTTGGAAGGAGGCCTTTAAAAGCTTCTTGTCAATACTACAAAGGATGATACTCTAGTGCATGATAGTGGAAATCTATGCAAGTTGTGGTACAAGCACTTTGGTCACTTGAACCATGGAGCTCTTCTACTCTTGATGGACATGGTGTATGGATTTCCAAACTTCAAGGTAGAGAAGATTGAAGAGTGTATAGGGTGTGCACTCAATGAACATTCAAAGATTGTTTTTCCATCTAGTGAGGAAAAATCAAGAAATATTCTCAAGTTAATGCAATCATATGTTTGTGGGCCTATGCCTTCCTCTTCATTCATAAATAAGCTATATTATGTTTCTTTTATTGATGATTCCTCTCATAAAACCAAGATTTATTTTATGAAGACTAAATATGAAGTATCTGGTAAGTTTAAAGAGTTCAAAGCATTGGTTGAAAATCAAATGGGGGAAAATATCAAAATGCTTTAATTTTAGGGGAGAGAACACCTCCAAGGATTTTGATACCTTTTGCAAGGAAACAAGAATCAAGAGGGTGCTAAGAATGGGGTTGTAGAGTAACAAATACATCATTGAGATAGATAAAACCATGATCCATGACGTGGATTTACCCATCTGTCTTTAAGACAACTTACAACATAGTTGTCTATATCTTGAACCAATGTCCTCCCAGGATCTTGAAGGAGAAAACACTAAAGAAATATTTTACTAGTAAGAATCCACAAGTATTACATTTCGATTTCTTTTTGTTTGCCCAATTTATTCATGATAAGAAAAGGACTAAACTTTGAACCCTTGAATATAAAGGGGATATTTGTTGGACATAGTAATACATCTGAGGCAAATCTAAGTTCAAGTTCAAATGAACATATTGGTGAGCAAGGATATGAAGTTTGATGAGGATGAATGGTCCTGAAAATCATAGAAACATCTTATAGTGATTAATGAACACAAAAATCTTGTTGTTCCAGATTCTGTTCTAAAATTGAAAAAGAAATCAAAGTCAGATCAGCAAGATTCTAGTAAAAAAACAAAGATCTCATTACATTCTAGTGTATCTAGGAAGTCAAGATGGCTTATTCAAGCATTATGGGGTTTGTAGGAACAAGTGGGGGCATCTATGTCCATGTCTTAGGTGAGTCATCAAACTATGAAATTTCCTACTTATGTTGCACTATTGTCCTCTATTCTTCAGACATAGACCTCCCTTTTTTAGGGGTAGCTGCTAAGAAGGTATGAAAGGATGTCGTAACTGAGTAGTATAACTCCTTTATTGAGAATGATCTCTTGGATATGTTCAAAGACCTACTAGGGAATCAATGATTGACTTTAGATGGTTTGACAAGATCAAGCATGTAGTTGATGGGAGCTTTGAAAAGTGTAATGTTCCTTTCCGGAAAAGCCTTAAATTTTCAATAGGTTTCTGAGTGTGTGTGAGGTTTAGTGATGTGTTCTAGCAAAAATTTAGCCATGTTTAGCTGTAGGTTCGGCTTTACAAATTTCACCCAATTAAATGTGCATAAAAAACTAACGTGCATATCAAAATAAATTACTCCAAATGCTCAAATAGATTTATGAAAGTCTAGAAATTTACATATGTATAAATCTGGTACATCACAGATAAATAAAATAGATGAGATTCTTTCACATTAACCAACTAAATACACAAAGACATAAGAAAATCAAGGAACCTGTGACCTCTGTCTCATGGTGTGCTTCTAGAGTGGTAGTTGAAGAAGGAATGTGACCAGCAATACATCATAAAATTCAGCAAGGAAATATTCTATGTGTTCTTCCCTCAGGGTACTACGATTTCAGTGGTCCATAGTTAACATATTTGTAATCTAGCAGATGGGAAGCTCATGGCCCTTCCTTTGAGGCTGATATGATATATAAATTCCCCCCACAAACTGTCTAGGTGCACCCAGAATTCTTAACACTACTTCAGTACTCTCTCTCTAGCTCCAAATGACCCAAAATTGATAAATTTGTGGCACTGGTGTCTATATAATACTCAACACTATGGGTCTCCCTAAACTTAGTTACAACAGAGAGGGATGTTGGCTTTATGCCCAAAATGTGTCCATTTTCAAGAGAAAATTACCACAACCTTGGTATTGGCAAGGGATTCAGCTCGATCACCCTTAGGAATCCTCCAACAAGTAATAATAACCCACTACCTATATCAAAGCAAGGAATATAGCCCCCTTCATTCCTAATCTCTACCTCTATAGAACTCAGGGAAGTCAACCCACAAATTTGATTGATTTCTGGCTTGGGAAACAGTGAAACTCGTGCTTCTTTGAGGAAGGAATATCAGACCTACAAAATCAGATTATGATGCCAATAATCTCTGTGCCAAAATTCTCATCATATCTTCATAAATAAGCACAAAAACAAAATCCCACTAGGATGGCAAGAATGTTCACCGAAGAAGGGAAAACTAGCTAGGGTAGCAATTAAATCTAACGAAGTTGGGTTAAGGATCTCCCTTGAGACACTCTAGTTGAACTCTCTTGATCTCACCTTTAGCTGAAAGTAGAATGGTAAGTTAGAATGATCCCCAAATGAGCTCCTTCCCCTCTTTATAATTTCTCTTTAAGCAACCTCTAGAATTTCTTTTAAATATTATTTTATTAGTGAGGGCCACTTTCCACTAAATATTTTTTTTCCACCTTTTTAATAAAATATTCATTTTCCGCCATTCTCCAATAAAATAATCATTTTCCGCCAATCTCCAAAAAAAACAATATTTCCCCCTTTGCGAAAATAACCAAAAATGCCAAAAAAGTACAAAATATGCTTGTTGTTCAAATGATAGGGACATTACAGTGTTCCCTGCGTAATATTTCTTGTCCCAAGCAATCCACCTGTATGTCTGGGTCCCATACTTTAATAAAAAAATGTAGGTACAAGAGCCATAATTCTTTGATCCCCATGGCTATTAAAACTAATGATGTTTGTGGCATGTGCCATTGTTGAGACCAAAAGGTATTTTGATAATATGGCATATACTTGTAAAGTTTCCCATCTGTTTTGGACTTGCAACTTTATATTATTCTAGTACCATGGAGTTCGTAGTAGAATGGTTTTCCAGATCCCAACAGGGACTAAGCAATTTCATCAAGGATTCATAAGTAGCTACTGCATTAGCACCATTAGGCCCAGAAGCCCCTAGCATGGCATCTCTATTCAAGGATTCACAAGTTTCCTCTAGTAGGTATGCAACAAATATTCCATGTATAGTTGCAAACTTAAAGTGAATACCCATTAAGGTAGAGCAATGTGCGTCCATCAATAATGAATTGCAGACTTTAACATTGCAGTTCTGGCTAGAGTCTTAAATGCCCTCCAAACTAACACAACCATATTCCATGGAATAGGCGACAAAATCAACATGCTTTCCTTCACCAATTAAATTTTTACCTTCCATATGTTTTATTTCTACTGCCAGCTTCCTTCCTTTGATAAAGTAAGAAGAATTGTCACCATCTCGAATACGTGGCCAAGAATTAATTAGAATAATGAACTTGAAATCTTCATGAGGTGTGGGTATCTCTAAGGCTTTCTTGCAGTCTTTCTATTCCTCTAAAATAACATTTGGAATAGGATCACAACACGAATAATTGACTTCTTTCATAAAATCGTCATGAGCATTCTCATAAGCAACATTAAAATTATGAACATAAAATTTTGTTTCGTTTTATGGAAGTAGTTTTTGAAAAGACAAGGCTGCATGATATGTTTTTTATGTACACAAAGGTCTCCAGCAGAGAAGACTTATCAGTGTATCAAGAATCTGGCACATTGGCATGCTCTCGCTAGATCCTAGTTCCTTACTAGGGTCACCTTGTGAGTTCTTATGTTGCACTCTTTGAGGAAGAATACCCAGTACATCCAACAATGAATTATCCAACTCTTCACTCTGTAATTGGACAACCAACAATCTCGAAGATTCCAACACCAATTTGTTGTTCCCATACAAAAAAAAAGGCTAGAAATCCACTTGAACTTGTCTTTTTATTTGTATCCATAAGTGTAATATTCATTTGTTGTGTTTCCAAAAGGTCCAACAACATTTCCCTGACTTTGCTGCTCTTCAGTTCGAATACTAGTGTTGACCATAGATATTCCAGATCCTGCAGCTACCTTTGTGCTCTCATTTAGCAAGTCTCCAACAAATAAATGACAATTTCACTTAGGTTTGAAGGTTGTAGTGGCCAATGTTTGTGGGCACAGAAAAGTAGTAGAAATACTATTCACCAACTCTTTGTTATTGACCACTTGTAAAAGACAAGACATTATATACAATGATGTAAGAGTGATCATCTTGGGAAGAGATAAATTAAGGGATGGTAGAAAATCTTGCAAAACCAATAAATGAAGAAAATTATTTGTCATCGATCTACTCAAATCAGAAATACTGACACAAATTATGTCACTGCAGTAATAAAGGTCATCTCTAATTTCTTCAACTATAGAAAATAATGTTGTTGTAATCTCAGAAACATCATCAACTTGTACTGCACGAACAACAAGAACATCTAATTTTAAGATTTTCTCCTTGAGGAATTTCACCAAATTTGAGTATGATAACATTGTGTGGCTTGTGATAAACTTGTTGACACTTTCATCGCCTCTATATATAGCAAGTGTCAAAGCACATACAATTAAGCACATACAATTGTGTGGTCCATGGTGTCTCTATAATAAGCGAATTCGACAACCTCACTATATAATGGGAAGGAAAATACAACATTCTGAGATTCCATATTGAAAGAGAAATGCCTTTTAATTATAAGTTCCAATCGATTGAGTATTATATTAGGCTTACTTATATTTTGCACCCTTGAATCTTCCCAAAACAAGCGCAATTTTGGAGGTCCTTCAATCTCATCTTGTAGCCTTTTGATAACTTTGTAAATTTGATGAAATTTCCTGTTCCCCATCAAGGGTACCAGATGATTATTTGATGAGCCCCAAAATACCTTAACATCAATTTCTGGACAAGCCAACAGTTCTTCTATAGCATTAATTTCTCCATTACTTCTCAAAGGGTGGAAAGCCCAATGCCTCAAAAGGTGTTCTATGAATAGATCCTTGCAAAGTTTGTAGGGAGAAATGACTCTATAGTAAGAAAGATCATCATCTCGCTTCATTCTATGAAAATGTGCAACTAAATCTCCAAGGGTATAGATTGTAAGTTCTTATTGAATGACTCCATTGAGTGGGGCAAACCCTGAAGAGATTGAATGCAACCTATCCACAAAAGCTGATACATATAGATTATGTAACAAGAATTTAGCTCCGCTGGAATTTGATTCTTTGACCTTTCCAATAGTGCCAATAATCTTCTTCAGTGTAAATGTCATATCAGCAATTAGTGCACATTTAAGAAGGAAATCTAAAATAAATGCACCTCGCTGTATTACTGAAGTCGTCACATCTAATTCCTTCATGGTTTTTCGAGGTGTTCATTTCAAAATCTGCAAAGCCTCAAAAGGAGACAGACTATTGGTTGAATAATAATCATATTCATTTAAGAAGGGCCAAAAGGTACTAGGCACACCTTCCTTTAACAATGTTTCTAGATTTAAAGTCTTAATACCCTTTGGCCTACAAATTTCCTTAACAAAGAGTGGAGGATATGGTTCTGCAACTTCTTCATTGAAAGTATGCCAATGGCCCATTTTCTCAATTAGGCCATTCCCGAAGGAACTGCACCATTTCTGGTGTATTCTCCCCTTACCTCGATCAAAACTATAACTATATTCTTAGGTAACTGAGTGTAGGTATTTTTGTTGCTATATTGATGATGATACATAACCCCCAATTCAATACCTTCCATTTTACAAGAGTTGAAAAGAGTCTCCTTCATAATTTGATCCTTGTTTGAACTTTGGGAAAATTTGATGTTTCTTCCTTGTAAAGTAATCAAATATGGCAATAAACCCAAGGTCCTGCTACTCTGCGTTGGATCAGTAATATTTTCTTTATGAGTACTAGTGATAGTTGGATTATCCTTCTCAAATATCTTCCTTTCAGGTTCAATGTGTTCTAACAAGACTCCAAGTCATTTGATGGACAACTCAGCTTGTTGTTCCTTGATAGTGGTAGAATAATTCTTATTGATACTGCCACCAACATTATTTATAGAATGACGAGTGTCACTGTAATCTTCTTGGCTAGGTTTGGACTTATTTTGTCCTCTGTTACCTGTCAAATAATCATTTTTATCGATGCACTGAGGATGCTTTCTGGAAAAGTGATCTTCATATCATTCTCCATATCCTTTGATTCATCACTTTTGTTTTGGCTCCCTTTAGATGTAACTTCCAAAGCTCCTTGATCTTTGTCAGTCTTCAAGTCTTCCTCTATGCCTTCCTTGGTATACACCACTAAGTCTTTAGTTCTGCTTATATCATCATCTTCATTCCTTTTTTCCTTGCCATCTTGATGATACCCATCCCTCCATGAGCTCTGTCACCCTCAAGAAATTTGTAGATAATTGCTCAAACAATTCATGCGTTGTCCTATGTTGCCTTGGTATTGCTTTAGCAACAACTACTAGCCCCCTTTTTCCTACACGAACTGCACATGGAAATAATACAATATGATTTCTGCAATTGATAGAAGATCATTCTTGATCTCAGAGATCCTTAAGAAGTAGGATTGAATATCCTCGTCTTTACCCTTCTTAATATCCTTCAGATTATTTTTGGGAAATAAAATTTGATTTGCATCACTAACCTTGAACATGCTTACCAATCTGTTGTAGATATCCTTGCAGGTGTTTAGATCAGAGATGTAGGCCACCAAATGCTTGTCAATGGAATCTCTAATAATCTTCTTTGCTTTGACTTCACCCTTGGTGTACTTGTTCTTTGTAGCAACTGGTGCATTTGATGAAGGCTCAGGGATTTTACCCTTCACGTAATCCAACACTTCTTGATCTTCCAATGTCAGATCAAGAGACATATTCCATCTGTGATAGTCAAACTTTTCACGGAGCTTGTCTTCAGCCTAGAAGTGGGATGAGGAACCCATTGAGCCTTTTTCCTTTCCAACTATCTTTGGTGATTTCTCTTCCACTCTTGCTTTGGCTTTGTCTTCACCTCAGCTCTGATACCATGTTAAATTTAGGTATGTTTTATGCTTAGAGAAATTTACTTCATTTTTTCATATTAGCCCAATGTCAATATTCAGATTAGCAATCACATTAGCATGATAGTAAAGTGTAGATAGAACATAAACATAAATAGTAGAAGACATACCAAGACAAGAGGATAGAAGATGTGGCACCAACTAGGGACAAACCCCAATGTGGGGAAACCCTTAATCAATTCTTCTTATATTCTTCAATAGTTTAGCAAAGAGAAAGAGATAGAGTACCATGATTTGAAGTCAATACTTGACTTGCCAAATAGGAGATCAAAAATCTTCTCCAGGACAATGATGCAATGAGGTTGCAATTCTGATACCAAGGACTAAAGATATGCAACATATGATAGTCCTAGAACAACTCAACGAATTACCTAGAATACTGAAGCTTTCCTTCAATAAGACTCTCCTTCCTTTGTTGCTTCAATAAGGCTGCTAATCTGGCACTTTTGATATGCTACAAGGACTGGTGCATTTCATGGCAGACTTGGTCACTGGTTAAGGCGCAAGCTTTCAGTGCCACAACACCTTAAACACACCCCAAAGGATGGCCTTGATACAATCCCTCCAACCATACGTTGCCTTATAGGGCTACTTACCTTCTGAACTCAACTCCTAAAATGGTCTCCAACTGTTGGCTATGACCTGTGGCCTAGCCCAACAGTGGACTATAACTTTGATCCCTTCAAACAACGACCCAATTAACCCTTAAACAATAGTTTCTTGCTCCTCCTTTTAGTGGCTTCTACTGCGCTGCAAATTGAACTCAAGACCAACCTTATCATGCCTAAACAACCTTGAATGAGACTACACTGTCACCTACAACAATGTGGTATTAACACCGAGCCTTCACACTGCTGTAGTACTCCTTTTGCTGCGACTAGGTCCACCCTTATAGCTGCATATAAGGATCCCTTTCAAGCTGTGATAAGGGCTCCTCTAATTGCAGCTTTAGGCCTTCATATGTTGTTGATTAGGGCCTCACAAACTATAGCTAGGAGAGCTGTGTATAAGGCCTTTTCATGACAGTAAATAGGAGCCTCCCAAGACTGCGTATGGGTCTCTCTTAACAACAAAGTAGGGCTGCTGATTAGGTCTCCTGCTCCTGCGTAATAAGGCCTACTGTTAGGGAATTAGGGCACCTCTAAGACAACGACCATACATCCATAGGTCATGGCTAGATCTCCCTTTTGAACAGTGGCTAGGCTTCCTCCATCAATTGTGTATAGAACCTTCCTCTGCTGCATCTAGGACTTCTCCCTCTTGATCTCTCTAGCCACCAAACCCAAACGAGTGGAGAGAGATCTTAGGAGAAGTGTGTGTGCAAAATGACTTGAAGAACCCTTCTATTTATAATGAAATGTTGACAATAAGTTGGGGTAATTTGGTTGCTAGCCGACCTTGACAAATTGTCAAGTAACACAAATAAATTCATATCTCCATGAATACATGTTGGAATTGGATGATATTTAGATCAAAACTACACCTCTCAATGAGAGGAATCCAAGAAAAATATCAGCTTCCATAAATAAGAAGACCCACATTGAGTTTGTCCCTAGTTGCCAATTTTAATAGTTAAGCCTTCCACCAATGTTTATGGACAACCCCACATGTATCATGATTTTCAAAGGAGTCAATATTGGTGCAAGTGTAATGTTCCTCTCTAAATGATCACACCAAGGGAAAAAGAGATATAAAAAAGACAACAGTGGAATTTTGATGATAAAAGAGAGATGAAGCTCACTCTTTGGGCATGCACAATCATTTTCTCATAACAATTTGGAGAGCTCTTGTGGCTTTTGAGTGCTAAGGGTGAAACCATTGAATGAATTAGTTTCAGTGGTGAAACAAATCCACCCTAGTTGATTAGAAGAAAAAATACCACTCAGATATTTCACTGGTATTTATTGCTAAATATTCATCTAATTGCTAGGTCATGGGTACCACCAGAGATCGTGGGATTTTTGGAGGTCATATTTTCCATTTGCTGTTTGTGTAGGAAAAAGGGGGCTGAGTCACTCATTGCCAGACTTTGGGATCACTTGAGGAGGTCGTACCAGTTATTATCAGTAAGTTGAAGGTATTTTTTGTCGGTAGTTTCACCCATATTTTCGCTGACGTATCCAACGCAATTTTTTTCTTAGAATTTCAAGCCATCATTTTCCAGGCTATGGCATCAAAAGGGAGGGTCAAACTGACCATCAAATATGCTCCAGTATAGTAATTCACAACATGTTCTTTGCTTAGGTTAGATACTTCATTCAACCATATGCCCATTAATCCATTTACCAATCACATTAGACATTATATAATAGTAACTGACGAAAGAACATAAATGATAGATGCAAAAGACAACCCAAGATAGAAAGACACGAGAATATGGCTCAAGCCAAAGAAAAACCCCAAGATGGTGAAACCCTTGATCAAATCTTCTTATTATTATCATCAAATGTTCAACAGAGAAAGAGAGAGAGTACAATGATATAAAATAACTTGCCAATATGAAGATCAAGCATCACTACTCTTAGATCCATTCAATCTTGTAATCTAGGTAGTCTGGTCATAGAGGACAAATCATATTGTTGTAGAAGATCAGTCTGGTTAGGGCAACAACAATCCACTGCTTTCTAAGTTTACTGATCCAAAAATCCTCCTTTCTATTGCGGCCTTCCTTATTTCACATGATGATCCCTTTCGCTGGCTTAAGGAGTTGGTTTATGACCACATTAAGGTCATCGTTGATATTATCTTTGTGGTTCTAGATTAGGGATTTTGAAGCATGCTATTCCAGCCCTTGAATATCTACAAACAATGCGACCTTTTTCTTCTTACAAGGGATCTATTATTTGTAGTAGTCCTAGCATGTTTTTAAGTTTCCATGTCATCCTAAACAAGCACTCGAATATTATCATATAAGGTCAACGACTTTCAGTTGTATTTCAACTTCCTAGGCAAGTGATTCAAGGCTTACGGTCAAGCTATGGGAATATCTTCTAGATGCAGCCAAACTACAGGAAGAAGTCCCATACGAAACAAGTCACAACCCATATATAAGATTGTCCTTAACCATAGTGAAGCACTGCTTCCATACTCGAACCTGTTATGACAAATCCCTAACCAAAACAATGCCAACCATAACCAAAATTTATCCTCCTTAATCTTCGCTGCCAGCGAGATATCTTTTTCTTTTGATTGATGTGTCCCAAATGAGAGAGAATGATCCTCTATATATACTGTTGAGCTAATTTATGTTCCTAAACTAACACAATTATTTACTATTAATCCGGGTTGTTTATTCTTTGAGGCAAATTCACTATTTGTGAAGATCTAATATAACCAAATCTTGAAAGATAAATGATTAAACGCTAAAGAGAATATATCTGATAGCTCTAACTCAATCATCTCAAAAGAGAACACATTGAAAGGGTTCTTGAACTCAAGAAGTCCACTTCCACCTCAGTTATTACTTAATGAATTAGAGATTGTAACTAAAAACTCAAGATGCATAAATTATACATGAAAGAGGCTCTTAACTTAAGAGACACTTAAAGTTTTCCATTATAACTCATTCATCTCAAGATATAAATCTAAATGGAAACAAACTATTTGCATGTAAACAAAAGAGACTAGTTCTACTTCACCATTTCATAGAGGGAATGCCCAACTTGAACACTTGTTTTCCAACTCAATTAGATGATGAATAAACTATTAACAAATGAAATCAATCACTATGAATAACCATAAGGCAATCTGAAATAAGACTTTGAAAAACTAAAGCTACCATCAACCAGATTTGCAATAAAATAAAACTAGTTTAACTTGGAAGTGTACTTAGCTTGGAGTGGGGGCCCTCCACCCTTGCCGTGCACACTTTTGAAGATGATATCAGAAGATTTATATCAGTCACACATCCATGTATTGAGCAGCAAAAATGAGAGTAACACAAGTCTTCAAATTAAGTCTTCAAACCAAAAATATTACAGCATAAAAGTATCATAAGTCAATGTGTTGAGCCATCAAAGTGTGGCTCTTAAATAAGGAGTTTCATGAAACCAACTGATCTAAATTTACTCTAACAATCTTATCTACTCTAAGCCACCTATCCAAGTCGAATCCACTCCTCTCATCCCAAGAAATATGACTAATATCATGGAATCTCAAAACTGCCCTATTTAGATGGGATTTCTGGATGACTAGTCATGATTGACTAGCTCCAAATTGGCATAATAAAACTCGTTCTGTTGGAACCAAGCATAGGTGGCTTGGTCCTAGTTCCCAAGCTTTTCATTCATGTATCCCATTCGTGCTGAAGTGGCTTGCATCCATATCAACCATGAAGTGATTACGGGAATTTCTGAAATTGCCAAAATTGCACTTAAAATCAAACTTTTATAAAAACTTTAGAAATTGACAAATTAAAGCTAAATACCTGATTAGACATCAAATATTCATTAAAATGAAATGGATGGAGTGAAAATGAAGGATAAATGGATGGTTAGGTAAGTTTCTCAAAGCAAAATAAGATCAAAACTGAGGCCCAACATCTCTCCCATGCTTATGATCAAGCATGTCCCCATGCTTGCTTGCTTCTCTTGGACCTTCTGCCCTCTGAAGTGGATGCTGTGCCTGTAGCTGTTTCCCTGTTCAAACAATCAGATTCTGATTCCTGCTTTGCCTTCAACATTGCTGCTTTAACCTTTTGTTTTTCATATTTAGCTTGCCACATATTTTTGTCCTTTAGCCATTTGAATGCCTGTTTGGAAAGCAATTCATTTCTCCTTTTCAACCTGCTTATTTCTTCTTGTAACTTTTCATTTGTTTTCATTAGCTTTGTATTGTCCCTTTTCTGTGCCTTATTCTCTGATTTTAATTGCTTTTCCACAATTTTGCTTATTTCTATCTGATCAGTTAAGTCTTGGATTTTGGCCAAATTAATTTCCTTTTCAAAATCCTGGGTGGTTTTCATTAATGATTCTCCTGCATCATTATCATATATGGAATCCCTTTCAAGGGGTTCTTGTGCTATATCCTGTTCTTCTGGTTTTCTAGGAGAATATGCTTCTACTTCTTTTTCAAAATCAATAGAATTTCTATTCCTAGGAATAGACATAACAGATGTTTCAGTCTCATGCATGGCCATATTTCTAGCTCTTGTTCTTGGATATAGGGGAGAATTCATCATGCTTCTGGTTTCTTGTTCTACTTTGTCCTGTATATCAATAAGTTGTTCAGTAAAATGATTTTTATGCATGAATTATTTCCATTCTAGGCCCTTTGATTTCACCTGGTGTTCCATTAAGATTTTGATTAACCCCTGATGATATATCTGTGCTGCCCTTGGCCTATGCTATTGTTTCACTGTTTCAATCATTTTCACAAGACTTTTTTATAGGAAATATGGTAAGTTAATCCTATCATCCCCTTTGATATGCTGTAGTAATCTAACATGATATAAATGAGCAATGCTGTATCCACGATCACAAGTCAAGAATTTTTGAATAACCAAGACCAGTTCCCCCCATGGTTCATTAAACCACTCCCTGGGTATCCCTTTAGTTCTATCAAATGTCCCCTTTCGGTTCTTTTTAAGGAAGAAAGTCCACGCTTTCTCCTTGAAATGTAAACCTTTGTGATATTTCTCCCCTATCATTGGAAACTCTAAGGCTTTGGATAAGTACTCTTGAGTTACGGGGACAATGATTTCTCCTACTTGAGTTTGGTCTTGGCTGAAATTATTGATGAAATCTTTAGTTATCTGCTCAGAATGGACTTTAAACTTCTGTAGAAATCCTATCATCCCTGACTAATACAGTTTTTCTACAGTTTCCTTTCCCCAGCTTTCTATTTGAAATCTTGGTTCTACCCGGTTTGTCATGATTTCTGTGAACCAATCAATATAATCCTCTGCTGTTACTAACTTCATTTTAACAAAAATTATGACTATTGTTTTTACATGAAATTGTAGAAGCAACGAGGCTTACCTTCCCCCTCTGACTCAACTTTAATCTGTTTGACTCTGTCTTCTTTAACCTCTGCCGTCTTTCCTCTGCACAAACTCTATTTCAATTCCCTGTTTAAGGCAAACAACACCTGAATATCTTCTATCAATACACTGTTCTCTGTTTGTTTTTGAAAATTAAATACACATGCAGAAATAACCATGTTTTCTTTTCTCAAAATAACATGCGTTACTGTGTATTTAAACAAAAAAAAACTTGAAAAATTTTGCTCTCGGCCTCTCAACAGATCCTCAAAAACATTCTCTGCCTATTCACAAAAAAAAAAATGACTATGTAATGCAGCAAATTGCTCTCGACCTTTCAACAAATTCTCAAGAAAATTGACTGTATAATGTGGCAAATTACTCTCGGCCTCTCAAGAAATACTCCAGAACATTCGCTCGGCCTCATCATACTCACTGCTTATAACAAATGTCAAACAAAATTTTTAAAACGCAGACTATAAAACTCTCGGCTTCAAGGCACAAACAATGCAAATTTTGACATTCAACTCAGTTCTGCAGTCAACATAGCATGTATGCAGGCACTCCTACGCATTTCAATCCTCTGTATATGGCACAAATACATTAAAATTTCGATACACAGGGGCGCATTAAGGCATGAATGCATTTGAAATGTGCGCAATCTACAACATTCCTCTGTTTTACATTTGACAATCCACCCCTCTCGGCATATACCAATGCGTTTCTCGGTTTGGCAGCCCATACACATACAACAACGCTCAACAATCTGTTTTAATGCGTTCAACACACATATGACAACACTCCGTGATTTAATGCGTTCCTCTGTTGGCAGCCAATGACAATTGCGCACAGCAAAAAGGAATATGAAACAACAGTAAACAAGCAGTGCGTACATAAATAGCCTTTAACGCTTCCTGCTTCTCCTACTCAAACTAACTCTCCGGGTTTACGGCTTCATATTCCATATTTAACTCAAAATGACTATCGTGTTATGCATGCAATGTTTAAAACTTAAATGCTGGGCGATTGACCACTGTTTCTACACCATAATTTACGCATAAAAATCTGTTTAGTTTATCCATACATGCTGCACACTTGGAGTTATCCCGGTTTTAGTGTTACCTGACTGTCACTGGCCGCGTGGGATGCAAACACGCACTTCAAATCCCTCCTTCTTCGGTCAGTCGAACTGGTGGCAAAGCAACAAAATCTGTGAGTTAATGGCGAGGACTCATACATATCTACAGTCGCCGAGCGAAATAAACTCCAGTCTTACCTTGTTTGCTTCCAACACTCGGCGTTCTCCACTCATTCAACTCAGATTTCGTCTTTAAAACCACCTCAATACACTCCTTTCTCCCTTTTACTATGCTGCGGCCCAAACACAATTTTTTGAGCTATGGCAATGACGATTTGTTGTTTGAACTGCGCAGGGGAGGTTGGTTTATGACCGTTTCTTCACTGTACCCTGTGTTTCATTCATTGGTGTTGGTATGCGTGGTTACATGGCCGTCCTCATTGACTCAGTCGCCCGACTGAGTCATGAGGATGGCCGTATTGTTGTTTCATACACATATCTTCCACCGCTCCTTCATCCAATAACCATACGCTGCCATAACACCGTGTCAAAATCCGTACCTTCATGTTGGCCTGCGTGGTGTTTGTTTTGTTCATTGCTGCAACCGGCGTTGATTATGGCCACCATCGTGCGCCTTCATTGCAACGAAATTTGCATATAGCATTTTATTACTTGGCCGCAGCACTGCTGTTTGATTATTATCATATGGCTGGTGCAAACAATGTGCCAAATATATACCTTATGCTCCATATGATATGCGCCCAATCTTTTAATCTTTGCACTTTAAATGTCATAGGTTTACGTTTATGTGCCATAATGTTTGTTTGAATGTGTCTCCGTTATCATACTCTAATGCTTACGGCCTTCTCCTTATATCATTCCTTTGTAACCCATGAACTTCATTATCATAACTCGCGGTCTTTCGTCACTATGTTATATGCTTTTTGGATATGCGCATTTGGTTTATGTATATTCCTTATACCTCCATTTGATATGTGCAATACTTTATACCTTAATACATTTGATATATGCGCATACTATATTCTCTTTGCAACATACATACCTTATACCATTAGCTTTTGCGCATTTGAAAAATAACTTTAGCGCTCATATAACTTATGATATATATGTTTAATGCCTTTATAATTTATAACTTTAGCGCATACCTTTTATAACATAGCTTTATAATTTTAAAATGACCATTGGGGTCATGTTTAAAATTATAATCATTCTAATGCTCTGAGTTTATGTGAAGGTGAAAAGAGTTGTCCTAGCTTGATCTTTTTGCGTTTAAGGAAAATACCTAGGGTTATTAAAAAGATGTATAGGGAATGTATGTGAATGAAATGGAATATGTATAGGGATGTTGGGGTATATATTGGGAATGAATATTAATGAATATTTGCAAATACTAACTTCAATTAGATCAAAACTAAAAGTTTCTAAAAAAAATTTGAATTTCAAGCACAAAATGGCTATGAATATACTCCCTTGAATGCTATTTGTACTGGTGGAATGTTGAATGCTGTTTGTATAGGTGGAATGTTGAATGCTGTGGATAGATGAAAAGTAGACTTTTATTACTGATCCTTGTTCACTATGCTCCATTTCTTGAATTGTTCAGGTCCCTTTTAATAATGTTTTCCTTTCAGGTCCCTCTGCACTGCTTCTGGTATATTGTGTCGGCTTTGATCTGGTTCTCAACAAGTTTGCTTCAGGTCCCTCTGCAATAGTATTTCATCTCATGTCCCTCTGCAATGCTTCTGGAATGATTTGATCTGCTGCAACTCATGTTTGCTTTAGGTCCCTTCTGTAATGATGTTTCTCTCAGGTCCCTTCAGGTTCTGCTGCAACAAATTTGTTTCAGGTCCAAAGTGGACAACACAATCCTTTAGCTGTGGCAGCTAAAAGCTTGCTACAAGACTCTCCCTTGTTGAGAGTTTGACTTGTCCTCAAGTCAATTGTGGAAAGATCCTGCATTGAAATTATGTGAGAATAGTAAAACAAGAATATTGAATTCATAGAGTCCAGGTTTCCCTGGTTTTCCCCTATGAATTCGTGTTTGCTTGGTGCCAGTTGCCTGGTTTTCACCAGCAAACAAATTATTTTTTATGTTTTGTTTTTTTTTCATATATCTTTTTCTTTTTTTTTTTATGTTGTTTTATATATATATATATATATATATATATATTTTTTTTTTTTTTCATATTTTTTTATTCTTTTTTCGAACTGGGAGATGGCAGAGCCATAATTTCCAGTCTTGATTCTTCTACCAGTTGTTTCATGAATGTCTCTTTACTAATAGGCTGATGATAAACTTTCAGCCTATGACCATTTACAACAAATGAGGTGGGGTCCTGGTCAATGGTTTTTATCTTCACTGCTCCGTTATCAAAGATTTCCTCTATTTCATATGGCCCTAGCCAGTGTGTTGTAAATTTCGCTTTGAAATCCTTGAATTTGGAGTCAAATAATAAGGCCCAGTATCCCTTCTGAAATGTCTTGGTTTTAATGTATCTATCATGCCATTTCATTCTCTGTTGCTGTACTAATGCTGTCTGTTCAATTGCTTGTTGACGATGTTCATCCAATTGGTTAAGTTCCATGATTCTCTGTTGTTGTGCTTCAGTTAGGTCCATGCCCAATTCTGCTGCGAGTCTGTAGGTTTGTATCTGAAATTCAATAGGAAATAAGGCTTCTTTCCCGTAGACCAACTGGTATGGACTAAAACCAGTTGTTTTTTTCCATGTGATTCTGTAAGCCCATAATGCATCTTTTAACTTCTCAGACCAATCTTTCCTATTCAGCTGCACCGTCTTATTCATGATATTTTCTAAGACCTTGTTTGTGGATTCTACCTGACCATTTGCTTGAGCGTGATATGGAGTAGACTTTCTGTGCTTTATCTTATATTTCTCTGTCAGATCCCGCACTAGCTTTGAGGTAAACTGCGTTCCTTGATCTGTCACTATTTGTCTTGGTACTCCATATTTTACAAAAATTTCTTCAAAGAGGAAGGTAACCACTATGTCCTCTGTCGCTCTGCTCACTGCTTTGGCTTCCACCCATTTGGTTACATAGTCCGTGCACACTAGGATGTACCTTTTTCCATTTGATGGTGGATTAATGGGTCCAACAAAAGCAAGTGCCCACTGCTCAAATGGCTCAATGAGGACTTGCGGTTTGAGCGGCATTTCATCTAACATGAGGGGTCTCCCTATTCTTTGGCAACTGTCACATTGCTTGACATATGCCTTAGAATCCTTGAAGACAGATGGCTAGTAATAGCCCAGTTGCAGCACTTTATATGCTGTTCGTTTGTCTGCAAAATGACCACCACATGGTTCGTCATGACATGCCCTCAGAATATCTAGTATTTCATCTTCACGCACACACTTTCTAATCATTAGATCTGAACCAGTATAAAACAAATCACCATTCACCCAGCTATACCTAGAACTTTCTCTAACAATTTTCTTTCTTTGCTTGCTAGTGAATTGAGTTGGAAATTTTCCAGATGACAAATAATTAGCAATATCTGCAAACCAGGGTGTTTTAACTGTTATGGCAAACAGATGTTCATCAGGGAAGTTGTCTATCACAGGATTTGGGTCTTCTGGTGATTGGATGCGGGACAGAAAGTCAGCCACCTGGTTTTCTTTACCTGGCCGGTCTTGGATTGTAATATTAAATTCTTGCAATAACAGGAGCCATCTTGTAATTCGTCCATTAGTGATGGGTTTGTTCATCAAGTATTTTATTGCTGAGTGATCTGTGTGAATAAAAACTTGATATCCTGTGATGTAATGCCTGAATTTGTTTACTGCATGTATGACGGCTAACATTTCCTTTTCAGTGACTGTATAGTTTATTTTTGCAGGTGTCAAATTCTTACTAATAAAGTATATTGCATAGTTGAACAGATTTTCTTTCTATCCCAAAGAGGCACCTATTGCTGTATCTGATGCGTCAGTGGAAATATGAAATGGCAAAGACCAATTTGGTCCTCAAAGTATGGGTGCTACTGACAGCTTATCTTTTAAAATTTGAAAAGCATTCTGACCGCTATTCGTCCATTGGAATTCGACATCTTTTGCTAGTAATTTAAATAGGGGTTGAGCTATTTTGCTAAAGTTTTCTATGAATCGTCTGTAATAGCCCGCATAGTCCAAGAAACTTCTGACCTCCTTTTGAGTTGTAGGCGGCATCAGGTTAACTAGGACTTGAATTTTGGCTGGATCCACCTTAATTCCGGAACCGGAAATATGGTGTCCCAGAACTATACCCTCTGTTAACATCATATAGCATTTTTCGTTACTTAATGACAGTTTTGTTTCGATACATCTCTTCAAGACTTTCTCAAGATTGTTCAGACAATCATCATATGTGTTTCCATACACTGTGAAGTCATCCATATAAACTTCTACACATTCATGGACTAGATCAGCAAATATCGCAAGCACTGCTCTTTGAAAAGTTGCAGGTGCATTGCATAAACCAAATGGCAAAACATTATATGCATAGGTTCCCCATGGGCAAGTAAATGTAGTTTTGTTTTGGTCTTCTGTTGCTATTCTAATCTGGTTGTACCCACTAAACCCATCCAAGAAAGAGAAGTATTTCTTTCCAGCCAAAGAATCTAGCACCTGGTCAATGAATGGTAAAGGAAAATGATCTTTTAAGGTAGCTTTGTTTAATTCTCGATAATCTATACATACCCTCCATTTTCCATTTTTCTTTGGTACAACAACCAGTGGTGAAACCCATTGACTATCTGAAATAGGATAGATGAATCCAACATTTAACAGTTTTTGCAGTTCTTCTTTCACTATTTCTTTCATCATAGGATTCATTCTTCTTTGAGGTTGTCTAACAGGTTTAAGCTTATCATCTGTATAGATGTGGTGGATACATGTGGTAGGATGGATTCCTTGCATGTCAGTATAATCCCAGGCAAATGCTTTTGAGTATTTCTGTAGTAATGCAATTACCTCTTGTTCTTGTTTTGATTGCAGCTGGTTTCCAATATTTAAATGTTTTCCAGGATGTACCTCAATTGTTTTGATTATTGGGTTGCTAATTGTGTTTACAGGAAAGATGTCTCCCAAAGAATTTTGCAAAGTTCGAATAGTACATGTTTCCTGAAAACATTGATTCAGAAGTTCATTTGCAGCTTCATATTGAACTTTCCTAAGCTGCTCTGAAATGCTTGGTTCTGAGATAAAAAGGTCCATCAGATCTTCATTCTCCTCCTCTTCTCTAAAATCAAAGAATTGATTGATACTTAAAACTGCTTTTGTTTGTTGCTTTTCCTGGGTTTCAAGTATTGATTCTAAAGAAGTGGTTTGTGCAGGTGAATAAAGAGTGACATGTTTCCTTTCATCTCCATGTGATATTATCATACTTCCAGATCTGCATCCTATGAAGGCATCAGCAGTGGCTAACCATGGTCTGCCTAATATCAGGGGATGTCCTCCTAAGTTTGTCTTTGGTTGCAAGATCAAGAAGTCAACAGGATATTCCCATGAATCCAAGGAAACTATGATATCTTCTAACATTCCTTCAGGAACAACCTTAGATCTATCTGCTAATTCCAAGACTGTTGAGGTTGATCTAATGTTGTTTAATTGCAAACTTTTCATTGTTTCCATTGTCATTACGTTTATAGCTGCTCCCAAGTCTATTAATGTGTTAGGTACAGAGAAATTATTTATTGATATGGTAACCATTGGGATACCAGGATCAATATATTTTTCTATTACAGTTTGAGTAGACATGAGACTTGCTAATTTACCAATGACTTGGATTGTTGCAGGATCCTTTTTCTTTCTTTCTTTCCTAATGCACAATTCCTTTATTGTCTTTGCATATATCGATATTTCTTTAATGGCTTTTAATAAAGGAATCTTAACATATGCATTTTTTAACTCATCTAAGATATCAAATTCAGGAAGGGTTATTTGATTTTGAATTTGTTGTTCTACCAACCTTTCAGGATAAGGTGGTGTTTGCGTATTATTTTCTCCTTTCTAATTTTGTACCTTAGTTTGTGCTGTTTCAGATGATTCTCCTTGTTCAGCTGGTTCTTCTATAATTGGAGGAGAATCCTTCTTAAGTACTTTTCCAGACCTTAGTTGGACATCATCAAGAGGAAGAATTGAATATGCAGGATAATATGCTGCTTCCTCTACTGTATATGCAGATTTGTCCGCTTTGTTATTTGGATTTGCCACCGGTTGGGATGGTAATTGCGTTGGTCTGGGTTGATTTGAAGGTAACTGTAACTGTTGTGGTTGTGCTAACAATGGTGGTGGATTCTGCTGCTGGAATGGATATGCAGAATTTTGTTGCGGAAATGGCATGGATGGAGGATATGGTGGGTATGAAAATGGCTGTTGGTACTGTTGCTGGTAATGTTGTTGATATTGTTGAGACTGTTGAGGTTGTTGGTTTCCATAACCATATCCCCTCCAACCTTGTGCAGGTTGTTGTGGATATTGTTGTGGAGGCCAAGCTTTCCATGGCAATGGAGGGGTCCAAGGATTATAAGATGGATAAGCATAGTTTTGCTGAGGGATTTGTTGCTGATTTGGTTGAGGCATTCTAGGTGGCCATGGTCTTCTTGGTGCAACGTAATAGAAACCTTCTGCTCCTTGCATTTCTTACATTGAATTAGTTTGCAAGTCTTTCAATGTTACACAATTTTCTGTGGAGTGATTTCCTGTACAAAGACCACACACTTGAATGCTATCTAAAGGGCAGTCTCTCAAAGGATGTTTCTTTTTACATTTTGAACAAAATATTGCTAAGGCTTGCTCTTGTTCTTCCTTTTTCTTATTTGCCTTTAGCACATCTACTTGTGTCCCTAATGTACTCAAAAGATCTGTTTTGAAATTTTCCAATAGACTTCCTATTTCAGCTCTTGTTATCCCTCTTGCAGCTGACTTTGCTGCTTTAGAACTTACTTCCCTTCTTCCGGTTTTTGATCTTCCTCTAGAATATTTCTGACATAACTCGAAAATTTCATCAAATGGAAGATTTGAAATATCTCCTTTACCCATTACATTTAAAATGTCAAGGTATTCATCTCTTATACCTTTGAGGAAGATTGTGCGAACAGTTTCTTGATTTAGGGAATGTTGTTTAGGCTTCTGAGGATTATATGCAAACAGTTCTAAATATTCTTCTAGATTTTCATCTTCTTGCTGTGTCATTCTAAACACATCTTCCTTTGAATCTATAGATCTACAATAAGGCTGATATTTCTTAAGGAAGACAGTTCGCATATCATCCCAGGAGGCTATTGTTTGTTCTCCTAACCCCATAAACCATTTTAAGGCTGCTGCTTTTAATGTTGCAGGAAAAAGACGAAGCTTATGGACATCATCAGTATAGCCATATGTTCTACATAAGATATCAAATTCAAACATGAATGAATCCGGATCTTCTGTAGACATTGCATAGATGTTTGGCAACACAGAAGGTGGAATGTTTTTCATTTTTACTTCTTCTCCTAGTATTGCACTTGTATCTATTATTGGGAAACCAAAATTTGATTCTTGGTCAAGTCCATATTCTTGTATTTTCCTATCATTTTCTAACTTCCTATCATTTTCGTGTTTCCTTTCTTCCTCTCTCTTCCTCCTCCATTCTCTTTCTTGTCTTTCATTTTCAGCTCTTTGTTCTTCATCATTAAGATGAACGGATCCATGTCCTTCTGCCATTGTTTGAGTTGTTTCAATTTCAGGTGGAGGTTCAAGTTGTGGGAAGATAGGAGGATCGATGGATGGAAAAACAATTTGTTTTCCTTTCTCTTTTGGTTTTCCGGAAGTGGAGAATTTTTGCTTTGCTTCCCAAGCTGACAAAGTTTGCCTTTCAATCAAGGTTAATCTTTGGCCACTTCTTTGTTTTTCAAGCAGCTCTTCAATGATTGGATTACCAGCAACAGGTGTATGTGATGATCCTATCTCTACTTGTGGGGGGTTTCTGATAAATCTACCTTGAGGATCTCTAACTCTAGGCATAAAGAAACATAATTAAAGAAATGAAATGTAACTAATGTTTTTGTTTATTTTGGATTTTATCTCTCTATTGACTATGCCGATATTTGCCTCCCCGGCAACGGCGCCAAAATGTTGAGCTAATTTATGTTCCTAAACTAACACAATTATTTACTATCAATCCGGGTTGTTTATTCTTTGAGGCAAATTCACTATTTGTGAAGATCTAATATAACCAAATCTTGAAAGATAAATGATTAAACGCTAAAGAGAATATATCTGATAGCTCTAACTCAATCAGCTCAAAAGAGAACACATTGAAAGGGTTCTTGAACTCAAGAAGTCCACTTCCACCTTAGTTATTACTTAATGAATTAGAGATTGTAACTAAAAAATCAAGATGCATAAATTATACATGAAAGAGGCTCTTAACTTAAGAGACACTTAAAGTTTTCCATTATAACTCATTCATCTCAAGATATAAATCTAAATGGAAACAAACGATTTGCATGTAAACAAAAGAGACTAGTTCTTCTTCACCATTTCATAGAGGGAATGCCCAACTTGAACACTTGTTTTCCAACTCAATTAGATGATGAATAAACCATTAAAAAATGAAATCAATCACTATGAATAACCATAAGGCAATCTGAAATAAGACTTTGAAAAACTAAAGCTACCATCAACCAGATTTGCAATGAAATAAAACTAGTTTAACTTGGAAGTGTACTTAGCTTGGAGTGGGGGCCCTCCACCCTTGCCTTGCACACTTTTGAAGATGATATCAGAAGCTTTATATCAGTCACACATCCATGTATTGAGCAGCAAAAATGAGAGTAACACAAGTCTTCAAATTAAGTCTTCAAACCAAAAATATTACAGCATAAAAGTATCATAAGTCAATGTGTTGAGCCATCAAAGTGTGGCTCTTAAATAAGGAGTTTCATGAAACCAACTGATCTACATTTACTATAACAATATTATCTACTCTAAGCCACCTATCCAAGTCGAATCCACTCCTCTCATCCCAAGAAATATGACTAATATCATGGAATCTCAAAACTGCCCTATTTAGATGGGATTTCTGGATGACTAGTCATGATTGACTAGCTCCAAATAGGCATAATAAAGCTCGTTCTGTTGGAACCAAGCATAGGTGGCTTGGTCCTAGTTCCCAAGCTTTTCATTCATGTATCCCATTCGTGCTGAAGTGGCCTGCATCCATATCAACCATGAAGTGATTACGGGAATTTCTGAAATTGCCAAAATTGCACTTAAAATCAAACTTTTATAAAAACTTTAGAAATTGAAAAATTAAAGCTAAATACCTGATTAGACATCAAATATTCATTAAAATGAAATGGATGGAGTGAAAATGAAGGATAAATGGATGGTTAGGTAAGTTTCTCAAAGCAAAATAAGATCAAAACTGAGGCCCAACATATACAATTCAATGGAGTTGAGTGGGCATGACTTTTGATCTTCTTAAGCCAACATATAGTTGAGGCTGACCTAAATAATTTACATGAGAAGCATAAATTCAAAATTCCACTTCTACTTATCCAAATTTGATGATCTTTAGTTCGATTTTGGTCCTCTTGAAAAGAGGAATTCAATGCCACAATTATCTTACCCAAAGGACCTATTCAAAGTGGAATTTGGCCCTAGTTTTCATTTTGAACCAAAATAACCATTAATATTTTTTTCTAGCATTTTGGTCTGAATTCACAATAGTATGCTAAAAGTGTCATTTCCATGTTTGGAAATTAGGATATATAAATGTGAGATATATACTCTACATCTTTGGGTTATCTCCATTTCAAATCTGAGTTTTTTTATGCTACATGTTAATTGTTTGAGCTTTGAATTTTGAAGAAATTCTTGAATGGACTTTGTAAATACTCGAATGAATGGACTTCGCAAGGTAGTGGTACCTCAAATTGCGTTATTTCAAAGATTTGACTTCCATATTTTCACAAAATACAATGTCGTCAATAAATACTTCTATGTATAAATAATTATGTTTAGGACTATATATGTGTTGGAGTGGTTTGTATATGTTTTACTATAATCCTGATGATGACAAGCTTTGGCTGACTTTTTTCATCAATTTCTCATAGAATATGCAAAAAGAAACGACTGTCAAAATGTGGCAAGAATTACATTTCTCCTGTTCTTTTTTTTATTTCTCATGACAAGATAATCATGTTGCAGGAATGAGTTATCCTATAGTCTTTTTCAATTTGCGGATTTTTTTTTCCTCCCATTTTTTTACGAGGATGTAGATTTAATTTTCATGTTGATGGTTTTTGCATGTTATCTAGCCCCAAATGATGGTAATGGAGTGGATCTTGAGAAGTAGTTGTGGACACAGACTTTATCATAGGTTAATGTTACAATACCACTTCCACCTGGCATAAGAAAAAGTTTAATGGTCTGTGACATAAAGAAGAGTTATTTAACAATAGGGTTGAAAGGGCAACCTCATGTCTTAGTTGTAAGTCATTTATTTGCATTTCTTAGCTGTAAGTTATCTGTTTGATTTTGAGCTTTATCAAATCAATTATTTCAATAATCCAATATGCATGGCTTCTATTTCTCACCCAATGTTAGTCACTTGACATGGTTGATATAACATTCAATTCTAGGCCACTTTTATTTTAAGTCAGAGATTTTATTGATTAAAAGGATGTTAATATTTTGATTGGTTTACTTGGAGCTTGATTTAATTTTTTTTTGTAAATTCCACGTGGATGCTATTTTTCCAGGGTGAGTTCTTTGCACAAGTAAGTTTAGATGAGTCCTAAAACATAAAGATACAACAAGCACATCTTTGGCCTTTGTTGTGTATATGTTATTCTTTATATAATTGATGGATGGTTATTGATTGATGTAAAACAGAGGATGGGAAGGTCCTACCAATTTTATTGGCAAAACAAAATCAAATGGAGTGGTAGAATTGTGTTTTAAAGGGTGAGCCAGAAATCAGTATCTGAAAGGTAGAACTTGAGAATAAAAAGCTATTTAATATGGATCTAGAGACACAACAGAGCATGGAAAAAAAATTACGGTATTGACAAGTATTCCCTGAAAATAAGCTCTAATTGTTAGACCACTGCCCAAATTTCAGTTATCTGCAATGGAAATAATGGCTCTAGCTTTATTTGTATGAATAATGACTTTGGCCATTGTCCTGTTCATTTCTTGTTTGTTGTTAAATTAATTAAAGCTGTGATGACAAACATATCGTTTTCAAAGCTCTTTTATAAATCTATTTTCTTGAGCAAATTTGTCTTTTTACTTTAGGTACTGTAAATTGCTACTGTGTGACATATGATATGATATAATTGCCTGGATAAATAGATAGAAGTGATTTTCAAATAAAAAGTTTATTAATTAAGAACATATTTTAGACTTCTTAGCTAAGTTATGATTATATTTCGGTAGGGGATTTTGTGTATGCTGATATTGTTTTGTCTCTTTGGTTTTTGTCAGGTAACAATGGTTAATAAGGAATGTGTTCTTGAGTAGTAGAGACACATCTTATTCTACTATCGACATGGATCTCCATGGTTTTCAGGCATGGCAAAAAAAACACAGATGTCAGTGGGATCTGCAAAGTCTATGTTGGATGAATTTAATACTCATGATGATTTTGATTCCTTGTTAGATAAAGAATGTCACAAGTCAAATTCAAATAAACAGAAGTAGCTCAAGAATGAAGGTGAAGCTATTGCTTTCTGTCCAAGTCAAATTTTTTTATTTGTTGGTTGTTGTCATGTTTTGAGTGCATACTCGTGAAATTCCAAATTGCAGTTGGTTTATGTAAAGGGAAAATATATATAATTTCTTTTATTATATGTCGTTCATGGTTTCCGGAGATCCGTGTTACATTTTCATAGAAGTTTAGATATCATTCAGATATTTAAACACCAAACAACAACAACATTGAGATTTTTATTTCACTCAACCTATAACATATTGCATCTATCTTCATCAATGCTCTTCTTCCATATTCTATCCACTTATGACATTTCCTTTGCAATATTTGGTGCATTTTCTATTTATAGGTAATCTATAGGGTATAAATGTCTTCAGAGTTTCACTTTTAATTGAGTATTCAACTGAACATATTTATTCACTTATACATAACTATTTCCCCTTCACCCACTTTTCATAACTTCGATAATCATTTGGTAGGGACCTACAGCTTCGATGTTGCTTTGCTTGTTTAATAAAATATTTCTGAGATTTTAATTTATTGAAAGTTGTAGAATTTACAATTTATGAAGTTTCAAAGTCTAATTCTTTAAAGGGTGCTAGCTCAATGGAAGAGCACCTGCTTTACAAGCAGGAGGTTAGTGGTTCGATTCCATCGTTCCCTGACATCCATATGGAATAACGACGATCAATTTTTGGTGACGGAGGCTATTTTGACCATCACCAATGAGTATTGGTGAGATTTTTCGACCCTCACCAAAATATGAAATGGTGATGGTCAACAAATGTCACCATATATACGTGTCAATAGTGACGACCCTCAAGGCCTGTAACCATAAATCGTTGTTGTTGATATGAAATGGTGATGGTCATTGTTCTTCATTATAATCACTATTTGTGACGGACCTGGAATGTCACCACGACACCTATACTTCTGGGAATGAGGATTTTGGTGATGGTCAACGAATGCCACCATATATATGCACCAATAGTGACAGTCATGAAAGATCCATCACAATAAATCATTGTTGTTCATATGAAATGGTGACGGTCAGTATCCGTCATTATAATCAATATTCATGACGGACCTTGAATTTCACTATAACACCTATGCTTTTGGAAACGCCACCTTTGGTGATGTTCAGTTTTTGGTGACCGAGGCTATGGTCTGTCACTGTTGCTCATATGAAATGGTGACGGTCGTTATCCATCATTATAAATCATTATTGGTGACGGACTTTGAATGTCACTACAACACCTAAACTTTTGGTGACGCCACCTCTGGTGACGTTCAGTTTTTGGTGACGAAGGCTATGATTTGTCACCATTTCTCATATGAAATGGTGACGGTCTCTATCTGTCATTATAAATTATTATTGGCGATGGACTTTGAATGTCACCACAACACCTATACTTTTGGTGACGCCACCTTTGGTGACGTTCAGTTTTTGGTGGCGAAGGCTCTTTTGACTGTCACTAATGAGCTTATGGTGACATTTTTTTGCCCCACACCAATGTCCTTTTTTCTCGAAGTGAGCTAATCAGTTTGTATGGTATCGATGGCTTTGCTCTCGTAAAAAAATTGTCACTTGGGAAATTTTTATGCAAGAAATGATAGCACATTATGAGGATACAAAAAGAAACACCTTTTTTAGCCAATTGATAAATCTCAAACAAAAGGGTTCAATGGTGGAGCACATTGAGGACTTCCAAAAATTGAATATAAGGGTAAAAAATATTCGAGAGGAGCATAGGATTGATGTGTTCATAGAGACTTTAAAGGCTAATATCCAACATGAGGTTTGCCTTTGGGAACCTGATTAATTGGATAAGGCATTCAGGTAGGCAAGAAAAATTGAAAGCAAAATTACAGACAAGGAAGCCTACCACTCACAACTATAAAGATGGGAGTGTTGTTGCCCCTAACCTTCCACAATTTACAAGGTTAACACCAAAACAATTGGAAGAAAAAAGAGAAAAAGGGATTTGTTACAGTTGTGATATAAAATACACTAAAGGTAATAAGTGTGCTGAGAGGAAATTATTTTACATAGATTGTGAAGAAGAGGTAGAAAAGGAACAAGAAACATCAAAAGAAGAGGATACACACTAGGAACAAACCCTAGAGAAAGAAGAAATGAATCCAACCATATCTTGTAATGCATTAGCTGAAATTACCACTCCTCAAACTATCAAGATAGAAGGACATATCAAGAAGAAAAAGGTAATAGTGTTGATTGATTTGGGCAATGCCCATAATTTTATTCATTGTAAGATATCCAAGGAATTAAATTTCTTCCTATTTCCAGCACCAGATTGTCAAGTGATGGTTGCAAATGGAGGAACCATAAATTTCTCTGGAAAGTGCCATGTGAGAATATGTTTTTGAATAGTCCAATGCTTTCCATTCCAATGGGTGGTGCTAATGTTGTACTAGGAGTCCAATGGCTACAATCTTTGGGGACGATAACTTTTAATTTTCAAGAACTTTTCTTGAAATTTGTTTCGAAAGGAAATGAAGTTGAATTAAGGGGTATCGTAGGGAAACCGAGAAAGATAATAAGCTCTAACAATATGGCAAAGATTCTAAAGAAATAATAATGAGGTGTAATTGCACAATTATGTTCGCTAGAGGTTCCCACATTGGAATCATCTATTTCTCCAGATCTCTAAAAGTCTTGGACAATCATTCCAGGGTATTTGAGACTCCCAAAGGCCTCCCACCTATTCATTATCATGATCATGATATTCATTTGATTCCAGGAAGTGTTCCTCCAAACATCAGGCCTTACAAATATCCCTATGCCCAAAAGAGTGAAATTGAACGTATGGTTGCAAAAATGCTAGAGGCTGGTATAATTCAACCTAGTCAAAGTTCTTTCTCTGGTTGAGTAGTATTGGTGCACAAGAAGGATGGATCATGGAACGTGTGTCTGGATTATAGGGAGCTCAACAAGCTCACTATTAATGATAAATTCCCCATTCATGTCATTGATGAATTATTGGATGAATTGCATGGAGAAATTTACTTCACCAAGTTAGAACTTCATCCAGGATATCATCATATCAGAATGAAAATTGAATATATTCTGAAAACAACATTTATAACTCATGAGGGTCATTATGAATTTTTGGTCATGCCTTTTGGCCTTACCAATGCACCTTCTACATTTCAAGGTTTGATGAATTTAATTTTCAAACCCTTCCTTAGAAAAATTGTGTTAGTGTTTTTTGATGACATACTAATCTACAATAATTCTTGGAAGGATAATGTTCAACATGTTGACAGAGTGCTCAAACTATTGGAGGAGAAACAATTATATGCAAAAGTCTCCAAATGTTTCTTTGGAGTACAAGAGGTGAAATATTTGGGTCATATTGCATCTCATGAAGGTATTAAGGTAGGCCCTAGCAAAATTAAAGCCATTAAGAAATGGAATATCCCCACATCCATAAAGCATCTGCGCGGATTTCTTGGGTTGATATGGTATTATCACAAGTTTGTTAAGAATTATGGGATAATAATGGCACCTCTAACAACGTTACTGAAGAAAGATGCATTTTGATCTTGGAATCCAGAAGCAATGAAGGCCTTTGAACATCTTAAAGAGGAAATATGATAAGCACCGGCCTTAGCTATGCCAAACTTCACAAAAACCTTTATTTTGGATTGTGATGCCTCAAGAAATGGAATTGGTGTTGTTTTAATGCAAGAAGAAAGACCCATTTCTTTCGAAGGTCGTCCAATCAAAGGAAAATAGTTACGCAAAGCTATTTATGAGAAGGAAATCTTGGTAATACTACACACACTTAAGAAATGGCAACCTTACTTAATGGGAAGACACTTCAAGGTAAAAACAGATCATGATAGTCTTAAATACTTTTTAGAGCAAAGATTATCTTCAGAAGAGCAGCAAAAATGGGTCAGAAATATGTTGGGTTATGAATTTGAAATCATCTACAAAAAAGGGAAGCAAAATGTTGTTGCAGATACACTCTTAAGAAAGGATGAGGATGTGGAAGCATTGTTTTGTGCCATTTCTATTATCCAACCAAATTGGATAAATGAAGCAAGGGATGAATGGAAGAATGATGAAGAAGTGTGGGCACTCATTCAAAGGTTGCAGCAAGATCCCTGTACATCTGATACATTTAGCTGGAAAAAAGATTCGTTATGGTACAAAGATTGGTTATACCTCTGTAAGAATTCCCAACTCAAACAAAAGATTCTTAGGGAATTGCACACATCTCCCTTAGGAGGGCATTTAGGATTTTTAAAAAACAATACGATTAAGAAGGAATTTTTTTGGGATGGCCTTAAATCTAATATTCAAAAGTTTGTCGTAGAATGTTTGGTTTGCCAAAAAGATAAATTTGAGTCAATTAAGACCCTAGGTCTATTACAACCTTTATCCATTCCAAGTCAACATTGGGAGGAGGTTTTAATGGATTTTGTCATAGGTTTACCCAAGTTCGAAGGAAAGAGTGTTATCATGGTGGTAGTTGATAGACTTACCAACTATGCACACTTTTGTGCATTATCTGATCCATTTAAAGCCAGTATAGTTGCTACTGCATTTATGGAAACAATTCAAAAGCTACATGGAAACCCAAAGATTATTGTAAGTTAAAAAAAATCCATTTCCATTGGAAATTTTTGGACATAATTATTTTCTTGTCTGGGTACTCACTGAATGGTGGTATAACACTTCCTTCCATACTACAGAAAAAATGACCCCATTTATGGCGCTTTATGGATATCATCAGCCGTCCATCAAATCATATTTAAGATAAAATTCTAAGGTTCAAGAAGTGGAAGAACACATCGAGAATCAACAAAAATTTCTCCAACTCTTGAAGGATAACCTCACTTTTGGATAGAATAAAATGAAACAATAGGCAGATCAACATCACAGTGAAATAAGTTTTGATGTAGGTGACTGGGTATTTCTACGGCTACAACCATACAAAAAATTTCCCTCAAGCAAGCTAAGAAGGATAATAAATTATCACCAAAGTATTATGGCTCGTAAAAGGTGTTGCAAAAGATTGGTACTATGGCATACAAATTGGAACTTCCTGCATCTTCTCAAGTGCACCCAATTTTCCATGTTTCATGCTTAAATAAGGTTATAGGTGAAAAGCTCCCAGTTTAAACAATATTTCCAGAGCTTGACAAGGAAGGAAAAATCATATTGGAACCCGAAGAAATCACAGAAATAGGAACTTGACAACTGTGAAATCGATCAATTTCAGAGTATCTCATCAAGTGGAAGAACTTACCCATTGAGAATTCTACATGGGAGGATGAGAATTTATACAGAAGCATCCATAACTGCTCAAGTGTTTAGGAAAACACTTTTTTGAAAGAGAGGGTCATGTTAGGTACCTATAATACTAGTTTATTCCCTTATTATTATTTTCATTGTACCCCTTATTGTTATTGTTGTGCCCATGTTGTCTCCATATTGTTATTATTGTGCCCCTTAGAAACCCACTATTGTTATTGTTGTGCCCTTACATTATTATTGTTATGTCGGCTCTAATTATATTGTGACCTCTTAGGCTTCTATATATAGAAAGGAGGTCTTGTCATTTGTATCATCCAAGAATTATTTGTTTGTGTAATGTAAAGGAGGTTTCCCCCTCGAAGAGGCTACATTTTAAGACGTTTATCTATCTCCTTGTTCTATTTTGTGAGGTGTTTTCATAACATTATACCTCTGTAAGAATTCCCAAATCAAACAAAATATTCTTTTGGAATTGCACACCTCTCCCTTAGGAGGGCACTCAGGATTTTTAAGAACTTACCACAGGGTTAAGAAGGAATTTTTTTGATATGGCCTTAAATTTGATATTCAAAATTTTGTGGTGAAATGTTTGATTTTCCAACAAAATAAAGTTGAGACAATTAATACCCTGGGTCTGTTACAAACTTTATCCATTCCAAGTCAACGTTGGGAGGAGGTTTCAATGGATTTTATCATAGGTTTACCCAAGTTCGAAGGAAAGAGTGTCATCATGGTGGTAGTTGATAGACTTACCAAGTATTCACACTTTTGTGCATTATCTCATCCATTTAAATCCAGTATAGTTGCTATTGCATTTATGGAAACAATTCAAAAACTACATGGAAACCTAAATATTATTGTAAGTGACAGAGATCCTATTTTCATCGGAAATTTTTGGAATGAATTATTTTCTTGTCTGGGTACTCAGTTAGCTCATAGCTCATCTTACATTCCTCAATATGATGGGAAAACTGAGATAGTGAACACATGTTTGGAAGGATATCTCTGTTGCTTTGTATCAGATAAATAGACAGAATGGGTCAAATGGTTGCCTCTCACTGAATGGTGGTATAACACTTCCTTCCATACTGCAGCAAAAATGACCCCATTTATGGCACTTTATGGATATCATCCACCCTATATCACATCATATTTAAGAGAAAATTCTAAGGTTCAAGCAGTGGAAGATCACATCGAGCATTAAAAAAAAGTTCTCCAACTCTTAAACAATAACCTCACTTTGGCACATAATAGAATGAAACAACTGAAAGATAAACATTGTAGCGAAAGAAGTTTTGATGTAGGTGACTGGGTATTTCTATGGCTAAAACCATACAAAAAAATGTCCCTCAAGAAAGCTAAGAAGGATAATAAATTATCACCAAAGTATTATGGTCTGTACAAGGTGTTGCAAAAGATTTCTACTATGGCATACAAATTGGAATTTCCTACATCTTCCCGAGTGCACCTAGTTTTCCATGTTTCATGCTTAAAGAAGGTTATAGGTGACAAGCACCCAGTTCAAACAATATTTCTAAAGCTTGACGGGGATGGAAAAATCATATTGGAACCTGAAGCAGTCACAAAAACAAGAACTCTACAGCTGCAAAATCGATCAATTTCAGAGTATCTCATCAAGTGGAAGAACCTACCTGCTGAAGATTGTACATGGGAAGATGAGAATTTTATACAGAAGTATCCATAACTACTCAAGCATTGAGGGAAACACTTTTTTGAAGGAGAGGGGCATGTTAGGTCCCTATAATACTAGTGTATTCCCTTATTATTATTGTCATTGTACCCCTTGTTGTTATTTTTGTGCCCATGTTGTCCCCATATAGTTATTATTGTGCCCGATAGAAGCCCACTATTGTTATTGTTGTGTCCCTACATTATTATTGTTATGTTAGCTCTGACTATATTGTGACTCGTTAATCTCCTATATATAGGAAGGAGTTTTTTTCATTTGTATCATCCAAGAATTATTCATTTGTGTAATGTAAAGGAGGTTTCCCCCTCGAAGAGGCTTATTTTGAAGTCGATCTATCTATTCTTCTATTTTGTGAGCTGGTTGCATAACAAACCATCATACCAATCACATCATGCTCATGGAAATCATTGGACACTATTGGGTACTAGTTTGCAACAGTGGTCCTGCTCTTGAAGTGCTTTACCAACTTACTGTTGCCTATTCCAATTCCTTTTTTTGTTGCTACTAATGTTTGCATTAAGTTTCAACCACCTAACTGGGCATTTCCATGCTTTCCTATACCAAGAAGATAATTCCCATTTAGATTCAAAATGAATTGAAATAAATTCTTATCATACCTCGTTGGTGGACTGTCAATAAGGTACACTTTCACTCATGTTCACTTCTTGCCACAATAGGCCAGACCATCTCTTTACCAAATCATTATGTATAAACATATCACATCCGGTTAGCTAAAAACACAATCATCATAGATAAAAATCATATATCACATGTAAATATTATAAACCAGAATCATAGATCACATGCATTATTAAAACTAAAATAAAATACCAGCACTTATCCTTTAATCACTCCCTTGTCCTTTCTGTACACAGAATGGATCAATTGCCACACCTGACAAGCACCCAGTGCCTTCTCTTCACTTCAAAACACATACACATACACACAATGTACATCACACACATACACCCATGCATGACATACAACACATACAATACATGCACCTACACCTGACATACAACACATACACCTACACCTGGAGTACAACACAACACATACGCCTGCAACTAGTGTATGACACGGTACATACACCTAAATCCAATGTACACCACAATACATATACATACACATATTGAAACATAATGAATACACATGTCACAATACCATGACTAAGCAATACACAGACATAGTACCACACGTACATAAAACAACATGTACAACATGCACACAATACCACATGTGCACAACACATCATGTACAACATGCACACAATACGACATGTTCAACGGTACCATATGTACAACATGTACACAATACCACCTACACACAACACCACCTGCACAACGTGTACACAACACCACATGTACATAGCACCACCTACACAACATGTACACACCACCACATGTACACAAGACCACTTGCACAACTTGTATACAACACCACATGTATAAAACACCACATGCACAACATGTACATAGCACCACATGCACGACATGTACACAACACCACCTGCACATAACACCCCATGTACAACATGTTCACGACACCACATGCACATAGCACCACATGTACAATCATAAACACAACATTACATGTACATAGCACCATATGTACAACATGCACACTGCACCATATGTACACATCACGACATATGAGACATGAAAAAAGCACCATATGTACACAACAATGCATATTCAACCAACACACAACTCCATATGTACACAACACCACATATCCAATATGTGCACAACACCATATGTACACAACACCACATAACCAAGATGCACGCAGTACCATATGTACACAACACTACATATGCAACATGTACACAACACCCTATGTACATAACACCACATATATAACATGTACACACAATACTGCATATGCAACATGTACACAACACCAGTACTACATATCCGAATACCACACTATCTCTACCAAGCAACCTTACTTCTAGTGTCTTTCCACTATCCATGTTTGTCCTAGCATGTTGCAGATCGCTCTACCTTCATTCCGTTGATGTATCCCTCAACATTACATGTCATAGCATAAACATAGACATAGTGTAAGTGCATAATGTCAATCATATCCACATAATACTGACCTCATTGATCTATCAAGACTACTCTTCTTGATTGATTCCTCATAAGACCTGGAACCCCTTCATGTCATTCACCTGCATAAGCAATCATTCCTCCACAAGAATGATCCCGATGACCTTGTTAGACAACAACATACATACATAGATATATATAATCATTATCATAAAGAAACCATGATCACTGATGACCTTATCAGGCAATGACATACATACATACATGTATACATATATAGGCATCAACATAATCATGATTAAAACATAATCACCAAATATAATAAGGTCTAGGTTAAGAGAACTCCCTTTATCCGCGCAAAACATGCACAAAATTGAGAACAACCATTCCCAACATAGCCAAGGCATATGATGCCTCAGATCCATTTACTTTACCTTTCATGATTACCTTTCTCATGATTGTCTTGCCATTGTCCATTTATTCAAATGGAGCCAACCAATCCAACCGACTATCATACTCTTGCATTCAACGAACCTTATACATGCATCAAGCTTCATTCGAGTCTTACATTACCTATTAGGTTTCATTCAGCTCTACCTGAGCTCAAATAAATTCCTCTTTCCCAAACCAATTCCAAATACACTCAAAACACAAAAGGCAAGAACAAGAAACAAATGAGAAAAAAACCATGAAAAACTAATAGAAATACGACACCACAACACGATGGCATGGCCATGCACCAGACATAAACAAAACTGCAATCAAGCACAAACAAATCACAAAGCAACGAAAGCAAAAGACTAGCAATAGATACCATGACTCAATCCCCATGGGTTCCCAAGGCTTCCAAGGGGAAGCTCAACTTGAGCCTTCTTCAAGATTTCACGACATTCACTTTTGCCATGTAATCCCCTGCATCATACTACCCTAAACACAAAATTTTCAGTGTATAAATGAACATAAAAATATACCAGTTACCTTACCTTGTTGTACCAAGCATGTTGCCTAGTAACTGAACACATATATGCCATATCTCAATGGACTCCAATTCCCTTCATGGATCCATCTATAACTAGAAAACCAACCGTTAAACCTATCAAGTACATGTTCATGAATATATCACATATCCATATAATGTTAGACAAAATCAAAGTTAAGAAGAATTCTTGTATTCATGCACAACACCTATTCATTTGGAATTTTGGTTTCCAAATATAGCCAAAGGAATTGTCACCCAATTGCTTTCTTTTAACTTTTACCTTGTTGAAATTGAGTCTTACTATGTGCTATCGCATTAACCAACTATTAGCTATATAAACAAATCAATTGTTACTTTTTCACACTAATGCCAAGAATGTTTCCTTGAAACTACTCACACATGCCAGTAACACATTCCAAAGGTCAAGACATTGTGTCTATTAATTTGAAATCAACCTTTACCAAGACTAATAGCCATGCCATACTCAACAATCAACTCACTATCGAATTGAGGCTTCTGTGATCCATATCAATTTATGAGAGATTCTTTAGCGTAAATCACATAGAATATCATTTGTCGACGTGTTTCGAACCAAGTCTTCCACTTTAGCTGAGCATGTAGAGAGTACCAATCATCATGTCTGCATTGAGGAGGTGAGTGTTATCGCTAGGGTTTCACAATTCCATTACCGAAAATTTAGGGAAGCCCTTGAAATTGAGAAAAGACCGAACAATCTCAATAGAGAGGACGAATGGAAGATAAGCAGCGGTTGGATCTCAGCCCTCTCTTCCTAACTGAAGGACTATGATTTTTATTAGTTAACTTATTTAACTTGATAATCCTTTCTTGTTACGTATTATTATTATTATTATTATTATCATTATTAGTGATTTATTTATTTATTTGTTTTTATTTTTATTTATTTATTTATTATTATTATTATTATTATTATTAATTTTTTTTAATTATTATTATTATTACTACATTCTAATTAATTAACTATTTTATTTTTATTTTTATTTATTTATTTATTTTAGTACCTTTTATAACCAGCTTCTTTAATTTACATACATTAATATTTATTTATTTATATTTATATTTATATATTTTTTATTATTTTTAGTATTATTATTATTATTATTATTTTTCTTTTTTTATACCTCGTTCCAATTATTTTTATTTTTTAAGTTACCTCATTCCTATTAATTCTAACTAACTTTTATTAACAACCTATTATTATCTTTAATTAAATAAATAAATGAATTAGTTTTCTAACTAACCATTAACACCAATTAATGGTTAGTTCGAAAACTAACCATTAAATAAATAAATAAAATAAATAATAATAATGATAAATAATAAGTAAATAAAATGAATAATAATTTATTTATTTATTTTATTTTTAATTTATTTTTAATTAATTAATTATATATTTTTATTTTTATTATTTATTTTTTATTATTTATTTTTTTATTTTTTTATTTATTTTTTACCTCGTTCCAATTATTTTTATTTTTTAAGTTACCTCATTCCTATATTTTTATTAATTCTAACTAACTTTTATTAACAACCTATTATTATAATCTTTATAATTATTAATTATTAAATAAATAAATGAATTAGTTTTCTAACTAACCATTAACACCAATTAGAATTATTTTATTTATTAAAAATTGAATAATAATAATATTAATAATAATAAATAAACAAATAAATAATAGTAATAATAATATTAATTTGACCCTCGTCCCAAGGTCAAAATTAGCCGTTGGTCGAAGTAGCCATTGGAGACTCTACTCAGACTATTTAACATGCTAAGCTGGATCTGTTTCTTCAACTTGTCCTGACGATGAACCACACTAGTTGGTTTGAAACGCGTCGACAAATGATATTCTATGTGATTTACGCTGAAGAATCTCTCATAAATCAACTCACTGTTATCAATAATACTACTACAAATAGAACCCATTTACACTCAGATACATATGAACTGTCTCAACACATATGTGTTAGTACAACCATCTTAAAAAAATACCATTCCTTCGAGCAATATCATAGACACATACTCATATCATGAAATAAATAAAAAATCCAAACAATCTGTTAGCATACCATGTCAGGTAAGCCAAATATATGACATAATCAAACTCATACCTCAATGTATCTTAGGGGAGGTTATCACATATGCACAAGTCAGTCCATATTTGTAAGGAACATTATCACAAATATACTAAACCATACCTAAAAATCATAACCATAACCATATGTACATGCCAATCCATATTAGCATGATACATATAACATCAATATATTAATTTCAATGACCATACATCATGCATATGACTCCAATGAATATAAAAATGAGTTACTATCATTCATGACTACCTGATGCCTGTGCATATAACCACATTGATTAACTAACTATTGTAGCAGCTACAACCACCCTCCAAAATTTTTCCTTCGCGTCACTTTGGAGCCCCCCTTCCAACTTTTCACAACAGCTTGCCTTGCTTCGTCAAGTTCACAAGATTTAGTGTTTTTCTTGCACAAAGGCAGCCTGTTGATCACAACTTGATGCATTCCCATCATAAGTTGTTCACCTAGACTTGGTCTAGTTGCAAGGTGAGCATCTCCCCCAAGAAATTGCATAATTCTAGAGGGAAACCAGGCTTTCCTCTAGAACTTGTGCAATCCTAAATGAAAACCTGCTGGGCTCCAAAATTGCGCAATCCTAGAAATCAACACTCATAGTGAAAATTGTACAATTTTCCCTAGTAGGGCTGCTCAACCCATTATTTATGCAAATCTGGGTAACAATCAGCTGCTCTGCCCAGAAATTGCGCAAATCTACTCGGCAGTTAGCCTAGCTCCCAGCCAGAAATGTGCATTTTCTCCCAACAGTCGAGTAGTCTCTTGCATGTGAAGTTGAGTTGATCGTTTCCTTCCTGGACTAAGAAAAATTGACTTGCATGCATGGGATGCTTCTCCCAAAGAAGCATGCAAAGGCATCCCTTGTTTCAGGGATCTACTTTTAGCAGTTGGAGGTTACATGCAAGGATCAATTCAGGAACCTCCCACCAAGTGTCAATTTCCCTATATTTGTGGCATGCATGTCACAACCTCGATGTTATCAAAACTCATCAAGCGGACACTACAGAGCTCATTCAGCACATCAACCTTGCAGCTCTGACATCCCACATCACATCTAGGAGCTGTCGGCACATTCAGCTCCGCTGTTTTTGGGTAAGCCTACTTTCCATGACTTGTGTTTCATTTCTTCTCACTTTTCATGTTTTTGCTTGTATGAGTAATGTTTGCTTGTTTTCTTTGAACACTTGCTGTCATTTACATGTATACTGGCTTGTCCTAGCACTATTTCAATTTTTGTTTCTATCTCACTTCTGTCGCACGCATGAAATTGTTTTTCACAAACGATCGTTGATTCGGTGACTCGCCTCACTTTCTGAATCTGTCATTCGTGTAGAAGTTTTGAATAATAAAAACTTATTTACAGAGATTATCTTGATTATACACTATTGCGGAATACATGCACAATACATAATCTCCTCTACGTTGATCATCAATTTAGTAGCATTAAAATCAATGAAACATCAATCGCATGCACACATTAACACAGCATGTAACCCGGGGAAAGCATACAGCTAAAAACCCCACACTATCTTTATATTATAATAATTGAGAACGTGTAACAATACATAGTACAATACTCCTCGCAAGTACTCAGTACTATCTCCACCTGTTACACACAAAACTAGCTCAAATCCGAACTAGTTACAGGTTCAAATCTCCTCCGCTGCTTTGCCTGCCACCACTGCACAATCCAAAGTGAAAATCACGTGAGCACAAGCTACAATTGCCTTGGTATTGGCCCACACTTCATAGTCCTCATTAGCATAACTCAATCCCATTGATTGTGCAAGATCTCATGCACAAATATAGTCACAACTGATAGCAATCTCAACCTCTAACACATGTCTCCACTGAAATGTACATGCACTGAGTTAACTGATGTATTCTTCAGTTGCTTTATGAGTTAATAATTAGTGAATTAATTAATATTTAATTCACACAACTCATCACTAGTGTATTCTTTAGTTAGACTAAAATACAACTAGTTCAAACAAGTCAAACTGAACACAACTCCATCAACTCCACAATCAACTCCACCGAAACTCAACCACATGAGTTCTAACTGAATTCTTGCATGCAATAGCTCAACTGACACACAAAGAAAGTGTATTTCCTTCTGAAAACTACATGTGCCACATCTGTATCTCAAACTGAAGTGCTCCAAGAGGATAATATAATGTTTATAGTCCAAATATTATTATGAGACAATAATATTCGACTGTTCTATTTTTAGCCTGGCAGTCTAAAAATAGAAACCTGTCCATATGTCTAAAAATAGAAGTCCATATATTTTTTCCAACATGACCAATCATCCACAAATAGCATACTGCAACTCATAGACCATGATCCATATGTCTAAAAATAGACATAGTCTAAAAATAGACTTTGTGCCAAAAATAGCCTGCGGGCCCAGTTAGGGAAGGCGACTTCTTTCCTCTAAGATCCATCATCTTTTTGCATTCTCAACACTCCCTCTCAACAAGATATGGATTATCAGCAACCCCTATCCTGCCTCGGTGGTATTCGAATTTGCTCCTGGTGAGTGCCTTCGTCAAGATACTAGCATCCCGATCCTCTGTTGAAATGTATGAAACTAACATGATTCTCTGCTGCACACAATCTCTGATATGATGGTACCTGATGTCAATATGCTTAGATATATCATGAAATACAATATTAGCTGAGAGTTTAATGCAACTCTGGTTATCACAGTAAATCACAGTAGGCTCCAAGTAAGAACCGAATAACCCGACCAGAATCTTCCTCATCCATATAGCCTTGCATGCAGCTAAACTTGTTGCCATATACTCGGCCTATACTGAACTGAGTGCCACAGGTCTCTTCTTCCTTCTGTACCAAGAAACTGTTGTCAACCCGATACTGAAGACCCCTCCTGATGTGCTCTCTCTGTCCGTTGGGCTCCCTACCCAATCTGCATTCGTGAAGCCACATAGCTTCACCTCATCCTCCTGTCTGTACCACAAACCATATACTGATGTGCCTCTGAGATAACGCAATACATGCTTGCCTGCCTTCCAGAAGAGCTTGGTTGGCTTAACCATAGCTTGTGAAAGCTGGTTAACAGTATAGCATATATCGGGTCGTGTATTGACCAGATACATAAGTGACCCCACCAACTGTCGATAAACAGTGGCATCCACTTCTTCTACTGAAGTGGCATCCTCCTTCCTCCAACCTCCAGGAAGAGGAGTATCAACAGGCTTGCAGCCATGCATGTTGAACTTCTCCAGTATCTCCCTAGCATACTTACCCTGAGAAACAAATAGTCCATCACTGCGCTGGGAAATTTCCAATCCCAGGAAACAATGAAGGAGGCCCAAGTCCTTCATCTCAAACTCTTTAGCAAGATCATCCTTGCATGAAAGTATCAACAACTCATCACCTGTTAGAATCAAATCATCTACATAAAGTACAATGATAAGCAACTTACCCTCCACCACAATCTGGTATAGGTTAGGATCCGCCTCACTCTTGGAGAATCCAAGTCTAGTGAAATAACTGTCTATCCATGTGTACCAAGCACGTGGTGCTTGTTTCAACCCATACAATGCTCTCTTGAGCCTGAACACATGCGACTCACTACTGAAGATCTCGAAACCTTCAGGCTGCTCAATGTACACCTCCTCCTCAATGACTTCGTTGAGGAATGTAGTCTTCACATCCATCTGATGAATGTGCCACCCCATCTGCGCTGAGAGAGCAAGAATCGTTTGTATGGAAGAATACCTTGCGACAGGTGCAAAGGTCTCCTCATAATCGATCCCCTCTATCTATGAAAAGCCTCGGGCAACAAATATTGCCTTGTACTTCTCCACACTCCCGTCAGCTGCCTACTTAGCTTTGTAGATCCATCTCGAACCCACCACTGATTTCCCTTCCGGTCTAAGAATAGTCTCCCATGCACTATTTCTGACAATCGAATCATACTCTTCCACCATGGCGTCTACCCATGCGGGATCCTCCATAGCTTCCTCGAAAGAGGATAGCTCAGTCACAACACATTTGGTCACAAGAGCCATATATCTAGTGTACCGATCGGGTGACTGTCTCTGCCTGCGTTGGGCTGTAGGTGGTCCTACAACTTTCTCTGCATCTTGAGCCAGTCGCTCAACTTCTGTCAAGCGCTTTCGCCCTCTGATGGTTTGCGCTGCATGAGTGGTCTCTTCCACTCCATGAACCTCGTCCTGTGGCTGATCCATGTCCTGAGGCTCATCTTTAGGAACTAATAGCTCCTCATCTGCATGCAAGTGTGGCTCCCTCTCAAGCGAACACTTCATGGATTTCTCCTCCTGAAATTTTATATCCCATTGCACAACAGTCTTGCCACTATCTGGAAAATACACACGATAGTTGTGGGGCGTATCAGTGTACCCCAAAAATATCCCAACCTCTGCGGTTGGCTCCAAATTCTTCCTAGCATCCTTTGTCACATGCATGTAAACGTTAGCACCAAAAATCCTCAAATGAGAAATATCAGGCCTCTTACCAGAATAAGCCTCCTCGGGTGTACTCATGCCAAGTATCCTGTGAGGACAACGGTTCTGCACATATACTGCTGTATTGCGTGCTTCCACCCACAAGTGAAGGGGTAGGCCCTAATCATGCAACATCGCCTGTGCAGCACCCACGATCGTTCTGTTCTTCCACTCAGCAACCTTTTTCTGCTGTGGGTTATGGGGAGCTATGAGCTCTCTTCGAATCCCTTCTGCACTACAAAATTCCTTGAACTCGCCAAAGATGTATTCACCACCATTGTTGCTCCTAAGAGCCTTCACCTTCTTCCCCGACTCCTTCTTGACTAGTGCTTTGAACTCACAGACCTTTGAGTATGTCTCGCTCTTCTTTTTCATGAAGAAGATCCAACACTTACGAGAGAAATCATCAACAAAGATCACATAATACCTGTGTTTTGTTGTCAAAGCTACAGAGAAAGGTCCACACACGTCTGTGTGAATTCTCTCAAGGATCGTCGTGGCGTGACTATCCTTCTCATGAAAGGTGGCTTTCATAAACTTTCCCAAAGTACACCCCTTGCACTGATCTGACTGCACAAGAGTGCCTTTAGGAAGCCCTGTAGTGATCTGTTGCAGTATCTTCAAGGCTCCATGGTGAAGGTGACCCAATCTCCTATGCCACAGCTCGCCATCATCCCGGCTCACCAATCCTTCTGCCTTGCATGCCATTGTTGTGTAGCCATCTACATGCAACTGATAAAGGTTCCTCACTCGAACCCCTATCTTCTGGGTTTCTCCAGTTGTCTTGCTGCGGAGGAAAGCCTTTCCCTCGCTGAAAACAACATCATATCCCTTGTCTTCTAACATCGCCACAGGGATAAGATTCTTCTTCAATACTGGAACATGCATCACTTCCTTCAATACAAAGGGTTTACCAGACTCCCTCTCAAAGGAAATGGTACTGATACCGGTCACATTGTATCTACCGTCATCGCCCATCTTGATGTGCACTCCAAGATCTTTCTCCTCCAGATTAGAAAACAAATCTCGATCTCCTGTCATGTGAAAAGACGCACCAGTATCCAAGAACCACACCGATCCCATCACACTTGAAACCAAGTATGCGATCAATGAAAAACAAGCTCAAAATGCGAGGCTAGAGCCTCTCCTGCTGCAGATCCAGCAGCTTGCTTGTTCTTCTTCTTCTGCGGACAATTAGTGGCATAGTGTCTGTGCTGGTGACAGTGAAAGCACTTCACCTTGGACATGTCCTGCTTCTTGCCTTTCGCACCGGAATGAGAAGCCTTCTTTTTCTTCCCCTTCTTTGCTTTGGCAGCCAAAGTGCAATTTTCTTCATCAGGTGCCTTTGATGAAGATCCGTCCCTGGTATTCCATCTGATCTCCTCCTACACAAGATTTGACCAAATTCTCTCCCATCCTAGCAATTTCTCCTGACCATTGGCAGAGTCCTGATAGGAATGCAAACTCTTCGGAAGACCAAGGAGAGCCAAGCTCACCAAGTCCTCATCATCGACAGTCACCCCCACACTTCCCAGCTCATCCATGCACTGAGTGAACTTCGTGAGATACTTGGGCATACTGTCTCCCTTATCGCATTTAATGTTTCTGAGTTTATCCTTGAGCGCTAGATTCCTCTGATCACTCTTTCTTTGGAATAGATCTGTCAACACTTTCCACATCAAGTATGGAGAAGCCTTTCCATGCAGGTTGGACACAATGTGATCCTTCAAGCCCTCCAACGGAATCCTTCGACACTTTGTTGTCTTCTTTTTCCAAGCATCAACTTGTGCAGTATCAGTAGGATTTGGAACATCAGCCTCTATGAACTCCTTCAGCCCATTATCATCTAACACCGCCTCCATCCTGTCCTTCCATGCAATATACTTTGAGCTGCCCTCAAGAGCATACTCCAATCGCAATCCATTGAAAGACATTGTCACGTTGATACCAAGAAAATGCTGTTGCAAATTCGAATTCCACCAGCTCCAAAACTCAACTGCCTTGGATCTAAGATTTGTGAGAAAAAAATATTTCTCGTACAGAGATTGACTGTATGGGCTTTTACCGAATATCTCACCTTCCAAAGGAAGGATGAATCCAGAGTCTACTTGGCCCGATTACAGACTCTGCCTGAAGAAATAAAATGTCAACACTTTTTGAGTAATAGATGTGATGATCAACAACTTTCATACCATGTAGAAATTTTGAATAGTAAACACTTATTCATAGAGATTATCCTAATTATACACTATTTCGGAATACATGCACAATACATAATCTCCTCTATGTTGATCATCAATTTAGCAACATTAAAATCAATGAAACATCAATCGCATGCACACATTAACACAGTATGTAACCCGGGGAAAGCATATGGCTGAAAACCCCACACTATTTGTATATTGTAATGATTGAGAACATGTAAAAGTACATAGTACAATACTCCTCGCAAGTACTCAGTACTATCTCCACCTATTACACACAAAACTAGCTCAGATCCGAACAAGTCACAGGTTCAAATCTCCTCCGCTGCTTTGCCTATCTCCACTGCACAATCCAAAGTGAAAATCACGTGAGCACAAGCTACAATTGCCTTGGTATTGGCCCACACTGTGCTGTCCTCATTGGCATAACTCAATCCCATTGATTGTGCAAGATCTCATGCACAACTATAGTCACAACTGATAGCAATCTCAACCTCTAACACATGTCTCCACTGAACTGTACATGCACTGAGTTAACTGATGTATTCTTCAGTTGCTTTATGAGTTAATAATTAGTGAATTAATTAATATTTAATTCACACAACTCATCACTAGTGTATTCTTTAGTTAGAATAAAATACAACTAGTTCAACCAAGTCAAACTGAACACAACTCCATCAACTCCACAATCAACTCCATTGAAACTCAACCACATGAGTTCTAACTGAAGTCCTACATGCAATAGCTCAACTGACCCACAAAGAAAGAATATTTCCTTCTGACAACTGCATGTGCCACATCTATAGCTCAAACTAAAGTGCTCCAAGAGGATAAGATAATGTTTATAGTCCAAATATTATTATGAGACAATAATATTCGACTATTCTATTTTTAGCCTGGCAGTCTAAAAATAGAAACCTGCCCATATGTTTAAAAATAGAAGTCCATGTATTTTTACCAACATGACCAATCATCCACAAATAGCATACTGCAACTCATATACCATGATCCATATGTCTAAAAATAGACATAGTCTAAAAATAGACTTTGTGCCAAAAATAACCCGTGGGCCCACTTAGTGAAGGCGATTTCTTTTCACTAAGCTCCATCATCTTGTTGCATTCTCAAAAATTCACTGTTTGCATGCATGATCATTCACTTATGCTTACACTTAGTATCACCATTCATTCACACTCAAATTCACTTTTAGTTTCCCGTTGGCGAGTCTGGGCAGTCTTCGCCTAGACTTACTGCCCAAACTCTTCCTCACCAAGACAACATTGCCCAATCCTAAGAGGGAAGGCTCTATCTTCCTCTCAGGAAATGCGTATTTCTACCCAGTGACTATCCTCCAGGAGTATTTTATCCATTTCTAAGGGACAGTGATTGCTGGCCCAGAAAATTGCGCAATGCAGTCACTAAGCCTACAGCCATTGCCAACTGAGATTGTGCATTGCAAAATTCCAGTAGTCAGCATCCATACTGGACTATGCATTGCGCAGTTCCAATAGTTAGCCAGTCTCTGAGTAGCCCAAACTATGCCTTGAGCACTCTTGGCAGTCAGTATCCCGACCTCCCAGTCGAAATTGTTCAATCTTCATGATCAGTCACATAGGTATGTTGCAAGTCAGTTCTCAAGTTCATTTTGGTTTTCGACTAACAAATTGCTTACCATGAGTGTTTCCATGTCTCTAGGTATTGTAGATGTTCATCTACATCTCAGCAGTGTAGGTACAATGGTTTCCAAGAGGGCAGAGTCGAAGACATCGTTCAAAGCACTCCTGGGGATGCAGTTGATCAAATGCCTATGAGCTAGCCAACACACGAAGACATCAAGTTTTTCGTAGACAAGAACATCAAGATATCACAGTGAGAAACACCATGAACAACAACTAAAGACAACATACTGAATGTGGCAAATGCAATGAATGCAAGAGGAAGGTTGTTGACAACACAGAGGCAGAAGAAAGTTACAAGATGAAGCATATCTACTGATGATGAGAGGAACTTTGGAGACTCAAGTTATGAGGTGATGACGCGACATGAAGATCGTGTGAAGACAGAGAATGGAACAAAGAAGGATATGCATGTGGTGAAGCAGCAAATCAAAGAAGAACATGAAGCTACAAAGACATACGAATGAGTTGTAGTAGGAACATGAACAACAGTGGGTGCAACATGCACTCACGGATGAAACTGCGCCCATACAAGTTAAAGATCCGTCCCAACAGCTGGCATGAAGTAGACATGGTGAGTATTGTTGTTGATCGCACACAAGGTATTCAACAAAATGCATGTCATTGTGCACACGCATGCAATCCAACCCATTCAGCACACTCACCAAGGCGAAGACAAGAAGCAAGTCCAACTAGAGTTGAACATGTACTTCGGCAAGTTGATGCGAACACCAATGCACACTTGAATATCAGCACAAACACTTTGCATTAGTGTGTGCCAGTTTAGCCACACCCAAGAAGACCATGCACATGTTAGTAGAAAAGTTGGATGAAGGAGCTGAACCAATGCATCAGATGCAACAGAGGCAAGAGTTCACTTCAGCAAGATTTCACCATGGGGTGCATGCACACCATCACGGACAACCAAGTTTGGCATCAACTAACCACCTTCACCATCACAAGCATGTCAAATAGTTGGTCTCATCACAACAGATCGAGTGTCAGTGATGTCTTGCATGGCTTGCTCAAGCCATTTTGTCTCACATGAGTATATGTGCATTATAATGTTGAGTCATGTCAAGTGTCAATAGTTGGATTTAACAGTCATAGAGTAGGTGAAGAGTCATGAGGGTAGTTGAACTCTCACAAAGGGGAATGTCAAGGGTCACCCCATCCTTTGCTATAAATATTCCCTCATAACTCATTGTATCGGCTTTTGGTTAGCCAAGATTTCGATAAGACTCTCTTGGAGAAAGCTTAGATAGTATTGTAACATGCCTTGGCTTCTCCACTACACAGAGCTAGTTCATCTCTTTGGAGGAGCATGCGGATATGGCTGTAATGTTCCACTATTGGGGCTACCAGGTTTACATGGATGTATTGTTTGATTGTAACTTACACTTCTTTATATAATAAGAGCCAACATGTTTTCATGCATAGGTTGTTATGGTAGTTGGATTGTTCCGATTGCTTTAGCGATGTATGTTTTTTAACTTACGTAGTTGTGTATGAACTTCTTTTTATGGAATTATATGAATCTTGTTGTAGATGTGTTGTTGGTTTAACCATCACTTTGGATTGCCGACTGACCTGATTTCTAGCTTGTGATGCATCTTTGCTCATGTGTTCCCTTCCCAGCTGAGTACTGTTACAGGTTTCTAAGGGGCGCACTCATCTCACCCCCCATGTGTCAGAACTTATCATACACCTTCCTTGACTCACTACAGCAGTCACACCCTTGCTACTGACAGAGTTATCTTACTTTCCTCTGTGTGACATCACGGTCAATACATTGCTTTATGACCCACTGCTAGGACTCCTACACCAAACGGTCTAAGGTCTAATTGGGACTTCTTATTGAGGAGATCCCCTTACATGTTGGCGTGTCCAACACCGTCAACATTTTGGCAATGGAAGAAGGGCCAGATGACAAGTTGAGTCCTCACATATGTTTTGAATCTCTACACATCTATCATGACTCACTACCGAGTTGCTCTTCTAGAATGTATGTCTTATGGAAATGATTGCATCATCCCAAAAAATCTCTCGGATAACTTGTCTCATAAAACATTTGATGGTGGAAGCTACGTAGCCTTGGTAAGGCATGTGGTCGGTATTGTTTGCTCATGCAAAAGACATGGATTTCTTGAAGAATACATGAGCTCCGCACTGTTCATCTACATGCTTCGAGGGCACCCAATGCACTAGTGTGCCATGCTGCCCGAAAAATCTATTTATTCTCTCGCTCATCTGGTCACAGAGATAGATCGTGCTTTCAACCACTTTAACTATAAATCACTCAACAAAGAAATTCTGGAACTATGAAAATCACCCGATGAATCCGTTGAGCAGTTTCATACATGCTTTTGTAATCTTGCATACTGATTCCCGAAAGATGATATTGATTGGGAATTTCTTAATGGAAGATTTGAGTATCGCCTTCACGTATCTAAACCTCACTTAGCACACTTCGGTGATGGAGCTGTGCAATCACAGGTAGGCATAGTTGCTGTCATAAGTGATTGTCCGCCTTCACCTCATCAAACAACTCCACTACAATGGAGTGATGTGGGAGATCATGCACACACCTCTGTTGAACTGTCACACTCTCCCACCCCACCTACTCTTGAGATTTGTGCAGGTTTGGCTTGCAAGCCTGCTGGTTGTCATGTGGACTCTTTCCCTCGACCTCTGTCATCGTGTTCTGTTGATCCTCTAGATTCTATTGTCTTGTGTTCCCCCATTCTGGACTCCTCACCTGTTGTGCATGAGGATCAAGCTATCGACGGAGTTGTTGTTTTGCATCCAACCTGTGCCATCATTCATGATGAGCGTGTGTGGGAATCTAAATAAGAGCTCGCGATGAAGGATGACTCCCTTCTAGCTGCGCCTCATTCGCTTCATCCTAACATCCCTTGTGATTCTGCCACTGCTGATTTCTCCTTTGAAAAATCATTTCCGGATGCTTCTACTTCTGATCATTCACAGGATACCTCGGATGTCAGCCTATCATTACAATGTGGAGAGGACACATATTCCTTGGAAATTTTGTCCAATATATCATCTATTTTTCTTGAAAACATAGAGGGTGAACATATTTGCTTCCCATCTACCCCTCTACCCGATTCATCAAATCATGAGGATGCCAATGAACATCTCAAATTTTCTAATATTAGTTGTCATGATCTACTCACTTCCTCATCCAATCATGATGTTGATTCAATCGTTGTTAATCTGTCAGTGAAGTCAAAACCCCCTAGACTGTCGAGGCACTTCAGCCCGAGTTGATGGTTATGTCAGGCCCTTGTTGTCCTGAGGTTGGTTTCATTTTCGGTCAGGAAATTCAAGGCTCATCATCACTCTCTGCTTCACATTGAAGATCAACCAAACATCTAGATTTCACTTCCTCCACTCGAACTACATGATCCCATCGCTCATGCGTTAGAGGATTCTTACACAGCAAGGACACATGCACAACACAAGTGGTCTACCTTTCTCACATTTGCATGAATGTCACATTCAAGAGAATGCATACACTCAACATTTGCACGCAGTGTAGCACAACATCATGACAGCTCCATAGAATGCATGTCATGTGCTCTCACTCATCTCTGTTCTGTGGTTTCTTCTAAGCTCGGAGTATGTTTGTCTTCACTGTTACATATTTCTAGTTTGCCGGTTCGCATAGCTTCCTTGTTCGCGAACCATGCCTTCACCAACATGGGTCAACCAATGCACCGGTGGCTACATTGGAAGTATCACTTCACGTGAGATGAGATGACCCATGCACTGTTAGATTAGGAGTAGGAGTAGTGTTTGCTTTCAGTCAGTTTTCTTGCTTGATTGTTTTCTTACTTGTTTCATTTGTTTGCTCATTTGTCTGCTTGCTTGTTTGCTTATTCGCTTTGCTTTCGCTTTTTCTTCCACTTTTGCTTTTCTTTGTTGATTGTTAGTTCGATTGTTTCGTTCGTATAGTTCACTTGTTTCGTTCGTAGGTTAGTTTCACATGAAACCATGTATGACTCTTGAAATGAACTGGGTGAAGTACAAGAGGGCTTGTACAACTATCACTACTTGGTTATCTGTCATCAAGTCTCTGTATGAAGAACTTATTACTTTTAGTCCATGATACGTCAAAGGAAAATATGTGTTATTCGAAGTGAACCTTGGTGAAAACACAACGCTTGCGCGCTAACTAGTTTCACCTTCTCTAGTCGATTTTTTTGGGTTTATCCTTATCAGCTCAATCAAGTAGAGTAAGGTGAGGGGGAAAACCTTAACAAGCATGTCAGAGGTATAATAAACTACTTCTCTACTGGAACAACCTCTTTTGCTCTCAATAATTCGGGATCCCTCTTTCACCTTTGAAATGAATAAGTTCTATGCATAGTTATGGAAATGAAAAAATAAAAAGTCAAAAAATTCAAAATGAAAAATACATAATGCGAAAGAAGAGAAAGGCTTCTTGCACAGAGAGGTGATGCAAGTAAATATGTCGGGGTACTAACTAGGTACGTTGGCAGTGGAGCCATACTTGTGTTCCTATGTGACTCCGCAGGGGTACTGTCCAGGCCTACTGGTAGTGGAGCAACACCAGAGATGAAACTAAGACATTGACGACTATAATGCTTGTGCACCAATATACCCCTTAATCCCAATCGAGACAACTGTGTTGTCTTGGCTTGGATGTGTGTCAATCGACCAAGAGCTTGGTAGATGCTACATCTTACAATCAATCTAGTGTGGAAACCAAGAAGAGATGAGAATTGAACAATACTTCTAGAGGTGCTAGACTTGCTTTTCATGAACAAGGTCCATTCAAAGAGCTGGAGTCCACCAGTGTGTTGCCAAGTGTTGTAGCGGCTACAATGACCCTCCAAAATTTTGCCTTAGCTTTGTTTTGGAGCCTCCCTTCCAACTTTTCATAGCAACTTGCCTTGCTTCGTCAAGTTCACAAGCTTTAGTGTTTTGCTTGCACAAAGGCAGCCTGTCGATCAGAGCTTGATGCATTCCCCTCACAGGTTGTTCACTTGGACTTGGTCCAGCTATAGGCTGAGTAACTCCCCCAATAAATTGCACAATTCTAGAGGGAAACCAACTTTTCCTCCAGAAATTGCGCAATCCTCATTGGAAACCCGCTAGGCTCCAGAATTGCGCAATCCTGGCAGTCAACACTCACAGTCAAAATTGCGAAATTTTCCCCAGTAGGGCTACTTAGCCCAGAATTTGCGCAAATCTAGGTAGCAGTCAGCTGCTCTACCCAGAAATTGTGCAAATATCCTAGGTAGCTAGCCCAACTCCTAGCTAGAAATGCATATTTTCTCCCAGCAGTCGAATAGTCTCTTGCATGTGTAGCTGAGTTGACCATTTCCCTTTGGGACTGAGCAAAACTGACTTGCATGCATGGGCTACTTCTCCCAAGGTAGCATGCAAAGGCATCTCTTGTTTTAGGGATCTATTTTCAGCAGTTGGAGTAATGCAAGGATCAGTTCAGAAACCTCCCACCAAGTGTCGATTTCCCTAGATTTGTGGCATGCGCGTCACAACCTCGATGTTATCAAAACTCATCAACCAGACACTGAAAATCTCATTCCTCACATCAAACTTGTAGCTCTGACATCCCACATCACATCTAGGAGCTGTCAGCACATTCAACTCTATTGTTTTGGGGTAATCCCGCTTTCCATGACTTGTGTTGCATTTCTATCGCTTTTCATGATTTTGCTTGCATGAGTACTATTTGCTTGTTTTCTTTGAATGCTTGCTATTATTTACATGTATACTAGATTATCCTAGCATTGTTTCAGTTTTTGTTTCTATCTCACTGCTGTCGCATGCATGACACTGTTTTTCACGAACGGTCACCGATTCAATACTCACCTCACCCACATGCATGTTGTTCCATTTTCTGAATCTATCGTTTTCTGTTTGCATGCATGATAATTCACTTATGCTTACACTCAGTATCACCATGCATTCACACTCACATTCACTTTCAGTTGCCTATCGGCTAGTCTAGGCCGCCTTGGCCTAGACTCTGCCTCACCAAGAGCCTCACCAAGATAGCGTTGCGCAATCCTGAGAGGGAAGGCACTGCCTTTCTCTTAGGAAATGTGCATTTCTTCTCAGTGACTGTCCTCCAGGACTATTTTGTGCATTTATGAGGGATAGTGACTATTGGCCCAGAAAATTGCACAATGTAGTCATGAGCTTGTAGCCATTGCTAGTTGAGATTGCGCATTATGAAATTCCAGCAGTCAGTAGCCATACTGGATTGTACATTGCATAGTTCTAGCAGTTAGTTAGTTTCCTAGTAGCCCAGACTGTGCCTTGCGTAGTCTTTCCAGTCAGTCTCCTGACCTCTCAGACAAAATTGTGCAACCTTCATGATCAGTCACACAGGTATGTTTCAAGTCAGTTCTCAATTTCATTTTGGTTTTTGACTGACAGATCGCTTGCCATGAGTGTTACATTTTCTCTAGGTATTGTAGGTGTTCATATGCCTCTTAGCAGTGTAGGTACAATGGTTTCCAAGAGGGTAGAGTCGAAGACATCGTTCTGAGCGCTCCTAGAGATGAAACCGATCAAATGTCTATGAAGTTGCCTACTCAGGAAGACATCAAGTTGTTCGTAGAAAAGAACATCAAGATATCACAATGAGCAGCATCATGAAGAATAGTTGAAGTCAGTATACCGAATGAAATGAACACAACAAACGCAACGAATGTAGTGAATGCACTGAATGCAAGAGGAAGGTTGTTAACAACACAAAGGCAGAACAAAGTTGCAAGATCAAGCAGATCCAATGATGATGAAAGAAACTTTAGAGACTCAAGCTATCAGGTGACGGAGCGACATGAAGATCGCACGAAGACAAAGAATGGAACAAAGAAGGAGTTGCATGTGATAAAGAATCAACTCAAGGAATAACATGAATATGCACAGATAGACGAATGAGTTGCAGTGAGAACAGGAACAACAGTGGATGCAACATGCACTCACGGATGAAACTGCGCCCATACAAGTTAAAGATCCATCCTAGTAGCTAGCACGGAGCAGACATGGTGAGCAATGTTGTTGATCGCATGAAAGGGATTCAACAGCATGCATGTCATTGTGTGCATGCATGCAATCCAACCCATTTAGCAGAATCACCAAGGCGAAGACAAGAAGCAAGTCCAACTGGAGCTGAACATGTACTTCGGCAAGTTGATGCACATGACCACCAACACGCACTTGAATATCAGCACGAACACTATGCATCAGTGTGTGCCGCTTCAGCTGCACCCAAGAAGACCATACACACGTGAGCAGACGCTTTGGATGAAGGAGCCGAACCAATGCACCAGATGCAACAGAGGCAAGAGTTGGCTTCAGCAAGATGTCACCATGGGGTGCATGCACACCATCATGGGAAACCAAGCTTGGCATCAAATCACCACCTTCACCATCACAAGCATGTCAAAGAGTTGGTCTCATCACAACAGACTGAGTGCCAGTGATGTCTTGCATGGCTTTCTCAAGCCATTTTGTCTCACATGAGTACATGTGCATTGTAATGTTGAGTCATGTCAAGTGTAAGTCAAGTGTCAATAGTTGGATGTAATAGTCATAGAGTAGGTGAAGAGTCATGAGGGTAGTTGAACTGTCACAAAGGGGAATTTCAAGGGTCACCCCACCCTTTGCTATAAATAGTCCCGCATAACTCATTGTATAGGATTTTGGTCAGCCAAGCTTCCGATAAGACTATCTTGGAGAAAGCTTGGACAATATTGTAACGCGCCCTGGCTTCTCCACTGCACAGATCTAGTTCATCTCTTTGGAGGAGCAAGCAGATGTGGCTGTAACATTCCACTATTGGGGCTAGCAGGTTTACATGGATGTATTGTATGACTGGAACTTACACTTCTTTATATAATAAGAGCCAACACGTTTTCATGCATATGTTGTTATTTTAGTTGGACTGTTCCAGTTGCTTTAGTGATGCATGTTGTTTAACTTATGTAGTTGCGTATGAACTGCTTTGTATGCAATTATATGAATCTTGTTCCAGATGTGCTATTAGTTTAACCATCACTTTGGATTGTCGTCTGACCTGCTTTCCGGCTTGTGATGCATCTTCGCTTGTGTGTTCCCTTACCAACTGAGTATTGTTATAGGTTTCCAAGGGGTGCACTCATCTCACCCCCATGTATCAAAACCTCTCATACACTTTCCTTGATTCACTGCAGTGGTCACACCCTTGCTACTGACAGAGTTATCTTACTTGCCTCTATGTGATATCATAGTCAAGGCATTGCTTTACGACTCACTTCTGGGACTCGTACACCAAACATTTGAGGTCTAATTGGGACTTCTTACTAGGGAGATCCCCTTACATGTTGGCGGGTCCAGCACCATCAACACTAATATATATCATGTATGTAACCACAACAACAATAGAAGGACAAACATATACATAACCATAATGCTTATAACAACCATTAACCATCATACCTTCCTTCCAAACATACAAACCTACATGACGATATGCTTTTACCCCGAGGTCCAGTGCTCCAACCTTGCCTTTTGATCTGCATTTCCTACCCCATCTCAACCAACATATCAGCATCATGATGACATAAGATGCAACAATGACTATAACAATACATATTTGACCTACTATACATGCATAACCATAACCATGACAAGGAATGCATAACAACATATAGAGACTGACATGCATAAAAAATGCATATACAATCAACTTGCATTCATGACAAACACATTCCAACAACAACATCATCAACTTCTACATGAAAACACAACTGAAAAAATGACCATCATCATGCATACACATCAAACAAATATACAACCTACATGCATGCATAACAAACACATTATTCCCATCCATTCCAAGTGTTGAACCATGCTCTCATTCCACTTTGTGGTATCAGATATCACCCAAAGAGAAGGGAACCTGCTGTAATACCACTTCGTAATGCCCTCCTACCGCACTTACAAAATCTAAATAATCCACCAGGGTAAATATGTGACAAAGAGTTACTATGATATGACTAAAACTCCTAGATCACCTTAAGGAAGTGGAATCAACCAACCAAAACCTTACTGAACTTCCTTGATCAGGCGCTCAGTATTTAGCTCAAAAATCAAAGTTCTTAGAATGGCTTGAAACTTGAACGAATGCATCCATCTCAGAAAAATGATCCTAATGCAACTCGTTTTGTCAAAAACCGAGTTCATATGAGAAAGTTATTGTGTTCTGATCAATTTGTTAAACAAGTGAAATTTGCAAAAAAAATGCCCAGTAACTGCATAGTCAGTAGTCCGTACTGTTGATGTGGCAAGTGAATAGGTAGGGTCAATGGTGGTCAACATCGAATCACAGTTGGACAAGTGTCACATTCAGATTGGGTTTCAGGTGGTGTGTTGGCGCAATTTTATTGGTTTGTTTTGGGCCAATGAAAGAATGCCATGTGGCAAGCCCGGAGGCTGCCACGTGGCACCTCCCAATGGCCTAGATAGTCTTGAAAGTGGAGAAAATTTATTCTAGAGGCACTGAGGCTGAACCTCGTGACCTCCCCTCCACAGTCCAAGCCACATACCATCTCCACTACTGGGTGTTTCTTACCCCATAAGTGCACGACATATATTTAAAGTTTAACATGGTTTGGATGAGCGGTTAGGAAGGCCAGTCTGCAGGCTAGTCCTTCGCATGTGAACACCCATAACGCGGTTACAGTTAGTGTTAACCCTTGATGTAGGAGCATCTAGCACTCCTAGTCAAAAGGAGGAATCCAAAGCGAAGAAGGAGGAGGACGTGGACCATCGAGCTAAATAAGGGGACTTTCTATTTAAAACAAGAGCTTAAATGATGGAATGGATAAGTCTCTAGAAGACTTATCTAAATGTAATCTTCCATGTATGCCATTAGTTGAGAGTTTTGAGGAAAGGATCTGATCGGATCCTTCATAGTGATCCAATCCAATGTTTCCATATAAATATATGTGTGATGAACCTGCACGTTCAATAGAAGGAGACAAAGTGATATAGATAGAAATGGTGAAATTAGAGATAGATGCAATGTAGTCAAGAGGAGAACCTGTGCTAAAGCTGAAATGGCTTTGAATTGTAACTATGCTATGGTTAATAAATATGCATTTTGTGGGTTTTCTCTGTGTCTGTGTAGTATGTTCCCTTTCAATTCTGTTATGTATATATGTGTCGAGGGCTTAAATCCCAAATTGAGAATGCATTGATCAACCATTGATCACGGTTGGATCAATGGTGATGCAGTGGAATATTTTTATATGTGGAATCATTTGTGAACGTAGGTGGCAGAGAAACTGGTTTAAAGCACAGATTCCATCGAAATGGCAAGATCAAACCAAGGAAGAATAGTGAAGAGATGAAGTCTCAATAAACCAGGGTCGTTGGATCTTATAGATCAACGGCTGGATTTTATCGCATCGGCAGAGCCCTTAGGGTGTTATCGGACCTGACCATCATCATAGAGTAATCAAAGATAAAGCGATGGATCCTGGACCATCGAATCAAGAGTCTAGATCGATGGCCCAGATGCGATTGGTGATCACATGTCAGAGAGGTCAAAGAGTAGTGGAGGAGCGATGGTTGATATGCCGATGAGCGATGTGGTGATGTCATCGATAGACCAATCCGCGATCGGGTAGTCAGAGTTTCAAAGAAGGTAGAGATCGGCGCCGCAGAAAGCGATAAGAGCAGACCCACCGATATTTATAAAGGCGGGTTTATAAATTTTGATATTTGGGTTATGTGTTCAGGGTGTGTTTCCTGTGTATCGCATGGAAACCTTGTATATCCTGATATTAACGTTAATGAATGATTCCTGTTTTTGTTTATATAGAAGCTCCTGATAGTATAAAGGCTCCAGTACGTTAAATGATCCACGATTTTAACAGCTTAAATCCTTATGAATTATTCCGATAAGGGTTTGTGGGCCATAACCTACAGGCCTTAGGATCAATTTCTTTAAGGAAAAGGGATTTTGACTAACCCCCAAAATCTCTTTTCATCTTTTTTAGTATCAGAGCAAGGAAAGTTTTCCCGCGAGAGGGAAGAAGGGAGAAGAGGTACAATGGTTTAAAGTATGGAGAGTTATGGCCTTACTGTCGCACAGAGAACGATAGCTGAAGGTGAGAATATTTGCAACAACTTAGAGCAAGGAGTGCTCATAGGGTTCCAGAGAATAGACCCAGGAAGATGCCAAAAACCCAAACTCAAGGGAAAATTTGGTGAGGTATCATGTAGCAGAAGGAGACTGTTACTGCAGAGGCTTAGTTGCAGCTCACAAAAGATCATGAAGGCAGTTCCACTGAAGAAGTGCAGTGGGAAGAATTTCTAAGGAAAAGGGAAGAAATTTCCTGCGAAGAGATATCTGCTTATGAAGATTAAAGACTACAGAGGTATGAAAACAACAACATGTTGAATGAATGAAGTTTGGCACCAGATTATAGCAGTGAAACTGTAGAAGAACTTTTGGGAAGTTCTTAGAGATTGTTGTAGAACTTGTAGATGCAAAAGACAGAGGAAATCCATTCAAAACACAGGTGACGGCATAAGAAAGTGTGAAGATTGTAGCAATATAGAACAAGAGAAGTTGTGAGAGAAGAACCAAATATGTTCGTAAAAGCAGAGAAAGGAAAGCACTTTGAAGTGGTAGTGAACCTGAAGAATCCAACAAGAGATTGGACAGAGAGGACAACTGAAGTGTTCTCAAGAGAGAGTGGGAGATTGCAGAAGCCTAGAAGGAGCAAAGGTGTTGCTCAAGAGGAGGTTCTAGATAGAGGACTGTGCTTGCCAAAATATTGAGTGAGGAGAGCTTAGTGAGGTAAGATCATAGTAAGGAGGACTTGCTGTTGCAAAGGAGTGAGGAGCTCATGAAGAGAGAGGAGAAGAAGATGACTGCTGATAGTCATAACAGAGGTTCAGAAAGAAGCTACAATAGAAGGAAAGATGCCAAAGTAAATGGCATGAGGATGAGTCAAGAAGAGTTTGACAGAGAGAGAGCTAAGATAGATTTCCAGATTGTAATATTGATGGAAATGCTGTAGAGAAGTGATGAAGACCATAAGCATAGATGGACCATGAGAAGGAGAGTAAAGTGGCAGAGGCTACAAAAGAAGAGAAATCAGCAGGTGAATTTAGAAATAGCAGAAGAGTTGAGAAATATTGAGCAGATATTGAGTGCTCAAGAGGAACTAGAGGAGCTTATAGAAGCAGAAGCAGAAATGGAAGTTTCCGTTTGTAGACCAGAACAAGGTGAAATGTTGGGTGAAGAAGATAATGAGAGATTAGATGAAGATCTCATGGACTATTGGCATAGTTCAGAACAATTAAAAGATATGATAATAATGGAAGAAGATGAGGCAATGGAGCCTTTTGATTTTTATTCTCATAGTTGTGTATCTTTGCAGGATATGCAAAGGATGATGGACGGTCTGGTGAAACCGTCATAAACAAGAATGAAGCTCTTGAGGTGAAGTATGATGGAGAATGCCTTTTAGAGCAAGAAGGTGTTGATCTATTGCAGCAGGAGGAGTTCATAGATGAAATTCTGTTTGGTGTGAAACAATCGGATGAAGTTGATATGGACCAGGAGTCTAATGACAATGCCATAGTGGTATTACAAGGAGGTAAGAAAATGAGATTGTGTGATGAAATTGATGAAATAAATTTGCAATATGATAGTGCAGAAACCAGGAAAACTTAGAAGGATTTCCAGGAAAAGAATGAAGCTGAAAATGGAAGTTGTGATGAACTGCTAGAGAGATTTCATATGGAAATAGAATTCTTGGAAAGACTACTCAAGGAACATGAAGGAGAAGTGAAGCTTTCAGAACCTGATGGAGAAAAGGATATGGTTACTATGCATGATAAGGATGAACTGTCTCTAACATTTATAGAGTTAAGTAAAGGTTTAGACATTTTAGTTAATGATGTTACTGTAGGTGTGGAAGAAAACATTAATAAATATGATGCTGAAAACAGAGAAATTGAGCAGAGACTATTTGAAGGTGAGATGAAAGATTAGGAACAACAAGGAGCTTATGTCCTCAGAGACATGAAGGAGACAAAAGTATTAATCTAGCATTATGAAGATGGAAGGAGCCGACAATTAAAAGGAGATGATCAACAACATGAGATTGAATTTGAGTAAGGCATTAGATTGCAGGAGTATAGCAACTGGCAACAGAATGAAGAACAAAATATTATCCTGGCAGTACAAAGAAAGACAAGTGAAGACCGAAGATACAAATGGAAAATGAAGAAAAGGGTCAAGTGGAAGTTATTACAATACAGGTGGAATGGCAAGTTGATGAACGAGTTCAGGGAACTTGAAAAAATTCATGTTGATATGTTAGAGAAGGAGAGACTCAAAGGAATGGAGTCACAACAAAAAGGATCTGCTAAAATCCAAAAGATTTATGATGGAGGATTGGTGCTTGAAGCATCAAAAGAAGATGAAAGGTATTGTATTTTGAAAATTGAAAGTTGTTTTGTGTTTGCAGGTCATATAGACTTCAGGAAAGACAAGTGGTTATTGGAAACTATTATATTAACAAGTGGAGAGATGACTACGTACAGTCATATGAAGAATAAGGAGAAACGTTACAACCAAGTGAAGGAATATGTCTAGTCAGATGACATACAAAGGATAATTCAAAAGGAGGATGGAAAAGGAATTATTGAGATCAAAGGAACGTTTGGAAGGAAAGAGATCCATTCATATGAATATGGAACAATGAGTTTTCTCAGGAAAACTAATGAAGCTAATACAAAGCAAATGAAGAATTTTATGAAGACCTTGGTGTTTCATAGTTTTGAAACTGATATTTTGTGTGTAAATGCAAGACACACTGATGTAAGGCAACTATTTAATGTTGTTGTTATCACTCAGGTTGTTCCCTTTGACTCCTGAGGGAATACAGCCGAGGTAACCACAAACCAATCTTTGGATTGTAGGTCCTAGCCTACCTGCAATCAGAGAGGGCTCTCTCTTTATGATTTAGCTTTGTTTTGGGGTGATTTTAGGCTAGTTATGAAGTGCAGAGTTTTGTTTTAAGTTTGGTGGGATGGTTGATGCTTCAGACAGATTTGGCATGCAAAGGATGAGAAGTTCAAACCATTGGGCATGGAGTCAAGGATAAGGGCTGCTGGTGCATTTTCTTGGTCATAAGAGGAATACAGAGCAGGATAGCTACACATAGAACAATATCAAGCTGGAATAAAGATGGAATGAAGGTCAGAGATGAAAGGCAACTAAGAATATTTCATAAGCTAACAGAAGGAGGGTGAATGAACTTTATCTAGGAGCAGTCAAGGATTCCTAAACAATCATTCATAAATGAGAGAAACAGTGTAAACATGATCATTCAAGTATGCATATTCATAACTATTTCTAAGGAAAACATGGAGAAATAACAGGAATTGAGCATAGAGTGCTGTTGAGCAAATTCTAAGCTATTCTTCTTTTCTGTTACTTAGATCATGACACAATGGTGATATAAACACATATAAAATGAAAAAAGAGGCAAGAAAGACTTGTTGAGCCATGTAGAAGCATTAGAATTCCGTAGTTCACTCTTCAGCCATTAAAACACAACGGACAATTCATCATCCAAGCATTCCAGCGATCTTTGATTGTATAGGCTCTCAAAGAATACAACGCAAGTCTGGAGAGGAGTTATCAACCAACCAACCCTTTAAATAATAAACAGGGTCGTTTATATAGAGAAAATATTCACAAAATATCTACAATCAGTAGATCTTAAACAGATATGAGGGAATAAGTTTCTTTAATCTAACTTATCCTGAAATAAATGCATAAAAGATCTATCTAACTGCTGCGCTGGGGCAGCTGCCTCAAAAATGAGTTAGTATGATGTCCTTTGAGCTCTGTGATGTTCATTTGGCCATAACTGTGCTTTGGTTTCTACAGCGCTGCCCTTAGGTGGCCTTATGTGCATTAACTTTGATCTGGTGAGCCTTAATGGCTTTAAATTCCATCACTGATACTCTTTGACTTTGTTGGGGCTCTTTAATGTTCCTTTGATGTGGCTTTATGATTTCCACTGATATTTTCCACTGATACACTTTGCTGCTACTCTGATACTCTTTAATACTGAATCGGGGCCTTTTCTCTCCACTGATACACTTTGCCGCTACAAAATCGCCCTTGCCTGCCACTTTATGGCAAGATTTGACTGCTGTTGTGCCTTCTGTGGCCTTTAGAACTATTTCGGCGCTTGGCCGATCAAAACATTATCAAAACTGAAGAAATATTGCAAAAAAGAGGAGGAATGGACGCTGATAGCCTGCTGAGGCAAAGACCCTGCTGTTTAGAGCCAATTTGTGGTGGAGCGATCCAAAATTGATGCAGAATGATTAAGCTTCCCTTGGAGCTGAAGCGCGCGTGGGCACCGAACAAAACCATGAAGAAATGCCCTTTTCCCTATATAAAGTGAAAAATCACTTTACACAGAAAAATCGATGAAAAATGGAGCGGGAGCGACACTGTAGCGGAAATTAAATCTGGGCCGTTGGATCTAGTGCGGGCAGATCCAACGGCTGCGATCAAATCACAATATCGCAATTGGCAGATCTCCAAACCACTTTGCCTCCAAAATGCAATGAACCCCGTGGACCCGACACACTATAGGCTCCATTTTTATGGATATCGGGTCCGGCCCATCGGCGGTCCCTTATCGGCGGATTTATAATTAAAATGGGTCAGCGGACCTGATATTCCCTTCAAACTGTTCTTTATAGTATTTCGGCTCCAGAATATCGGAGCTCTATATGGAGCCGCAACTTAATGAGGACCGTTGATCTGAGGGCCCGAATGGGCGGCTGTGATTAAATCGGTGCTTCGCTATCGGCGGGGACATGGGGGCGGGGCTTTATACATATGCGATTGCCGAAATGGGGCGATCACCAATAAGATCTGGGTCGTTGAATGAGCGGGGGTAGATCGGACGGCTAAGATAAAGTCGGCGATCGGTAATCAACGAGGTGGAGGGTGCGGGCCTTTGTATATGCCGACAGCAAAATAGCGATTGCGATGAGGCTTGCGATACATGGAAAGTGTGGGTTTTGTGATAAAACTTAAGTTTTATGAAAAACTTAGGTTATAACAATAAGGCGGGTTTTTTAACGATAAAGATATATATATATATATATATATATATATATATGTGGGATACATGGAAAATGCGACAGGAATGGCTGCCGATAGCGATATCGCATCAGAGCAAGAGGAATGGGGGCATATATATATGGGGCCAACACTGCTGCTACCTCCGACAACGATATTGTGTCGTGGGGGGAATCAATCGGAGGAGGGTTTATATGCATTAAAAGGGGTTTTTAAAGCATTGAAGGGTTTTCATGCCTTGAAAAAGGTTTAATGAAATTGGAGGAAGGTTGTTAATGCATCGGAAGGGGTCCGAAGCATGGGAAGAGGGTTTTTATGAAGCAATAAAGGGGTATTATGCATTGGAAGGGGTCCAAAGCATTGGAAGATGGTTAAAGAGGTAGAATGAGGGTTCTTACTAAGTTTCAGGCAAACTTAGTAATTTCCAAGTATACTTATGGTTATTTTTCAACCAGAAGGAGGGGATATGTATATAAGGGGATATTTAGCATATTTTTAGTAGGGGAAGGGGAAACAGATAGGGATTTACATAATAAGTTAGAAGTTAATATGAATTGTGATCAGAAAAGCACTAAGGATAGAAATCTTAGGCTTCAAATGGGAAATAGGAGTTTATTGGATAAATCTAGGACTATTGAGCAGATCTCAATATCCTTTGGGAAATTAGTGAATGATTTAGGGAAGAGGAAGAAGGGGAAGTTAAACATGCCTCTCTTGAGCTGCTCCAAATGGATTTTGCCTTATACTTGTAATCTGAATAGTTTTAACACTTGAAAACTTGAAATGGATCACAATTCATCATACCGCCACCTCAAAACTACCTACCCAGCCTACTTACCTAACATTTTTTCTTCTTTTTGGATGGGTGCACTTGGACTAGAAAACCCAGATTTTTATCTTTTCTTTTGGCTATCCTCCTATCTAAATCTACCCTTATTACTTACAGGGGATCAGATTAAGCTGTTGAGCACCCAAGCTTCTATACCTATCTAACAATCTGCCAAGATTAAACAGTTTGGACAGATATTCATTCTCTATTTCTAAAACAAGAAATTTAAACCTAGGGAAGCCAAGATTAAGCTGTTTGGCCTTCCATTAACTGTGAAATCCTTCAAAAATGGAACTTTTGCAGCATGGAAAAGATGAAATTTTTTGGCACTTCCACTATCAATCATGAAATATAAAACCTATTGTAATAGGAGGCTAACAGTTGTCATAGGGGAAAGGAAAAGAAAAGATATGGTGTTTGAGAAGTTAGAGGAATTAAATTCACATAATCTTGTGATGCAGAGGAAAGGGAAGTTGTTAAACATAGATGTAGTGAATTATGTAGATATTAAGAAATCATTGAAGATCATTGACCTTGAAGGAAGCTAGAGTAAAGAAGGATTAAAGACAAATATTGCAAACAATGCAGTTAGTGAAGATTGTGCAGAGCTTTTGGGAAAACTTCCAAATGAAATGGTAGATCGGTGGCATGAGTTTAAGAGGCAAGGAAACCAAGGAATAAGTGATCAGACTGAACAACTAGAACTGAATGAGAATGAAGGAGTTGTCATGAATGACCAATATGGAGAAGAAGTTGTCAGAAATGTTGGCATAATGAGGAAGCAAGGTAAAGCATTTGTGTTTATTGAATTGATTAATTCTGATGAAGATTTATATGTAGGAATAAAGCAATGTGAAGTCCATCTAAACCAAGAAGTTAATTCTGAAGAACAGATCGAATTAATGAAGGGTGATATCAGAATGTCTCAGAAAGATGGAATGATGTTGAATCTACAATATGGGAGTGTTGAACTAGAACTGAATTCAAGAGATGATAGTAATAGAATTACTATTATACTACATGGATTTATTAACGAAGAAGAGGCTGAAGATGACATTTCAGATGCAGACAAGTATGATACAACGATCCTTAAGAGTGCAAAAATGAAGTTACTGGAAGAATAGATATTCCAGGTAGCTAAACAAGCAGGAAGAATTCTGAGTTTCTAAGAAATTTGTGGAGTTACAGGTATACTGAGAAATGAAGTAAGAAGTAGTGAAGTCATGAATGAGAAACCAGAAGAAGGAACTGGAATTATTGTAGAGGATCAATGGAGAAGGCATTTGTATAATTCAGAAATGTATATGGGAAATTATTGGCACAGAAATTATGATGTTCTTATTCAAGGACACAATCAGTTGCAAGAGAATAGTATTCAACATATGAGAAGTGAAGTAGATAAAGAATTGGATGAGTTGTGGAGACTCATACAACAACATTCCAATAAAACAAATACAGGACAAAAGAAGAAAGGAAGATTGGCTAGAAGGAATGATACAGGTGAAGGACAACCAACAATAATAGTAACCAAGGATAGACTACCTTTCCAAGTATGGGATCTAGGAGGACATAGATTAGAAGCATATGACCAGGAGGTCACAAATTTTTGTGCCTCAGGAGTCTGATGAAGGATCGTCCAACACTCCTAGTCAAAAGGAGGAATCCAAAGTGAAGAAGGAGGAGGACGTGGACCATCGAGCTAAACAAGGGGACTTTCTATTTAAAACAAGAGCTTAAATGATGGAATGGATAAGTCTCTAGAAGACTTATCTAAATGTAATCTGCCATGTATGCGATTAGTTGAGAGTTTTGAGGAAAGGATGTGATCGGATCCTTCATAGTGATCCGATCCAATGTTTCCATATAAATATATGTGTGATGAACCTGCACATTCAATAGGAGGAGATAGAGTGATATAGATAGAAATGTTGAAATCGAAGACAGATGCAATATAGTCGAGAGGAGAACCCATGCTAAGGCTGAAATGCCTTATAATTGTAACTATGCTATGGTTAATAAATATGTGTTTTGTGGGTTTTCTGTGTCTGTGTAGTATGTTCCCTTTTAAGTCTGTTATGTATATATGTGCCGAGGGCTTAAATCCCAAATTGAGAATGCATTGATCGACCATCGATCATGGTTGGATCAATGGTGATCCAATGGAATATTGTTATATGTGGAATCATTTGTGAACGTAGGTGGCAGAGAAACTAGGTTTAAAGTGCAGATTCCATCCAAATGGCAAGATCAAACCAAGGAAGAATAGTGAAGAGATGAAGTCTCAAAAAACCAGGGCCGTTGGATCTTATAGATCAATGGCTAGGATTTTATCGCATCAGCAGAGCCCTTAGGGTGTTATCGGACCCAACCATCAAAGCAGAGTGATCAACGATAAAGCGATGGATCCTAGACCATCGAATCGGAAGTCCAGATCGACGGCCCAGATGTGATTGACAATCGCATGTCAGAGAGGTCAAAGAGCAGTGGAGAAGCGATGGACGATATGTCGATGAGAGATGTGGCGATGTCGCTGATAGAACAATCGGCGATCGGGTAGTCTGAGTTTCGGAGAAGGCATAGATCGGGGCAGTGGAAAGCGATAAGAGCAGACCCACCGATATTTATAGAGGCGGTTTTATAAATTTTGATATCTAGGTTATGTGTTCGGGGTGTGTTTCCTGTGTATCCCGTGAAAACCTGTATATCTCAATATTAACGTTAATGAATGATTCCCTATTTTTTTTATATAGAAACTCCCGATAGTGTAAAGGCTCCAGTATGTTAAATTGTCCATGATTTTAAAGGCTTAAAGCCTTATGAACGCTTCTGATATGGTTTTGTAGGCCATAACCCATAGGCCTCCGGATCAATTTCTTTAAGGAAAAGGGATTTTGACTAACCCCCAAAATCTCTTTTCATCAACCTTGACGGCTACAACACCGCAACAGTATACGCCATGTGAATGCAATTCTTATAACACCAAGAAGTTAACCACTTTGGTGGGCTCCAACACACTAACACTGCATGGTATCCCCATGTGAATGTGTATCGTCACAGTTGTAGTCAGCAGAAGCCGATGGTCAAGCTAACGGTCACCCTAAACTGCATGGGTTAATACCATCACATGTGACAACCCCCAACAAAACCACCAGATGTTAAGGTTATGGTTAGCGCTAATCTAGGTTTATAGTTAATTAAGCATACTTAACCATTAGCTAACTCTGAGTTTAGACTAGCGGCAATTCTAGCGGACCTCCTATTTCATTGGGAACTCCAAAAATGGCGGACTTAACTGGAGTCATTCCAGATTTAGAGGAGTTTTTCTAGGAAAAGACTGTCTGAGTCATAAAGAAGGCAATTTTCGACCAAATTGAGCTCAAGAAGAGGTGTTCTTGGCTGATTTGGACATTCTGAACACATTGGTGTAGGTATCAGGAGCCATAGAGCTTTGTAAACATTTTCTTTTCCATATTGAGCTAATATAGAGGCCCAAGCCATGGAAACTCAACCAAGGAGATGTAGCCTAGGAGGGGTGAACTCCTTCATCAAAACACTGTTTTAAAGTGTCTCTTTGATGGTTTGATGTACTTTCAATATCTATTATTCAGTACTCGCTTTTGAAGCTATTTACTTCATGAATGCCATTTTCAACTTAAGGAAATTGACCTGTTTACAGACACAAACAACTAATGAAACCTCAGTACGAGAAGAAATAAGCAAGCACATGTTTAGAAATTTGTAATTGATATTAGCACATCATAAACTAACAATAAAAAACATATCAAGTTGGTATTATAGAAATTTTGAATTGCTTGATTGCTTGAGTTTGTGCAATTAGGGTTTTAATGGTTGCAAAATTGTGATGCTTACAAGGTTAAAGTTGCAAAAAGGAGAGGGAAGCTATTGGTTGCAATTCCTAAGGTAATTCCTAGAATAAGGAGAGCCACAAGACCACAATATGCACCACCCAAAGTCCAATTCCAGCTGCACATGAAACTCCTCAAGTTTTTCCTTCAACTGAGACTGAAGAGGTACAAGCAGTACCAGTTTCTAATCTTGAAACCACATCCATTATGTCTGGAGAAAGACAGCGTGAAACTCCTTCTTTAGAAGAGGAAGAATTCAATAAATATTTCTTTACTTTAACTGAGATGGTTAAAGTCTTGTATGAAGAGAGGAACACTATAATGGTTGGAGAGAGTTCTAAACCTCCACATGGAGAAGGAAGCTTAGAGGATAAAAAGATGAGAAAAAGGATTCAAAAGGGAATGGTGGAAATCCACCTCCATCTCCACCATCCTCATCATCCTCATCATCCTACACATTATCATATTCCACTACCACCACTGAAACGCCCCCTGCTCATTCAAAAACCCCAAAAGGAAATGCTTCCTTACTTAAATTGGACATTAAGTTTGACTTCCCATGTATAACGGGGAGCTGAATGTAGAAAAGTTGGACAATTGAATTCGACAGTTGTAGGTATACTGTAGAATTCAGAACCTCCAAGAAGATGACATAAAGATTCAATTGGCTTCATTAAGGTTAGAAGGAGTTGGACTAGTTTGGTGGGAAGCAAAGATTCAAGAGGAAATGCGAATCCATGGTAATATATCCATTACTTGGGTTGAATTTGTTTCTGCAATTAAAAGACAATTTTATCCTTTATCCTATATGAAAAAATCCATTATGATTTGGCAGAATTTCAGGAAGCTCAAAGGCCAAACAGTCCAAGAATATACACAGGATTTTAGGAAAAGGGCTTTGTTGTTAGGAGTAAATTTTAATTCCAAAGATACACTGTTGAAATATATTGGGGGTTTACATTCCTATTTGAAATATACTATTCTAATCCAAACAATTTAGATGAAGTATGTGTGAAAGCCATGCACCTTGAATCTAGACGAAGGAACATTCGGGAAGAGGGTAGTAAGAGGAAGCCATTCAAAGGCAAGGAGAAAGAGAAGGGTGGAAGATGGAAGGGAAAGAAGAATGCGAGTGTGAATAAAGAAGGAGAGAAAATCACATGCAAACATTGTTCCAAATAGGGGCATGATGAAGCTCACTGCTAGAAATTGCATCCCGATTTAAGGCCTAAGAAACAAAACAATAAGGGAAAAAAAAAAAGATGAATACTACCACACAACATGACCTTAGTTCAGATTCTAGTGATGAGAACAAGATTTCAGCCATGGTTACAAAAGCAAAAGAAACTTTTGTAAGCACTAGTTCATCACATAGTAAAAAAAACACTCCAAATGAAGAATGAGGAATAAAGTTGTTTCATGTAAGAGTGATTTCAAATAATACAAAGATTGATGCATTATTCGATAGTGGGTCACAATCAAAATTGATTTTAGAAGACTTGGTTAAAAAAATAAACCTTGAAATTGTACCTCATCATAAGCCATATCCACTCTGTTGGACAGTTAATAATGCAAACTTACAGGTTACAAGGAAGTGTTTATTAAAATTCGCCATTACTGAAAAGTTCATTGATGAAGTTGAGTTAGATGTAGTTCCACTTTACATATCAGGAATCATTTTGGGTAGTCCTTATTTGTATGATAGGAGAGCAATATTTTATCGCCATGACAACGAATACATATTGCTGAATAATAGGGTGGAGTATATTGTGAGATCCCATCACAAAAAACTAAACATTTCCTTGGTTAAGGCAGGGTAGATGAAGAGACTAGTAAATGCAAGTAAAAATTTTGTGCTTCTCATGGTCAAGAAAATAATGATATTGATTATGAATCTTTTGAAGGTTGTGATGATAAATTGAAATATGATTTGATTGATGTGGTAAGAAAGCATGGCGAGATGTTTCAGGAACCAAAGGGGTTACCTCCCAAGAGGGGAATTCAACATGAGATTCAGTTGCAACAGGATGTTCCACTTCCAAACATAGGCATGTATTGCATGTCGATCATGGAAAGCATGGAAATCAAAAATAAAATTCAAGAATTTCTGAACAAAGGTATCATATGCCCATCTACCTCGCCATGTGGGTCGCCCATTTTCTTGGTGCCAAAGAAGGATGGAACTTGGTGCATGTGTGTGGATTTCTGTGAAATGAACAAAATCACTGTAAATAATCGTTATCCACTCCCAATAATTGATGATTTGCTTGATCAATTGAGGTATGAGAATTATTTCACTAAGTTAAACTTACAAAGTGGTTATCATCAAGTCAGGATAGCTGAAGAAGACATTTGGAAAACCACATTTAAAACTAAACAAGGATTGTTTGAGTGGCTTGTTATGCCTTTCGGTCTTACAGATGCTCCAACTACTTTCATGAGGGTAACGAATGATATATTGAGACCATTTATAGATGAATCTGTCATTGTATACTTAGATGATATTCTCATGTTTAGCAAGTCAAGTGATGAAAATTTCATGCATATAAACAAAGTACTTATGTCTTGAGAAAAGAATAGTTGTTTTTAAAGATGTTGAAATATGAATTTGGCAAGACTTATTTAGTGTATTTGGGACACATTGTTGGATGAGGTGAGCTGAATATCAACCCCTTTAAAGTTGAGGTCATTATGAATTGGCCCAAGCCCAATACAGTTACATAGGTAAGAATATTTTTAGGAGAAACACAATACTGGAGAAAGTTTATTGCTAATTTTTCTTCCATTGCAGCTCCATTACATGCATTAACAAGTGTAAAGAAAGTCTTCCATTGGGGAGATGTACAACATAAATAATTCGATGCTTTGAAGCAAAATATTAGTTCAACATCGGTATTGGCGCTTCCAGATCTTAGACAACCATTCGAAATTCAAACGGATGCAAGCGATTATGCCATGGGAGCAATTCTATTGCAACATGGTAAGCCCATTTCATTTCATTCTGAAATATTTAATGGAGCTGTAACTAACTATCCAACCTATGAAAAAGAACTTTATGCATTGGTACAAAGTGTTAATAAATGGAAGCACTATTTGATGGGGAAGGAGACCATCATCCATACCAACCATCAACCATTGTAGCATTTACAGTCACAATCAAAGTTGCAGCAGTTAAGACATTTCACATGGATGGGTTTTCTACAACAATTTCATTTGGTTATCAGGTATAAAAAAGGAATCTACAATAAGGTAGCTCATATGATTTCAAGGCCTATTGTAAATTCATCTGTTATACTCAATCATAATTCTGTTTTGCATGAAAGTTACATAGAACAATATGCAAATGATAGTGAATTTCATGGAGTATATGCAAGCTTGAGTCATGGAAACCAAATTGAAGAGTTGGATTATCATGTACATAACAATTTGTTGTATCACTTGGGAAAGTTGTGTATTCCACAAGGAGAAAGAAACAATATCATAAGGGGGTTGCACACTTCATTGATTGCTGGACACTTTGGTGTAGGAAAGACAATAACGAATATTCAAAGGTATTGTTATTGGTCACACATGCTGGATAATGTTTCTTGTTTCATAAGAGGATGTTCTTTATGTGCTATAAGTAAGCCTAGAAATAGGAAACTTGGTTTATACACTCCACTTCCAGTACATTCACATCCATGGGAAAGTATCTCAATGGATTTTTTAGGAGGTCTTCCATTGTCAAGGAAAGGTCATGATTACTTGTATGTAGTTGTAGACAGGTTCAGCGAGATGTTCATACTAACACCATGTAAAAATAAAAATTACAGCTGAACAAAAAACTCACCTTTTCTTCCAAAACATTTGGGTTCATTTTGGTCTTCCTACTTCTATTGTAAGTGATTGAGATTCTCGATATGTTGGGAATTTTTGGGACATGATGGACACAAAGTTGAAGAAGAGAACAACCTTTCATCCACAAATATATGGACAAATCGAGGTGGTCAATTGAACAGTCATTCATCTTCTTAGAGGATATTGCAGCAAACATCCCAAGTCGTGGGATGAACCATTGCATTACATACAACATGCATATAACAAGGAAAATCATTCTTCCTCAAACACATCGCCATTTGAGGCATGTTACGGGTACTTGCCAAGATCACCATTGGAATTCATCTTTGAGAAAGATGTCGCCATCGAGGGTCACATTGACATCGATAAGGTAAGGAATTTCATAGAGAAAATTTAGTTGATACATCATACAATGCAAGAACAACTTGAGAAAAGTCAAAGCGGCTATAAGTCAAGGCATGAAAAACACCGGGTTGATCATAAATTTCAAGTTGGCCATGAAGTTTGGTTATATATTAGCAAAGAGAGACTTCAAGGGGAAGGTAAAAGGATTAAACCAATCTATTATGGTCCTTTTAAAATTATGGAAAAGATTGGTAATAATGATTTTAAGCTTGATTTGTCTCCTTATTTGCAAATATACTCTGTTGTTAATGTTGAGAATTTGAGATTGTTTGATTGATGATCATGGAGAGCATGTTCAATTGCCATCAATAGATGGATTTTCTCTAGAATAAATTGATGAGCTTCAGCAAGATCTCATACTTGACAAAAGAATCAGGACTTCGAAGATAGGGTATGTTAAATACCTTAGAGTGGGACTCAAGGGACAAAAGCCTTCTCAAGCCAAATGGTTGCAGATCGATAAGGTGAGGGAGTTGTACCCTCACCTACTGAAAAATTGAAAGTATCTTTTGGGGTCCAAAAGGCTTCTAGTGGGGAGGAATGATTAGGTGCTCAGTATTTAGCTCAAAAATCAATATCATCAGAATGGCTCGAAACTTGAATGACCACATCTGTCTTGGAAAAACGATCCTAACACAACTCGTTTCATCGAAAATCGAGTTCGTATGAGAAATTTATTGTGTTATGATTGCTTTGCTAAACAGGGGAAATTTGAAAAAAAAATGCCCAGTCACTGCACAGTTAGTAGTCCGTACTACTGACATTGCAAGTGACTAGGCAAGGTCAATGGTGGTCAACATCGAATCACAGTTAGACTAGTGTCACATTTAGATTGGGTTTCAGGTGGTGTGTTGGTGAAAATTTATTGGTTTCTTTTGGGCCAATGAAAAGAATGCCACGTAGCAAGCCCAGATGCCACCATGTGGCACCTCCTAGCGACCTAGACAATCTTGACAGTGGAGTAAAATTATTATGGAGGCATCGGTGCTCGACCCCGCAGCCTCCCCTCCGCAGTCGAAGCCACATACCATCTCCACTATTAGGTGCTTCTTACCCGATAAGTTCGCGACATATATTTAAAGCTTAACATTGCTTGGGCAGTTAGGACCTGGGCCAGAAGGAGGCCAGCCCTCTACATGTGAAAACCCATAATGCGATTAAGGATAGTGTTAACCCCGATGGTTCCAACATCGCAATGGTATATGCCATGTGAATGCAATTTTTATAACACCAAACGATTATCCACTCCGACGGGCTCCAACGCTCCAACACCACATAGTCTCCCCATGTGAACGTGTATCATGGCGGTTGCGGTCATCAAAAGCTGGTGGTCAAGCTAACAGTCACCCTAAACTGCGCAGGTTAATACCATCACATGTGACATCCCCATGAAAACTGTCGGATGTTAAGGCTATGATTAGTGCTAATCTCAGTTTATAGTTAATTAAGCACACTTAACCATTAGTTAACTCCGAGTTTAGATTGACGGAAATTCTGGCATACCTCCTATTTCGGTGGGAACTGCAAAAATGGTGGACTTAATTGGAGTCATTCCAGATTTAGAGGAGTTTTTCTAGGAGAAGACTGTCTGAGTCATAGAGAAGGAAATTTTCGATCAAAATGAGCTCAGGAATAGGTGTTATTGACTAATTTGGACATTCTGAACACATTGGTGCAGGTATCAGGAGCCATAGAGCTATGTAAAACATCAATTTTCCATATTGAGTTAATATAGAGGCCCAAGCCATGAAAGTTGGACCAAGGAGATGTAGCCCAAGAGGGGTGAAATCCTTCATCAAAACACTGTGTTAAAGTGTCTCTTTGATGGTTTGTTGTAATTTGAATGTCTATTGTTCAGTACTTGTTTGTGAAGCTATTTACTTCATGAATGTCATTTTCAACTTAAGGAAATTTACCTGTTTACATACACAAAAAACTAATGAAACCCCAATACAAGAAGAAATAAGAAATCACATGTTTAGAAATAGGTAATTGATATTAGCACAACATAAAATAACAACAAAAAACAAATCATTCCTAAGGAGCTATAAAACCCATAGGAGCTAAACCACCCCTCTAGGTGCCCAAACCTTGATTCAGGCTGTTTTTTCACAAAAAAACCCCTATTCGAATGCACAAGCCTACATCCATGCAAGTGTAAGCCTCCAGTCACTCCCATAAGCCTACAAGGGAGAGACTGTAGTCTTTTTCAGCTAGTTTTGTCCATGTTACCATGAGATTTAAGCCATTTTTTCAGGGCTAGTATCCATACCACTTCCCAGAACTTGATTACTTGATTAAGGACTTGAACTAACCAAGCCTAACCATGAAAAACATTCAGTCAAACACATGATGAACATGAAATTTATAGGTCATAAATACACATCTGAACATAGGGGTCTCATACTTATCTGAGAAGCATCAAGAAGGTCTAATTTCCTCTCATATTTGCTGCAATAACATCTATTAGGTCATGCATTCAATATTCAATCACATATTAATCAAACATGTGAATATCCATAAACAATATACATCATATAACCAACATATAACCAACTAATAACCAACATATAAACTAACAATAACCAACATATAAACCATGGAAACTCAGCCATAATGTCACCTTCATAATCAATACATATGCTCCATAGATCACAATAGAAAATACCTCTTATTAACTTATGAATATCCAACCAAGTTAGTGACTTCCACGTACCATCCAACCATAGACTGGGCTAAACCAAATATTTGTTTCAACCAATCACCCCCATGCCAAAACAAAACCAAACTAGGGCTTCTAGAGGCTAAACCACCTCAGCCCTCAACCATTGAATCCACCTCATGGTCAAACATCACTAAGCATCACTAGATTGGTCTCCATCCAAGTTGTGTAGGACTCCAAAGCATTTGCTCCAACCAAGGCTTCAATAACTAGTAACTCAACCCACAAATGTTGCCTGCCTTCAGAGCGTTTGTCCAACAATCGCTTCCAAGACTAGTAACTCAACCCACTAAGGGCTCTAGAGAGATTTTCCAACCAAGGCTTCCAAAAATAGTAACTCAACCCAAGATGTTACAGGGCTTCCAGAGCATTTCTCCAACCAAGGCTCTAGGAACTAGTAACACAACCCACAACCATAAGGAACATGAGCACCAATCAGAAAACAAAGATAAACTCACAACACCATGGCTATCCAAGAAATGGAAAGGCTAGGAAAAACCACTTTCAATCTAGGCAATCCTCCATGCCAATGACAAATCATAACCAAGAAACCACATGCATGTGCCATACATGCCAAAACTAGCAAAGAAACCATACATGCAACTCAATGCCTACAAGGAAATCCAGTTGTAGTCGCTGATCCCATTGTCCCCTTGCGCTTTCCTACTTTTCCTTTGCCTTCTTTC